>JBAMAX010001362.1:0-164000 GCA_037043745.1 Chymomyza amoena
CCTCATCACTACTTAACAATCTAAAGGTGCTTATGTCTGTAAAACATTTTCTTCACGAGATATTCACGAATAACTGAAAACATTACCCAAAAACATGTTCATCGAAAAAATCTTAAAAAAAGAACACGATATTAATGTAATTTTAATAACGATACCATGTATTTTTTCTATGAATAATTCTTTAAAAATGGACGCTAGGCAACGAGTAGTGTTAATTGTCTAGCCAGTATATATTTACGAACGTTTAGAATTGTTCGTCTGTTCTCTCATAACTTTGAACTCCTTCGTCATAAATTGACAAAGGAGGTATCCTTGGAAGCATCTTGACCGTTAGCTGGTTATAGATTATATGACGTTACATGAAATTAAATATGGCGTCCTTAAGAGTAGGTTCCGGATTTTCAATTTTTTTTAATGATGTCGGAATTTACAAGAACATAGAAAAGTAATTTTTCGATCTAAGAACTTGTTTAAAAGGGAGGTTCAAGACAAAAGATATTAACATTTGGACGTTTTTCAATATTGCATAACAATTTCTTAATCGATTTTGTTATACTTTACTCATGAAAAAATTGATTTTTAAAATATAACCTCTTTTGCCTAGAAGACACACTAAAACTAAAACTCTCTCAACAATTATTTCCACCGCGTCAAATTCGCATAAAAACAGATATCAGGAAAGGTACTTCATATGTTGCAAACGGAATGCTTCGATTACAACCATGATGGTGACTTGATTTATTGGTAAATCAGTTTTGGGCAAGTTTTCTCAAGGCAAATGAATTTAAAAAAAATCTATAACAAATGTCATTCCGAGAAATGTCATAACTCATAGGATTGAGCTAAGGGATCTATAAGACAATACCTTAAAATCCTGCTACGGAGCAACCTACTTGCCCTCATTCGACTGCCGAATGGAGCTCTGGATGGTGGTGGAGGCGGTTGCAGGCTGTTCCGTGTGGGAAGGTTCAACAGTCTTAGGGCCACTACCCTTAAGACTAAGAGCTCGAACCACAAGTGATCAGGGAAACTCCTTCTCCGACATTAACCTGATATCTAGAGCCACCTTGCCCTTGATATGGCAGAGGTTGTTGTGAACCACACAGTTGTGGGTTCATTCGCACATATCAGAAACACCCAGTTCGAGCGAACGACACATCCTTCGAACTGTGGTGTCGCATCGCCAGCCATTTCGATTGTATTTGAGATGAAACCCTGCTTGTTGCCTTGACTGCGCTGCTGCAGGACATCTTCGCCGTATGTGGCGAATTATCGTCAGATCGGCTTCTTTTGACCAGTGTCGCAGGAGGTGCCGTTTTGACGAAAGCTAGAGCATCTGCTCTGTAGAGTCCTTTGTCATTTTGTTTGCTATCTATTCCTTTGGGGCTATGAAATATATGTTTGTTTCTTGAACTTCTATTTGGATAGGGCGTCTTTGACGATTCGGTAGCAAGATATGTTTGAGGTAGGTTGAGGGCTAGCCTCCTACCCTCCTACTTAGAGATAGAATCCATATCTGCACCTACAAGCAGGTGTTTTGTCTGTACGCGAGTGGTATTTTATTTCCCATTGACCCGACACAGTACCGAGCATTCCCATATTCGCCACCTGCGGACGTGCCCGATGGGAGACAAACAGCCCCGACTACAAAATAAATGGGAAAAATATCTGGTAAATCTTGACTTGCAGCCTATTTAACTGGGTGAAGTATTAAGTAAAAGCAGAACCCCAAACATACTGTGCAGTAGTTCACACTATATTAAAATGAGCGCTGATATCTATCAAATACTTATTCCCATACTCCATTTCCATATCAGATAAACACCTTCAAGACCTTTGCAGACCTTCGATTGCTCAAGTTCGCATCCAAGCACTCCAATAAAAATGTTGATGTTGATAGGGAGGGGGTCTCTACTGCTGCTCTTTGCTAATCATGTTGCTCATCTTGTAAGCGGATTCCGAGCATTATTCAAATATCGGTGGCGCAAAGTGCGTGCCACACCTTTGTCAAACCAACAAAGAGTCAGACATCGATGGGCTTTTGCGGATTTGGCCAAATATCAGCACAAAGACGTCAACACCGAAAGCCAAAACGAATGCACCGCGAGCTTATTGTTTGTTTTGGTTATTAAGTGCCAGCGATTGTGTAAATCGGAATCGGATACGACTTGGACGCAGACTCGAACTCTTGGCGGCAAAGTTGGTAGCTCCGAAAGTGAAATTGGTCTGTGACTAATTTGAAATTTATAGAAACTACGCACCAATACTCACACACACACGCGCAGTCGACCCTGATAAATTGTGAAAATATTTCAGGAATTTTAAATGTAATTTTGTGACGCGAGGTAGAGCGAAAAAAAAACAAAAAGTGGAATTGCAACATAAATTTTGCTGGCAGAACAATGGGGCAGGGTAAAGTCAGGGACTTGCCAAAAGTGAAGGCATTTTAAGTTTTACGAACTCAGTTGCCTTCGCCTTTGCCTTGGAATGGATGGTTACAGGAAGTAGAAACAACAACTGTAATATAATTTTTGTCCATTAAATGAACAGGTTTTTGGTTACCACTGAATCCGTTAAGTCGCTGGCAACTGTACTTTTGTCTTAACGTTAACTTGGCTTAAATCAAGATATAAAAAAAAAAACCCTTTCGCTTGACATAACTTTCTGTTGACTCAATCGTCGTGTGCGAAATTTGGCACCATGTGGAACACTTCAATTCTTAAATCCGGTACTTTTTGTTCACGTATTCTTAAGTTTTAAATAAATTAAGCAAATTTAAACACACACTCTTGCTTACGAATTGTGCAAATTTGTTTTAAAGATTACCAAATAAACGGTAGAAACAAAATACCAGTACCAGGAAGCGATAAGACTCATATTTAGTTCCAGCTAAATCGCAAGTTCTTTACGAAAATTTTGAGTTCAACAAGAGTTCATCGCGTAGTTAATACTTACATTACCAATTAGTTGCGAATTAGTTATTATAACACCTGCTTACCTGACTTAAAACAATCGTCACATCATCGCTGCGCAAACGCGCTATCATTATCGAAGCAATCGATAAAATGTAATCGCCCGCCATTGTGACCTGCAAAACAAAGAAAAATGTGTCAAAAAAAATAAAACAAAGAGAAAAAGAAAAAACCTCATATTACATATTCATAGATATGTTCGGATAAACGTTTAATGATTTCAACAAAAAAAATATTTCTGTGATGTTCAAGACATTTCGGCGAATCAAGTCGGATGACTAAGCAAAAGTTGACTGCGTTTTAATCAAGACATGAAATTAAAATTGCCCAACATTAAATTAATTTCAGCTTTTGTTTTTTCACAAGACATGACTAGGGATAAATCTGTGCCTAGTTTATGGAAAAAACTTGCGATTTACAAATTAGTCTCGAAAATGCTAGAAATTTTTTATCGGTTTTTGACACTCTGTACATATAAAAGAATTGGAACACTTACCAGTTTGACAAATAACAAGTGGGGAGATAATTACAAAAAAAAAAAATTATATGGAGTCAATCGCGAAAATTGCATTTTAGAAAAAAATAAAACTAATGATTTAAACGAAAATAGCTCTTCCAAAAAAGATATACATACAATCCTATTATCATTATTATATCTATAAAATTTGCTAATTGTCTCATAAACAAATTCTAATAAAAATAAATACAAAAAAAAAAAAATTGCCTCGATTGGGGGCAATCGAAGCATGTTCTGTAACGTCGCCACGTCAAGTCAAAGGCTTACTCTACTAATTTAACTATCCTTTCTGAAGAAGCATCCTTCCAGTCAGGCAACTATCATAAAGACGTACCTTTCGAGTGAGGTAAGGACTTTCTAAGAAGCTTAAAAGATAGTTCGCCATTGTATTTCTAACCTCATAACTCGTACACGTCTCCGAAGAAGAAACCTTCCATCCCATCATCGATCTCCATCGACCACTTCTAAGCATGCATGTAAAGTTTTGAGAAAGTATAATTTTGCTGAGGTTCTTGTACCTCGGTTTCGGTTTAAGCTAAAATATAATCGAAACATCGGTCGGACTTCCGTATCCCAAAGTAGGTATTGTGAAGGAGAGCACTCTTCTAGCTATATTTATAACCTTTTACCACTAAATCCATTCGCACTTTGTCATACAAAATACTATATTGCGATTATCTTCGATTTTTATACTCCGATTACAATGATATTTGGTATTGTATGGCATTCCGTGCAGATTTAAAATCATTAAATAATATAACGCTTTGTGAAATTATTTGGGAGAGAAAAAAGGCTTGACAGAAGAAAAGACATTAAGTTGATCTGAATTATCACATATGTTTGTTTTTCCAAGCTCATTTAGTCTTTAAGATCTAGATGTTCATGCAGGCGGACAGACAGGTAAACATGCCTAGATCAACTTCAGTTATGCTCCCCAACTTAAGTTGGAAATCATAGAAAATATAGTTTCTTGAAATTTGAAGCAGGAAAAGGGCATGACAAAAATAAAAAGCAAATGTTGATCTGGCTGGTCACATAAGAAATACAAATAAAAGATTGGTTGAGTCGAGTTCATATATTTCGTACCAGCTACCAGTTCTTACAGGCGAATAGACGGATGAACACATCGAAATTAATTTCTCGGCGGCTCATGACCATTTTAGAGGTAGCCTAAGAAAGTCTTCGATGCATCCCAATATTACATACATTTGCAAAAACGTAATATATATAGTATCCCCCTTATATTTTGTTTATTATTTTTTTCACTTTTTAATGAATACATTTCAATTTTAATAAATGGAACTTTACACAAAACTTTTAAGGACTTCGAGTATTTTACGAACACCATAAAACATTCTCTAATTCCTAATTTACCGACCTTGAACGTATTTAAAAAATCTAAGCTTTTTACATTATTTCCAAAAAAAAAAAAATACTTTATGGGTATTTATATTAAAATAGGGTGGGACATCGTTGTTTTGGTTGTGAAACACTCATAATTCAGATTATACTTTTGCGAAGTGGATGATCTTCGAGTCTTAGATCCTTAAGATACGGACAACGCCTTAAGTGGTTGAGAAATGCTGTTAGAATGGTAGTTCTGTTCAAAAATCATCATTGAAACCAATATCGACGAGTCGCCGGGAACATCGAAGTATCATCATTCGCAAGAATTTCATCATGCTAGGATTTACTTCCGCCGAATTTTGATGCGGATCTGCATTTACATGACACCTCGATTCAAATGACGCAACAATTGAAGATCACGGAGCATTATCAGCGTCGGAAATAAGTTTTCGCAAAAAATCGAAGATTACGATGTTCGCAAATGAGCCCGTAGAGTCAGCCCTGGCGGCCATTTGGGCGATATTATTTTTCATACATAACTGAGTAGTTTAAAACTAGCATTTTGTATATACATTTGCCCTATATTAACAATTATAAGCAATTAACAAACAAACCAACATATTATGCATATTTATCTTATACATTTTAAGATGACGACAAAGTGTATTTACAAACTATAGTTTTGTTGTAAGTATTTCAAATTGTTTTAAAAATTAGAAAAAAAAACAAAAAATATCTCGGATCCGCCAGTAATTTTGGGAGGCAGAAAAATTTGAAGACTATAAATAAATACCGCCCTTCGGCAATATCGTTTGCTGTCTCCCCATATCATATCTAGCAAAAAGACATAAAATGGTTGGTTTCAAGTTCTTTTTTTTTCGAGGAATAGCTAATGCTGTTAGACAGAAAAACAGACAAGCGGATGGATCGTTTGCCTATGCCGTCCTTATCTCTTTGGTAAAAATATTGGAAGTTTTTTTCGGTTACACACAAAATTGAATACCTTGTCATGACATCGCGAAGAGAGTTACGAATATTAGTCATGTGCAGTATATAACTTTCCAAAACACGCATTCGTGCCCTAGAAAGATAGGAGAGTAATATCATCATCATCGTTTAGCTCTTCGTTCGTTCCAGTTTCTTATACAGATTATTCTGTTATATGTCGATTAATCTTTTTCGTAGACGTCTTTTTTTTCTGGTCCAAGTTGGTTTATACTATATTCTAGAATCAGTTTCTGCCTGCGCCTCCATCTTAGCTTTTGAGATTTTATAAATTTGACAATGTCCTCGCCTTGTGACAGCTCTAGTAATTAGGCATTGTTACTTAACCTATATTCTCCTTTTCATTGCACTTTTGTGCGAATATTTTTCTTAAAATAGTATAGTATGTAGAAATTGTTCCCCCGAAACACCTTATTAATCGAATACAGTCTAAGTGTATTAGAACTTCAAATTGGCTGCTTTTAAAACATAATCAGTTATACGGTGTCTAATGGATTATGATAGTCATAGGTTTCGTTCGTAAGGGGCCCTAGTGTCCTTCCCCGTTCAATTCAGAAAATTTTACAATCACTGCATAATCATCATAAACATTTTCTAACTATCAGAAGTAATTTTCTTACGCAAGCACACCGCGGTATCCTAAAAATCAGTAGACACTAAGTGTTTTATGACGTCATAGCGTCTGGTCCTGCAGTCGATAAACATGATCGAAGTTGCGCGAAGTCTACAAGGCCTTGTAGCCTCACTCGGCTTGTGATTATCAGTAACTTTATAAATAGTTTAGCATTTAGATGGCTAATTGTTCTATATGTGATAATTCTAAACCAGACACGAATTTTTTTAGATTTTATTCTAAGTCACGAATTATGTTTTAAGAGTCCAGAGTGCAAAAAAAAGACTTAATTTATGCGAAAAATAATGGTTAATAAACTATTATTTTATATATAAGGTAATAATCCTAATTTTTGGGAATCTTGACAAATATTTCTAACGCCATCTAAAATCGAAATTTAAAATTCGTGAATATTTCCCCCGCATAAACCTATCCGTTATTGACAGTTACTCAGGATGACAAGTTGGACCAGCTCGAAAATTTCAATGTAATGTAATTAAAAGGCGGCTTAGTCATAATTGTGTTTTTACAGCCTTTGCCGAAATGCAAATAATATCATGATCCAAAACCATAAAAAAAATTGAATTGTATGCCTTAGATATAAAATCGAATTGATGTCAAAGTCGCAGAGGTTTCAAGATAATACCAAGTTCCATTTGTCAAACAATATCTTGAGTAAATAAGAAACCGCCCTAAAGCGCCAATTTTTGTTTATCCATTCAATCGACAACTTAGTATAAACACTAACCGCCATAAGTTTGCTTATGGCCAACAAACTATAACACCAAGATCTCTTACCTTTTTATGATTCCATAGCGCATTGACGCTGGGCTTGCCTCTTCGAAAATCTGACTGATCGATGACATCGTCGTGCACCAAACTGGCCGAATGTACCATCTCCGAGAAGAGCGCAATTTGTCGTTGTTTATGTACTAATTGGCTGTCAAGGTGAGAGATACCAAAAATAAAAATAATAAAATATTTAAAAATAAATTTTAAATAGTTTTAATATGTGTTTAATTATTAGACGTTTTTTTTTACAGCAGTTGGCCAAACGGCAACATTTCGCAAAGACTTGCTAATTATGAGGCTGTCATTGCCAGATTACACCGCTTTTACACTTGGCCAAATGTGACCCCAAAATTTTATTTGAAAGCCCCCACTCAATACTGGTTAATACTAATCTTACTCACTGTGACTCGTTGTTTAGATGATAGTTTATTGCCTTGGCCATCAGCATAGTCACCATGGGACGCAACGCCTTGCCTTGTCCATCGAAATAGTAGCAAGCGATGTTCTCCAATTCTGGCTGGGATGTGCCCGACTGCAGCAGCTGTGAAAGAAAGAGATAGCAAAAGGAAGCATTAAATTAGCACAAGTTCTTAATAGATTAATTTATCTAAACTTTTTTTCTAATTAGCAAGTTCTTAAACAAGTTTGACTAATGCCAATAAAAGTTCCCCAAAACTAAAAAAGTTTCCTTTTCGTTTGTGACGTAGATGAGCTGTTTTGATCTAATTTAGACTAGATTATTGTAAATAAACAATTTGTTGATGGGGAAATATAAATTAAACGCGGATATTAGTAATGTGTGTCATGTACGTGACGTGCGTGAGGGAGGAGACGTGAGAGATCATAGTTTGTTTATATGGTTCGAGTCACGAGCGTCCTGAACGTGCGTATGTCTGAACACCTGTTACTCGGAGACCATAAGCGCCAGGATTAGCAAACTTGAACAAAATTTTATTGGCCGTATGCAGATAGCTCCGCGGTAGAACTTTTAACATTAGATCTACAGTTTGGGCGCCATCTGTTAAAAATTTGTTTATTACCGTTTACCCCGTTCCAACAAAAAACGTTCTAGACGGATTTAATTCCATTGAACTCATAACCGCGACGCCGTAGTGGAGGCGCACATTAACTTCTCTATTAAAAATAATTTTTAAAACCAATTTTCCAAGTTGTAAATCCCCAGGCATAACTAACATAGTCATAAATATTGTCAAAATAGTGGAATGTTATTTTTTGTTGTTGTTTTTTTGCACTTACATCTCTCACATCATCGTAGAAATATTTCAGCTCATCATCGAGTATTATATACGGATCGATTTGTATTTCCCGTACAGGTCCCGCTGGCTGTTGTGTATGCACCGAACTATGCTGGCGATAATTTGTTTTGGAGCACTGGGAATACGGCAGATTATTGGACTTGGGTAGGCTGCTGCTGCGAGGACTTTGACCGCAACCGCCATTGGCACTGTGTGAGTTTTGCTGCAAAAAAAAAGGTTAAGAACAAGAGACCTAAGGTTAGAAAAATAATCATCATATAATGGATATAAATGGGAGTCAAAATGCAGCAATTATTAGCAAAGTGTGAAAAATGGGCGCATAAACAAGCGTATAATAAAGTTTGAGACATTAAGCGAGGGTTGGCTTTTATGTTTCAGGTAAAGTAAAAATTAATTTAAGCGAATTTTTTTCAGGAAAAAGATTAGATTCAAGTTTGTCGAGTGATATATAGGGGCCTTGACGACTTTCTTTTTTCCTCAGAATTTTTATGACTTTTTCAAATCTACGAGTGCCTTTAAAAACTTCGGACCCTTAGGTAGTACCGCGTTACCACACACTTGTCGACAGACCGGCTTAGAATATTTTTGAATTATTGACTTTTACACTTTATTGACTTAATTTTTAAGACATTTTCACAACTCCGAATGAAATAAATTTTAAGTTCTTAAAGTATATTTTTCAAGCTTTTAAAACTTTGTCCACATAATTCGTACGGATCATACGAAAAAATAATAATATAATAATTGGAAGCCAAAGGCGAACTACAGAGCGGAAGATCGATAATTCGAAATTTCGGATGCCCAGAATAAGCCTAAGCCCCAGAGCTCAAATTGTTTCGACTGCGTTGCTTCGTCGTCATTAAGAATAAAATCCTTTTGAAAGACAAATTTTTTATTGCCATTTAAAATTCAACATCCCAAGATGCTCTTTTTTTGAAGGTATTTTATCACAAAGACCTATAAGATTTTGCTTAAAATATCGTTCCAGAGAACGAATTGATCTTTGATTTCGGACTCCTAGAAAAAGATTCAAGATTTGTCGCCTACACCATGGCTGAATTTCTTAAAAATGATTTTTGCGTTCTCAGCAGTGCTTGGAAAACATCGATGCTTTTAACTAGAAAATATCGATGTGTCGATATGTCGAATTTTCTCGTCTGCGTTGCTTCGTCGTCGTTAATATATAAAACACTTTTGGAACACAAATTTTTTCTGCCATTTAAAATTCAAAATCCGAAGATCCTCTTTTGTTAAGGTCTTTACAGAAGTAAGATTTGGCTTCAAATATCCATAGAACGAATTGATTGTTGATTTCGGATTCCTAGAAAAAGATTGAAGATTAGTCGCTGAATTTCTTCAAAACGATTTTTGGGTTCTCAGGAGTGTTTGGAAAACATCAACACTTGTAACTGGAAAATATCGAGGTATCGATATATCGAATTGTCTCGTCTGCGTTGCTGCGTCAGTCTTAATATATAAAATGCTTTTGGAAAACAAATTTTTGAACGCCATTTAAAATTCAAAATCCCATGATCCTCTTTTTTTGAAGGTCTTTACAGAATTAAGATTTGGTTTCAAACATCATGGCTGAATTTCGTTATATCGAGTTTTGGGTTCCCAGCAGTGTTTGAAAAACATCGATGTTTTCGAGTCTTTCAGCTGAAAAACATCGATGTATTAATATATCGAAGCTTTAATGAACATAATATTATATAAGGATTGAAAATTCTGTTCCGGACAATATTTTCGTCTTCTGAAGTTAGACCATCTTTTGGGGTCGTAGAATCTGAACCCAATATCCAAAGCTTCCCAGCAGACCTTGATTCTATATAACGCCAAAAAGGAGCCCATCAATTAAGGTATTTTAAAAGGTATGCTAGGATTCTAACGTGCTAAGGTTTTTAAACCAGGAATTTAGATTTTGGGTTTTCAACAGTGCTTGAAAAACATCGATGTTTTCAATTTTTTTTTTAGCTGGGAAACATCTATATACATCGAAGTTTAAATAAGGAATAAATATTCTCTTCCAGACATAATTTTCGTCTTCGTAGGTCATCTAATGGGGTGGACAAATCTGAATCCAATAACCAAAGCTTCCTAGCAGACGATGATATATCGCCAAAAAATAAACGATAAAAATCAAGGAATTTGGTTAGGTTTCGAACTCTAACGAGCCAAGATATTTGAATGTAGAATTTAGATTCAAAATATAAGAAAAAAAACTCGTCGGAATTCCGCTTTTGAAAACCTAAATTTGTATGGTGATGTTATTTTAGGCCCATCGCATGTTTACGATAAAAAATTTTGATTTGGAATGGTCGTTAGGATTCCATATCTACCGAAGAAGATCATTCTTCTTAGAGAGTTATTGTCTTAATGTCTAGTATCATATTTGGCCAAAAATAACAACACTTTCTATACAGCTAACACTTTTGACACCGCAACTTTGGGATTACGCATTTTCCCCCAAATACATAAAACAACCCTCGCCTGCTATATAATTCTTAAAGTGGTTAACAACGCTTTTCTGAGCCGCTTAACAACTTTCAATTGCTGCCTGCAAATTAACACGTTTCGTTGTTGTTGTTGCTGTTTTTGTTGTTGAGTTTTAGCCCGAAAACAAGTAGCTGCAAGTTTATTTGACACCCAAATTGCTGGGCGAAATATTATACGGCAACAAATTTAATAACTGGAAAATTGCACAGCAAATGGCCAACTAGTAGTAATTGAAGTTTATTATGATATTTTAAGCATTTTTTTTTATTTTTTGCCTTTTGAACTTAATTTTTTTGTTGAACGCATTAACGACTTTTGAGCGCCCTCGTCGACTCTTGACCTTGTCG
Source organism: Chymomyza amoena (assembly GCA_037043745.1). Lineage (NCBI taxonomy): Eukaryota > Metazoa > Arthropoda > Insecta > Diptera > Drosophilidae > Chymomyza > Chymomyza amoena. The sequence goes on from JBAMAX010001362.1 coordinate 11,367, forward strand.
CAAATTTCAATTGTTGTACGAACAAATCCTTTTGTTTCGCTCTTTGCTGCTGTTACTTGTTGTAATTGTGCGAGTTGTTGTTGCTTTTAGCATTTGGCCAAAAGCGTTGACAAATAAGCGCAAAAAAAGCCAAAAAAAAAATAGCAACAATTGAATGAATGCCACAAGCCGCCCACTTCTAAACATTTTTGGCCACTCAACATAAGAGACACGCGCTGAGAAGGCTGAGCAACATGTTGCGGCAACATTGCAAATGTTGCTAAGGTACACTGCGTGAGAAAGAGATTGGGAACACTTAATATTAATGGGCCAGATTTAAAAACTTTTGTAACTAAATAAGTAAGTAAACTTTTGTAAGATTTCTAAACAGATTGTATTTTCGGTACCAGTCTACAATTTAGTTTTATTGAGTAATATTTATTATAATGTTTTTTCTTGAGTTCAATGGAAAATAAAAGAAGAAATGAACTTTCAATTTAGTTAATTCCAAATTTTAGTGGATAAAAACCTCTTTGTCAGTTTTTTTATTCCATTTTTTGAATTTATCTGTTACGTTTAAAATCTTCCAGTTCACCTGTATCTAAAGACATATTTCTTGTCGGAGATAGATTTTTTTTTATATGAAATTTTATGAAAAAAAATGTTTACACCAAAAATTTAATATTTTCGCGATTTTTCATAATTTGTGTGCTGTTTTCAGGGATTTTTTTTACCAAATCTAACAAATTAAAGGTAAAAATTTCGATGGTATCGGGAGTACGATAAATTTAAAATATCTTTGCTCGCAACTGAAAAGATTCATTTATAGGGATACTCAATGTGTATGTCGAGTAGACTGCTTCGGTATCTAAATTAGACTTCTATTTTGAACATAATTTAAATATGTTGGTCATTTCCAATATTTCGTAAAAGGAGCAAAATAAGAACTAGAAGATGACTCTTTCTCAGATGTTTATAACAAAGAAAAGAAAGAAAGAAGAAGAGGAATGCTGTTCAGTTTGCAGAGTTCTACTTGGGTTTAGAATAGGGAATTAGGATGAAAGATCCATTTTTTTCAATATTCTTAATTTTTTAAATTCAACAAAAAGCTTCTGAAGAACTTAAATAAATATTTGAGATTTTATTTCGAATATCCTTAAGTTCTTTCCCAGATTTTAGTTCTTCTCACGTTAACTCCCACATTACCTTACTGATATTTCATGTGTACAACAACTTCTGCCCGCTACTGTATGCTGATAATTTGGATGTTGTTAAGTTTTATGTATTTTTTTTTTCAATTACGCAATATATTTGCAATTTGTGTGCGTATGCGTGATATCATAGGTAAGTGTGTGCTTGTGTGTGTGTGCGTGTGTGTGTCAGTCAGTCAGTTAGTCAGTCTGCATATCAGTCAATAAAACTCGCGCATACTGTAAACACATTAACATGTAAATTTTATGTTACCAACTGTCAATAGAGTGCCAAACGGAGGCAAAATCTTCAGCAGAAATGTTGCCAGGCAAATATTTATTATTCGTTACGCTATTTTTTTGCCTTTTCACGCCAATATTTAAACAACCCATGGGGCGTGGTCTATAAGTATAGGCCATCATTTTATTGAATGATCAAACAAAATCATGCAAGAGTTGAAGAGTGGCAAGTTGACCCACTTAAAGGAAAAACCTAATTTTTGTTTTATTACTTTAGAGATAGGTTGAATACGATAAGTAGTTTGTATGTAGTTGTTTTAACACTACGACACAAAAGTACTCTACCCGAAGGGGTATCCCAAAAATTGTTATTTTTATATAGGAGTGGACGATTCGGCAGCAAAAAGTTGCTACAGAGTCTATCTTTTTCACACTTTGTCAAACTTAACGCAATCCGAACTTTCGGCTAGACTTTTATTTCCCGACCGTCAAGTACTCATTTGCGAAGATCAGTGACTCGTCTTAAGAAGATTGTAATTAATTTTATTTTTGGGAATCGAATAGAAATCTTCCCCAAAACTTTTGGTTGGCGAAAGATGGTCAGGATAGATGGTAAAAATTAAATTATCTATTACGAATAAAATTTTGAATCTCAAAAATTCATATTACAATATCACTTGAGAAAAATAAAGTCTTAAAGCTGTTTTATTTATACAAAGATGATAAAAATTTTATACAAATCACGTGAAATATCTAATTTTGGTAGTTTGATTTGTTATAAATTCTCTTTTGCCTAAAAATTTTACAAAAATGAACAGATAAATACAATAAAAATAAAATTCTCCATTTTAAGTAAAAATTTCTAGGTTTAATAATTTTATAATTTTTATAAAAATAATTAACAAAATATTAAATTCGAAAAATTTTGCAGAAAACTGTTCACTATTTGAAGAATATTCACCATTTTCCATTAAAATGTCTTTCATAGCAAAGGGTTGTTCAGATAAAGATTGTTTTATTTCAAATTTAAAAAAAAAAGTGTAGTAATAAAATTTAAGATAGATATTATTTATATTTTGTAGCCAAATTTTCAGCAATATAAAATAATTCACAATTTTTTAACAAATATCTCACAAAATATGAACATTTTGTAAAAAGTGTTCCTTGTAAAAAAAAATGTATGCAAAAAATTAAAAATAATTATTTATATATTGAAAGTCAAAAGATAAATTTAAAAGGATATAATCCAATATTTATTTAAAAATAATTTGCTATATACTAAATGTAACTTAGTGTGTCATCAGGCCCGTTGAGAGGTGGAGGGGATCGGGGACTTTTTCCCCCGGGCCCGGAGCTCTCGGAGAAGCCCGGACTCGAGAGTCATTCGGGAAGAATCGAGTCTTAGGATTGGCAACTTTGTATTTGGAATCTGAGTTAGCAAGAAAACTCGATTTTAATGATATTTTAAAAGCTTTCGCCTCCGCTAAAGCACGGAAGGCGAAATTCTAAACATCTATTGTGAAACATATATAAGGCTAGATTTTAAGATCTTCATTGGAATTTTATGAAATGCATTATTATGATTTTATCAAATCATCAATTATCTCAGAAATCCTTTCAGTACTTGTTTTAATGTTGATCTCACACTTTTCAACAATTAATTATACGTATTTTTATGAATTAAGAAAAATTTATAGGGGCCCGGATCCGAAATTTTCCACGGGACCCGGATATTTTCTATACGGCCCTGTGTGTCATAGAATAAAATGTTTGGGCTTAAAAGAAAGAAAAACGCCCAAAGAATTAAGTATTAAAAAGTTTATTTAAGAAATGCGAAAAATTTTATTTAAGATTAACTTTTATATTAATTTTGTGACGAATCGTTTCATGTAAATTTTTAAATTTGGATCACCTACGATTCTCGTTCCGAGGATTCTATAATAACTACCTCAATATGAAAAAGGTTGTCAGAGTGGTGGCGAGTAACGCTATTTGTGAAAATAATTTCCTAGATTCCTTAATTTCTTTAAAATGGCAGTTTAAAAATAATTTAAATTTTAAATGTCGTTTGTTTATGTCAAACACTTATTTCGAGTTTCTCAAACTTCTTTAAACAATAATTGCCAGATTGCTATCATGATGTTATATAAAACTTAAGGTATTTAAAATCCTATAAGACAAATTCTTTGCATCTATATGACGTAATGTAACTAATAAAATTAATAATTCCTCACCTTTGCGCAACTTTATATTATTAAAGCTGTGTTTGTAAACTAATTTGGGGAAAATAGATTTCAGAAAAAAATGCAGACTGCTTATCATGAACAGTCCAGAATGTCTTAGTTTCCCAAAATCCCATTTCGAGTTTTGCAAACTTTCTGTCAAAGTAAGCCTATCCACTGCATCGATCGCTAACCCAATTGCAAATCCAAAACTTTGGCTTAATGCAACATCGAAAAAGCTGTAAAATGTTTATAATTACAGACACATGGCTATAAAACATATATGCTTTATGTCTACTTAAAAGCCCTCCGGCAAACGATGCCCTATCATCTTCATCAACAACATTTTCAAAGTGTGTCATTAATTTTATGCACACATGTGTATCGCATCTCCTCCAATTAAATATCTTCGATCTTCATTGATGTTGACGGGCATCATAAAAAGCCCAACACTTTTTGGCCCGGTTGGTATGGTATGGTCTTCATTCAGTTTCAGTAATGACCCAAATTCGTGTACCTCAGATGAGCAAGCGTCTCTTTGACGTAGAAAGTCATATATACGCATGTATATATATACCTAGTGTATATATATCGTATTACAAAATCACTCCATCAATTACAAAAAGGCCAATTAAACTCAACTCAAGTTGGTTCAAACAAAAAACGAACTAGTAAAAAAAAAACTTTCGTTTTCAATATGTGCGCTAAATTAAAATTAGTACAACAAAACCAAACAAAGCTGACCAAAATAAATACAATAAAAAGAAAAAAAATCAAACAAAAACCTCAATGAAAGCCAAAAAAAAAAGATTATATTATGGTAGTTTTTTTTGTTAAATTTTGTTTGTAATTTTGCAAAAGAAAAAAAATAATAGTATTTAATTTATTTTGTTGCTGTTAACAAACGTGAAAAAATGCATTTAATTGTGGATACTTTTTTTTTCTTACAATTTCATTCGCAAATACGTTGAATGATTTTTAAATGGATTGCAGAGTAAGTTTTGGCCAGGCTAGTAAGGCTAGTTGACGACGACTACGACAACTGCTTCTCCAGCAGGTGTCAAAAACTGTGCGAATTGTGCGAGGGGTGTTAGTTGTGTTTCGAGAAGAGGCAGCAATTGTGCATGCCGATCTATCGCCTACATGATTTTTAAATTGATTTTCTGTTGTCTAAGGCTGCTTTTTCTTACAGTAGGTACATAAAATACTGTTGGGAGATCTGAGCGAATCTGTCTAGTTGACAGTTTAGTTTAATTACTCTAAAACGACACTTGACTGCTTGTCTAGCAGATGTCAAAAACTGTGCGAATTGTGCGAGGGGTGTTAGTAATGTTTTGAGAAGAGGCAAAAATAGTGTTACCAGATTTATCGCCTACATGATTTCTAAATGGATTTCTTTTATAAGGCTGATTCTTCTTAAGTAGGTATACAAAATTGTGTGAACTGTGCGAGGGTTGCCACCACTGTGCGGTGGTGCTAAAAATAATGTTGCCAGATCTTCATCGTGTAATTGACAGTTTAGTTTTACTACTCTAAAAACGATACTAGACTGCTTCTTGAGCAGGTATCAAAAACTGTCCGCATTGTGCGAGGGGTGCCACATATGTTTCAAACAAGGCAAACAAAAGTGTTGGCGGATCTGTTGTCTTCTATACTTTGCAGACTATTTTTAATGATTATTGTCTAATAATTGGTACTAAGTTGCCACTAAATATTAAGACGTGACAATCTTAGTCTTAAATATTTTTTTAAAGTGACTCCTGCTATAAGACTCTATTGGTTCATTCTTCTAGAGTTGGTAGTAGAAACTGTGCGAATTGTGAGAAGGTTGTCACTTCTGTTTTGAGAAGGGTCATAAAAAGTGTTGCCAGATCTACTATCATCTTCGCAGTGTAGCTGACGGCTGTTTTTAATGCTTCTTCTCGACTTATTGACTGAAACTCAACGTATGGTACTAGAGTTGCCACTTAAATGTAAGAAGAGGCAATCATTATGTTGGTGCTAAATAATTTATAAATGGATTCCTTCCATAAGGCTGTTTTTTCTTAAGTATGGTTGCCACTTCTAATAGCGGGAAGTACACGGATTTTCAGTAAGTCAAACTAGTCTAACTATGCTAAAATGCTATTTGAAAGAAATGAAAGCTTTGCGAACTGTGCGAGGGCTGCCTATTATAATGGTGGTAAAAGTGTTCCGCCCTATGGTCCGACCAGGAGTGACATACATTATGCATTCCATTTCTTTTTTTTTTGACTACATTATGATATCGTAACTATAATAAATATAATATAATAAAAGTAGCGTTGCCAGATCTATAATGTTCATCGTATGGTGAAAGGATTTTTAGTAAGTCTAATTAGTCTAAAACGTCACTTTATTGCTTCTTCTCAAGCAGGTGTCAAACAATTTAAGAATGGTGCCAATATAATGGGGATCGCCACTTATATTTCGAAAACTGACAATCATAGTTTTAAATGATTTGCAGGCTATAAAGCGTTATTGGTTGCATCTTCTTTAAAAGGTGCCAGAAGACTTTGTGAATGATGGCAGGGTTGCTAGATATGTATATTTCATGAACTGACAGACATGATTATGACAGATCAGATCTATCTAGATCTTTTTCATGAATTTTCAATTGATTTCAAAGTAAGCAAAACTGCTTCGGAGCAGTTTCGAAAAATATTTGACTGCTTCTTCTCAAGCAGCTGTCAGACTCTTTGCGAATGACGCCAGGGTTGACACTTATATTGAGAGATGTTAATCTGAGTGCTGCCAGATCTATTATCATTCATCGTGTAGTTGAATGATTTTCAATGGATTTTAGAGGTTGTCTAAACTGTTTTTAAGTAGTGTAGAAATATACTTGAACTGTTTCTTCTCTAGCTATTTTCAGAAACTTAACGAATTGTGCGAGGGGTGATACTTCATATGTCGGGAAAATTAACATTCTTTTTATTTTTTTTTTGGGTATATATTTCTAAAGTGTACATTTTTTTTCGACATTTTAGAATAGTTTTCATTTATAGACACTATGCAAGAGGAGTCTAAATACACTGGGATCCACGGGAATTGGAAATGTTAATTAAGTTCCCAGGAATCAGAATAAATAAGATTAATTCATTCATAAGAGAGGAGTCAAGGACAACATCAGAGATGGCATCACAACGTTCCTTTTGCATACCTAGGTTTATCGGGAAGACAACCGCTTCTACCTGCCAGTCTACCTGCATTTATAGACCAACTAGTATAAGAAGACCAATATTCACTTGGCGGAAAAGAGATCCAGTTTTGCATGGAACAACGTTAAGGTATTCGTTTTCTTTTTTTAGTTACAAAAATAATAATAATATCCAAAACCAATAGAACCCTGTTTACGGTGACTTTGCAGCAACGACAACATACCAAAAAATATATTTTACAACGGACATTCGAACACTCTTGATAAAGACGTCAAAGCCGATTAAGATAGTCACCACGTCAGAAGTAGTTAAAGAAATCTATGGAATGATCTTCCACTATTGATGTGGTAGGAAAGTGGGATTGCTAATGACTTTGGCATCTTACAAGTATTAGATCATACTATGGAATTTGCCTTAATTGTTGGATATTAGCGAGGATGTCTATAAAAGCTGTCAAAAAAGTGGATGTTGCACCATTTAATCCGAGTCAGCTCGCCTTCTTTGCCAAAAGTGGGATTCTTTCGACGAATAGATGTCAAAGAGGAGTAAGGCATGTCTGTTACAAGGGGCTTACATGCTTACAAGGGGGATGAGCTTCGATAATTTAAGGTGAAGATTTATTCCCATGTTTCGCTTCAAGTTTCAATGTGAAATAAGCGATAATGTAAAAGAGCTCGTTTTAAATCGGAAACGAATAGTTTTGAGATTCGTTACGAGCAGTTACAAAATGCCAGGCAGATTCCTTTTCTGCCAGCACTAGTATTGATTTTTACGGAGCTAACTTTAACCCAGTTTCGATGCTTCTGAGAAGAAAAAAATTTTACTAGAATGAAATCGCGCCTCATTCGTCTAATATTGTGCAATATTTCATAATTTTTCAGCACCTAGGTAGGCTGTGGCATAACATTACGTATACGCAACGCTTGCATATTGGACGACGATTGGAATAGTCTCAGATGAGTGAAGCATAACTAAAGAATCTATGCTCACAGGCGCAAGTGTGTCCGTCTGGATGTATCTTCCAGGAGGTCGGAACAAGGAGCAGGAGGAAGCCAAAAAAACTCGTATTTCTGTTCCATTACCAATATTACAAAATCAACCCTCGTGTATGAGGAGCTTGTTGCCTTTAAGTGCCTCCAAGTTCATTTTTGTGGTCATAAACTTGGCAAAAACGTTAGCCAGTTAGTTGGTCTTGGCACTTGGCGTATTCGTTGCCATTAATGGCTACATTTTATTTGAACACAGTTCTCTATTTAAATACATGTAGTATCTAACTAACTATTTAGTTATAGTCTTTTAAGTTGTTTTTAAATCTTTTTTATAATGTTTATTGGCCACTTAAGACAAATGCAACTGGCATACTCCTCATATGCCCAAAGAGATCTTTTTTTTTTGCAGACTGCAGCGAAAACAGGAAGCAAAAAGTTTTCGTCACACTTCGTTGATGTTTTAGTTTATTGACTGACTGACTTTGGTCGCTCTTTCTTTGCGTTTTTATATAAGAAAAGGAAACGAGAAAAAAATGAATCAAAATAAAGTGATATTAATTTATAAAGCAGCCAGCGCAGCTTTGATATAGTCCATTGAAAAAGTTACAAAATAAAATAAAAAAAAACATAAAAAATATCTCAACAGACAGACCGTCTAGAAAAAACTGGCGCTTGTAACAAGCAGTTAAGGAAAAAGATTAAATTTAATAGTTAAAATATACAATTAATTAACTTTGATGCAAAAAATAAATTGAGGTATAAAAAATATATAATAAATCCAATTATTAGTGCTAGATTTTGTTTTCTGCGATTTACGAGCAATTATGACACATGTAGATCTATAAAATATCCTACCTTTCAATTAATTAGGTAAACGCAACAAGGAAGAAAAACAACTTAATAAAGGGTCATTTTTTTATGCTTGAATTCTCGAGTCTTCGCCAGATATGTAGATTATTGAATTTTCTTTGGTATAACCAACATTTGCTTGGACAAAACTTTTTTATAAAAGGTGATTTTTTTGCTGTTTGAGTCTTAAAATATGTACGTTTTAGCTCATGCGTGATTTATGATATGCGGTAATGTTTCACTAATAAAGAGTGACTTTTTTATTGTTGTTATGACATATTTGGAGTACAACCATTTGGAAGAAAAACTACCTAATAAAGGGTGATTTTTTTGATGCTTGGTTTCGCGAGCACCAACATATAAGTCTTCGCCAGATATTTAGATCATTATATTTTATTTGGTATACCAACATTTGGTTGGTAAAATTTTTTTTTGTAACGGGTGACTTTTTTTGCTGTTTGAGTCTTAAAATATGTTTGTTTTAGCTCAAGCGTGATTTATGATATGCGGTAATATTTCACTAATATAGGGTGACATTTTAATAGCTGTTATGACACATTTGAGTACCAGCATTTGGAAAATAATTGCAATTTTTGATTCTTAATTTCTCAAACACCTACATATATGTATGTAAGTACTCGCCCAATATGTAGAGCATTTCATTTTATTTGCTATACAAACATTTGTTAGGAAATCTTTTTTTATAAAGGCTCACGCATGATTTACGACACACGAAAATGTGATAGGGTGATTTTTTTATTGTTCTTATGATATATTTGGTGTATCAGCAATTGAAAGGAAAACTTAAAAATGGGTGGTTTTTTTATACTTTCGAACACCCTTATTAATGTAGATCAATGAATTTTATTTGGTAGACCGAAATTACCTTGTTAAATTATTTGTTATAAAGGGTGACTTTTTTGCTATTGGAGTTTTTAATTATATACATTACAGCTCACGCGTGATTTATGACATGCGGCAATGTTTTACTTATAAAGGGTGACTATTTATTGTTGTTTTGACATGCACTTATGTTTTACTGATAAAGGGTGATATTTTTAAGATTTGATTTTTCAATTATACAAATATTTTATGTGACAGCTGGTTTGTAACATGTATCAATCAAACACTAAAAAACGTGACTTTTTTATTATTTAATTTTTCAAAAATATACGTGACAGTTCCCTCGTGATTTGTAGCAAGGCCAGCCAACATATATAACAAATCACTAAAGTTTTTATAATAAAATTAAAAACAATAATGTTACTACAGCAAATCAATATAGTAAAAAGATAAAAGTATATGAATGTATTTATCGATGTTTATAACATCTGCTTCATTTTACACTTAATCTTATACAATTCACAATTTTTTTCATATATTACAATATAAAAATAAAACAATCTGCAAAAGTTGCTTAAAATTTCTCTCAGTGCATTTATTACATTTTGAGCGACCTATAAATCGCAAACATGCAAAAGCAATTTATTTTGGATTATCCGAAAGACTACCAAATTATATTGTATGATATAATCGAACCATATACAACTATATATTGTATATAATAAGCTAAATATATCAAGACGTGAGCACTTGCTGCACTGCATACGAATGACTTTGACAAAAATCATGAAAAAATATCGGAAAAAAATAACCAAAAATCGAACAGGTAGCAAACATCTATAAAAAACGAAATAAATTGATAAATCTACAGCAAAAAAATGGCAAAATAAAATGCACAAAAAATATGACCATGCGAAATATTGGCAATATTATATTAAAAACAATTGATAAACAATGTTCAAACAAAAATGAGTTTGAGTTTTTTTTTGCGTTTTTTTATTGTGTATGATGTTGCACGTTTGTTGTTGCCACTTAAAAAACTGTTAACATTTGTATCTGATGTGTCACTTACATGTTTTTGTACAATTCAATTGTCGTAAGTTGCCAATTGTTGTTGTTGTTAACATCTTCAATATCATTTCAACTCAAGCGGAGGCCCCACATTGGAGGCCTTTTGAAGTTTTTTTTTTTTGAAATCTTGTGTACAGCTCAGATTAAGCCGTGGGAGCGCCCCGAGGGGTCTCACACCTGACGCACTTTAGCCAACTTCAAACTTTGCCCACTTTGGCATTTGTGTTCAGTGTGACCATATTTTTGAAATTGCAACAATTTATTGCGGTATTCACGCTTTAAATGTTTGTAGCTGATACAAATAATTATATCAATGGCCAGAGATATGCGAATTTAAATGAAAAATTTGCTGGAAAAGCCTCAATGTATCATTAACCAGTGGCGTGGATTTGATATTTTGACCAGGGGTCTATTTTAAAATACAAAAGGCAAGACTTTTTGGAATCACGCACCACTGTCATTGACAGGTTTTTGCGTTTGGCAGATACGTTTTAATGTTTTGGAAAATGTTTTTTTGAATATTACTTTTTTTTTGTTATACTAGGGGGCTTCGCGCACTGCTCGCTTTCCTCAACAACCTTACTTACTACAAAAAAGTTTACTACAAAAAAAAAACTTCTTATTATATAAATATATGGAAAATTATACAAAACATCAAATAAAAGCAATTATTTTTTTTTATATTTTTGATAACTCTTTAGTGACTTCAACCGTGATGATTCCAATGTCATGATGTTTCTAACAGAATAAATTAATTTTTTTTTTTTTTTTTAGCACATATATAGTAAATATCGGCTATGAGTGGAGCACACTCTTATATATATAGCTTCAAAGCCGAAAGTTTGTAAGATCTGTCTATATATCATAAATAAAGAGTTCCCAAAATCACTCTTAAATACCAAAGGGTATGACAATTAAAGTTTCAAGCTCCCTAAGATAAAAATCCATAATAAGTTTTGACACAAAATAAAACAGAAATCTTTGTACTTAAGAATTTTCGATGCTCACAAATCTTAAAAATTATATTTTTCTTAAAAATCAGGCATCTTAACTCTTGTAATTTTTAAAATACAAATTATCAAATAACACAGCCACACAACAAACCAATATGTTTCGTGACCTCCGGACTCGGAAATAAAAATCTTCACTAATAGTTTTTGAGGTTATATCAGAACCTTGACGTGCTGGGGTTTTTTGGAGCTCGGATTCGGATTCAGCGACCTATAGTAATACATGGTCTGACCAGAAAAAATACTTTTTAATTTTGGGTGGCTGTGTAATTATTTTCTTAGATTTTTTTCATCAATATTGCATAATAATTCTTATTGTTTTTAACTTTAAAAAATAAAAATTAAGAAATAATATTTATATGACAGTTTGCATTTGCAAACTAACTTGCATAAATAACTCTTATTTTTCAATTTTTAAGAACAAAAAGTTTAAATAAATATTATTCACCAATTTTTATTGTACAAAAGGAGAATAAGAGTTATTGCCGCAATTTTTATTATGTTAATTAAAAATTAAGAGTTACTCAGGAATTTTTATTTTAAGAATTGAAAATATAAATAGAAAATATTATTTTAACTTTTTATAATAAAAATTGGTATTTAAATATTTTTTCATAATAATTATTTTTTAAGTCAAAAAATAAGAATTATCTGGATTTTTTTTAATAAAAATTAAGAGTAAAAATTTATCCTTATTCCAGACAGTCCTTTTAAAATATATTATGTAGTGGCCTGCGCTTTTATCCAATCTACTTTTTTCGCTTTGATTTACAACCCCATAACTCTTATTTGATATCCCTGGTAAAAATATTTCACATTTACACGAAAAGTTAAATAATTTTAAAGTTATAAAATCTGTTCAAAAAATAATTTCTTTTAAATTTCAAGCAATTGTCAAGGCTTCGAAATTGGAACAAAAATATTAGGGGTATTCACGCTTACCGATTGTGTTTAAAATGATAGGGTAAATAAAAATATGTTTGAAATTTATATGCAAAGCTAAGAAATTTTTAACTATATTATACAAATCTTGTCAAAAATTAATTTCTTTTGATTCTTAACCCATTGTCAAAGCTTCGAAATGAAACAAAAATATTACGTGTAACTTTTTACTGTTTTTCTCAAATTTATAGGTAAAGTTAGAAAATTTTTCAATTGTACAAATCTTGTCAAAGAATAATTTCTTTCCACTCTCAACTAATTGTCATAGCTACGAAACGGAACAAAAACATTAGGGGTATTCACGCTTACTGGTGGGTTAAGAAGTTGCGGACTTTTGCAACAGCTCTCAGTCCAGAACCTTTTAGCTATATTATTATTCATAATTTATAGCGCTATAATGATATGTGGTCTTTTTTTCGACAGAAAAAAGGTTCAAAATAGTCAACAAAGTGAGTCTCAGCTTAATTATCAGATTTGATGCAATTACGCATATAAGTCTTATATATTTTGTTAGCTAACTTACTTTAAGCAACTATTACTTTTAAGAGCGCCAAAATATTAAGAAAGAAGAAGCATACAGTCAGCAACTTATTTGGTTAATTAACCAAAAGGGCGTTCACGCTTAGCCAATTGAGTTATTGCGCAAATTTTCGAGCCTAACCGCAATCGTGAATATCTCATTGATAGCTATTCAATAATGAAGTCAATTTTTTTACAAAGGAAAAATTATTAATTAATAGCAATGAAACAAACCAAAAAAAAAAGAGCTAATTAAGTACAGACGACCTTCACGATAGCGAATTCGCCGCACGAGAGCAGAATATTGATCATAATATCATTATATAACAAATTTGCCATAAATTCTAAGAGCAGTGAACATGCAAAAAATTCGTAATATGGGAAAATTATTGGTAAAGTTTATGGTCATAGGAAAGTAAGAACATCTTAAAATGATAAGGTGCATGCTTCATATGCAAAGAAACCGGGAAGGCAGACCATTTTGGCCTCGTTGTTTTAATGTTATCTTAATCCCTAACAGCCTAATGGCATCATGGGGGCGTGGGCTGTAGCTAACCCCCAAATCCCCGCTATCTACACCACTGCCATCAACAATTTTGCAAAATATTTTACATTAAATAAATGGAATTGGCCTCTGTTGCTGGAACAATGTGAAAGTTGCCAATTTTTTCTGTGTTTTTCTGTAAACAAACTCATATATACGATAAATAGTTGGTTGGTTGTTTGTTGGTTGGCTGTCCCCCATCCTGAGGCCAGTTTATTCGCTGGTTTGTCAGGTTTAAAGACCCCACGACGACTCCTGCAACGCCAGCATATAACCTTAATGCTCTTTTGGCTTTCAATATTGGCAATGACAGCGGAGTGGGGGATTGAGGACGGAAATTAGCTTAAAAGCATTGTTGACAATGGCAACGAAATGACAGTCAACAATTCGTTTGCCAATAAACATCAAAATAAATATTTCCCAGTTTCGGCATTGTGGTTAAAAGTATAATAAAAATGTATTTTTGGTATCACAAAGCAATGAGAATAAAATACCAAATAATACCAAAAAAAAAGGTGAAATGTAAATGAATAAAAATGAGAGGTCTTAACAACTTGTATTGCATGTTACATAATGTCAATAAAATCATCTATTATGATAAAATCTTTTGAAGATTTATGGTTAGATATGTGTTGTTATTGTACCTTACTGGGAATTCTAAGAAAAAATAATTTCAAAGCGATTTCTCAACAACAACAACAAATATTTTTGGAAGCTTTCTGAGTCTTTTGGATACAAAGTTTTTAGAATTTTGAAAACAAGCGGATCAATTTATAAACCGATACACATGAGATGGAGCTACCGTTCTTCTAATGAGTTATCGATACCTTATTTAGGAGACTTTATGTTGAAAAAATGCATCTATGGAATAAGATAATGAATATTTTTTTTCCAGTCAAGAATTAAAATAAAAAGGAGTATTTGGTTTGCCTGAAGGACTATGTTGCTCTGGCTACAAACCTTTTATAATAAAGAATTAAAAACTAATAAAATAAAAAAATAATAATAAATTGTAATTCAAAGAAAATATTTTCAAGTTTTTTAATGGGCTCTGCTCTTTTATATTCAAAAAATTGAAATGCTTTGAAAGCAGGAAGTGAAAAAATTGGAAGAACAATCTTCTGCCAAAGAATGTTTACTTTTATACTCCAATAAAAAATGGGGGAAAAAAATGTCTTCTGCTAAAAATTTTGTACTTTTCTAATAAAGAGAAATCGTCAAGTTTTTTAATGGATCTGAACCCATTAGATATGTATTTCAAAAATTAGGAGTCGTTCGAAAGTAAGAGCTGAAGGAAATTGGAAAAACTGTCTTCTGGAAAAAATGTGATACTTTTAACTTCTAATAGAAAGAAATTCTCAAGTTTTCCAATGGGCTTTGCATGTCTTATATTTGAAAAATTAGCAGTCGTTCGAAAGTAGGAACTGAAGAAAATGGAAAGAACTGTCTTCGGCCAAAAAATTTGTATTTTTAAATTCTAATAAAAATAAATTCTCAAGTTTTCTAATGGACTACGATTTTCTGATGGTTAAAAAATTAAAAGTCCTTCGAAAGGATAGTAGATGAGGGAAATTTTATTTTTAAATTATAATAAGAAAAATATATTTCTAAATTTTTCAATAGGAACCAATTTTTTTATATTTAAAAAGTTTTGAATCTTTTCAAAGAAGTCACTGAAGAAAATGGGATGACCTGTCTTAATATATTTTCAAGATTTCTAATGATTTTTGAGATTTCTAATTTCAAGTAGGAACTAAAGAGAATGGGAAAAACTTTCTTCGCCAAAAAAAAATTTTTACTATTACATTCTAAAAAAAAGAAATTCTCAAGTTTTCTAATAGGCTCAGATTTTTTGATATTTCAAAAATTAGAAATCGTTTGAAAGTAGGAGATGAGGGAAATAGACCTGTCTTCTACACACAAATTTTTACTTTCAAACTCTTATAGAAAGATCTTCTCCAGATTTCTAATGGGCTCCGATTTTTTAGTATTGAAAAAATTAGAAATACAATTAAGAAGACTCATATAATTAGCTAGTACATATTTGGACAGCAACTCAAAACTCAAAAATAATTAAACGTATATCATACCTCATATTAAGTTGATCATATAACTATATCATTCCAAGAGGAATGTCTTTCTTAGAGCTAGAAAGATGCATGGATTCCCAATCTATTCCTCAAATTCAGTTCACTGTAACTGACTCAGTGATGATAAGCTGACATATTCTCATATATACTCTCATAAAAAACTTATTTCATACCTCATATAAAGTTGATACCACCTATATCTTCCAAAAAGAAAGGAATTCCTTAAGCTAGTTGCAAGAACTTCCACTCTATTCCTCAAATTAGTCAGTAAGTTACGGTGATAACCAAGTTACATATAAAAAATTAATTAATTTTAATTAAAACGATATATATATAAAAGAATTATTTTTATCTTTACATAAATCGTCATTATTATGTAATTATATTTTATGTCCATGGCATATAAGCCTAAAATTTTCATTATTTAGTACGTAGCTTCATTTTCATTAGCCGGCACATTCCTCAACGAATTGCAACATATTACATCTTTTTTTTTTCTTAACAAATTCGCATAAATCAAACAAAAAAAACCGCAGTCAAATATATCTTCACATAAATTGGCAAAACAAAGAGAAAAAAAATTATTTCATTTAATTTAATTGCTGGGCCCTGCGTGAGCAAGGTATGCCAAAACCGTACGTAGTCCGTTGCCGGACATGAGATACAGCGGAAGCAACCACTACCAACTAGGAGGCCTCGAAGAAATATAAAAAAAGTATAATATATAAAAAAAAACAACACCTTGTCATCAGCAAGTGGCCAAAAGCAACGACACACAAAAAGCCAAGAAAGTAAGCAATGTGCTGCCGCCGCTGAGGGCCAAAGACGGCTGGACGGAGCTCTTTGGACTTTCCCTTTTGGTCGAAAGACAACAACAACAACAACAACGTTGTCGGAGACCGTCGCTGACATAACAATAAACAAAACAAAAACAATGAAGAGACGAAAGAAACGACAGTGGGTAGTGATTGGCTACATAAATTGCGAGACAATCCGCTCTTTGCTATATTTCTTGGCTTTTGTTTTCTCACCGTCTGATGAGCTCTCTCCTCTTTCTCTCATTCTCTTCGTGTGTGTGTCACTTTATGTGTTAGTGTCTGCAACTTGAGGCACTTTTAACACATGTCAACAACACTTAAGCCGAAGAAGATATTCCGAAAGGGCTCAAAGGAAGCCGAAGGCTACTAAGTGGATCGCTTTTGTTTTTATATTTACATAGACGTTATGGAAAAAGTTTCTTTTAACATAAAGGAAACACTTAAAGATAAGCGCAAATGGCAAGATATTGGAAAAGGGGAAGATTGACCCAGATCTGAGATTGGAGATGATGGCCACTGAGCAAGTAGAGAATGTTTTGAATGAGGTTATCTCTTTCTATACCCTGTATCATATAGTACAAAGGGTATATTAAGTTTGTGCATGCCGAAAATGTAAGAGACTTGTAGTTATCTCTGTAGTTTGGTTACTCCAAAGGGAGTTGCAGATGAAGATATTGCAGCAAGAATCAACAAAGCGAAAACAGCGTTTGGTATACTTCGCTGAAATTTGTAAATCCAAACAAATTGTTACAAAAACCAAAATACGAATTTTGATACTCTTATGTCAAATCTGTCTTATTTTATGGTTGCGAAACTTGAAACGCACGAAGAGGAACAGACGAACGCTTACAAGCCTTTTGCAAGTGCTTGCGCCAGATTCTACATATATGGTGGCCCAACCATATTAGTAATGTAGATCTCTGGAATGTAACTAATCAGAAACCTGTGCCAGTAGAAGAATGCGAGCGTAAGTGGCGATGGATTGGGCATACCCGGAGATTCAACTAAGAACCTCACTCGACAGGTTGGAACCCTCAGGAGAGAGGTCGTCGTGTTGGTGCGCCAGCAAAAACATGAAGAAGATCGATTGATCATGAACTAACATACAAGCCGCCATGGAATGATATCTGCGGTGAATCCCGTAATAGAGAATTCCGTACAAGAGGAAGGTCGAAGCCCTATGCTCCACTGGGAGTCAAGGATGAGAGGAGAATTCCATAGAAGACAAGTGCATTCATTTTTTTTATATAGGGGTTACATTCTATGCAGAGTGTTTTTTAGAGGTTCAAAACTTTCGGTTAGCAACACCGCTTTACCTGACAACTCATTTAACTGCTGATAGTTGCTTTTTATTGCAGTTTGGTTTTACACTTCATTGCAGATAGACCTGCACCAGAGCGAACGCTTTGAAAATCGTTGAAATTGTTTATCAATACAATAATTCCGTTCTTTAAGCTTATTCTAAATTCAATAAAGCCCATTTTTGGTTGATGATTAAGGCTAACCCATGAAGCTTTTGTCAAAACACTACTATATACACAAAAAACCTACTGCTATTCATGCGGAAAGCGGAAAGTCTTGGGCTTTGACTTAAGGTGCCACAAGCTCTCTGTGAGGAACCCTTTTAGGAATCATCAAAATTATATACACTTCTGCCACTTGTCTACGTCGATAAACCAGAGACAATTTTGAACACCTGATCTTAGTTTTATTATGCTTTAAACTTGTTGAACTCTAAAAAAAAACACCCTTTATCATCCAAAGTAGTGTTTCTTTAAAGGACCTCTGAAAAAGCCATGGTAGGCTAGTATCATCTGTTTATGTATGTAGAAATCGCAACCAAATTTGGTACCGCTTAATTTTTTTAGTGTTATCCCAGCACTGTAGCAAGTTTTAAATAAATCGGATGAAAATATCATAAAAGACCTGATCGCCTAAAAAAAAGTTTTTGGTGCCAAATTAGTCTATTTTACATTTGTTAAAGAAACTATGGTAGCCAAATATGGAAATCAAATCTCTTATGGAGTTCTTAAGAAAAATACCTAAATTAATTGTAAGGTGGGGTTATAGGGTATCCTAAAGTCAACCCCGTCCGACCTTATCGTACAAACCTTTTTCGAGCGATTTTACATTAAGATTTACAAAATCTTAAAGCGAACTCATGTTAAGAATTTTCATTCTCATTTTAAGTAAAACAGGATTTTTCTTGGTTTGAGTAAATTTTTTCTTAATGTATTTTATTTCCTTACTTATCAGTATTGTCGAGCTTATTTTAAGAAAAATTCTTATTTAAAAATTTATTTTACGTTCCGCAACTTCATTACTAACAAAAAATTTTTTAAAAAACATTAAATGCAGTAAGATATTTTCCATTATCCCTTTATTGGGACGGATCAATATCAAAAAAGTCCATGTGAAGATAAAATTTGGTAAAAAGATCTTTAAGTCGTGGACAACACAAAATGAGATAAATCGTTGTCAAATAAAACTTTATTATAATAAGCTATTATTATTATAATCTAAAAGCAAAATTATATTAAATATGATGACCAAAAAATTATATTCTACAGGGAGCAGTATTCACAAAGGACATTTTTATGTTTATTTTAAAAATCCTTTTTTATAATGATTAGAGGTAAACCATTTTATACGTTAAAAAATATTTTTTAAATAAATTGCATCATACCATCGCACAAAAGCATCGATAAGTTAATAATATTAAGGACCTTGCAATAAAGGACCCAAAAATTTTAAATGGTACTGTTTGAAAGTTGTATATAACTTTATAGTCACCAGAAGAATATAAAATTATTCCCAAACAATTACTCTTTTGTAACATATCCTGATATGACAGCTCTAAACTATCAAGTCTCTAGAAAAATTTAAAATTATTGTATCTTCCACAAAAACTGATTTTATGGCCCCACTGAAAACACAAACAAGATATCAGCTGTTTTATAGCTTTAATTAGTTATATGGCAACACCAACGCTGTTTTGTGGTTGTAGCTGGCAACGCTGGAAGTTTTTTGCAAATAATTCAAATAATAAAAGATATACGGCAACGTTTAGTAAATTAGCATCAGTATAACGATTTTTGTTCCTGATACATTTTCCTTTAAGCTAATTCAAGACCCAATAGCTGTGTTAAAGCAACTTTAAACTGATCCACTTTAGCACTTAATAAATTTAGTTCCACTTCCAAATATTTAGAAATGTCAACTTTAAACCAATTATTTGCAAAACTTCGAAATTAACTCTAACGCAAGAGTATACAAATTAGTTTGCTACTTTACTAGCGCTCTCATAAATTTTAACGCTTTTGTGCAGAATTCTTTTGAAGCAGCCGTTTTTCGACGAACCCACAAACTTAGTTTGTGTAATATTGACAACTTAATGACAATTGCCTATTCGTCACGGCTTTATTACGTCTAAAATCAGTTCATCAAATCTTTGACAGCCACATTTTGTAGCCAAGAGTTAAGGTTGTTAGCTACACATGCAATTTTCTGGGTTTTTGTCTCAACAATAAACAATGGGCTTGAGACAATGTTTTAGTTTTGGTATGCGGAAGGATTTTATGCACGTGCGTGGTGTCTCAACAACTTGGCATAGTTGCAAATCACGTGGTTGGTCACTCAATTCAAATCTTATTTTGACACAGTGAAAACCAAAGACAGGTTGAAAAGAAAACCGCCTTGAAATCCATTTCGGCTTGCGCAATACCCGTACAATTTACAATTGAAATTAGTGCGTGGCGTTTCACACGGCGGCTACGCAATGTTGTCTTTTTTATGTAGGCACACCTACAAGAAAACGCGCGCGTTTTTAAACGCCTGCACTTCCTAAACGAAAACTGGCCATGTAATGCACGGCTTCGTACAAAATTCCACAAAACACCACAATATTTGTGGTTGTAATTTATAGTTCAGGTTAAATGACAGCCACTAGAGCGGCCAAACAGGCAGCATAAGATAATTATAACAATCTGTCAAAAGCCGCCCGAAAATAAAGCGAAACAAAAGTAAAAAAAAAAAATACCAAAATCAATGCATCCAAATTGCAAACCTGTTGCCAGTTACCAACCGAAAAACCTGTAAAATTCAAGTTTATCCTTTTTATTTTACAAGTTTTACACGCCCAAAACTTACACACGTACACAGATAAACACACACATACAAGCGAGCTGTTTACTTCTGGCCAACTGAGCGTATGCGCAACGCGTCACGTCTACCATTGGCGTTGGCTTTAAGTGCAAATCAACTTTGTTATTAACTTGGCAATTTTTTTTTTTATCAAAATCAATTGTACAACATTGAAAATTATATAAAGTGCAAAATTATGTGGCAAAGACTTGGAAGCGTGCCACAAATCAAAGCAAGGCTTTAAGTAAAGCTGTTGTTTAATTCCTTGTCATGATAATGTCGTCGAGTTAGTTATAAATAGTTGCTGTGCAGGAAGCCATATTCAAATGTTAAGATTTGAGATACGGTAATGCAACAAATAAATTAAAATTAGTTATCTAAATGATTAGGTAGTGTAACGAAAATGATAAATGAGGAAGCTAAAGAACGAAGACTTAATCAAACGTAATACTGAAAAGCGCAATGATTCAATTTGTGGGAGAGACTACTTAGTTTCGACACTTTACTTTAAATACTTTAGATTCTTTAGATACTTTAGATACTTTAGATACTTTAGATACTTTAAATACTTTAGATACTTTAGATACTTTAGATACTTTAGATACTTTAAATACTTTAGATACTTTAGATACTTTAGATACTTTAGATACTTTAGATACTTTAGATACTTTAGATACTTTAGATACTTTAGATACTTTAGATACTTTAGATACTTTAGATACTTTAGATACTTTAGATACTTTAGATACTTTAGATACTTTAGATACTTTAGATACTTTAGATACTTTAGATACTTTAGATACTTTAGATACTTTAGATACTTTAGATACTTTAGATACTTTAGATACTTTAGATACTTTAGATACTTTAGATACTTTAGATACTTTAGATACTGCAGATACTTTAGACACCTTAGATACGATACCTTAGATATTTTAGATACTTTAGATTCTTTAGACACTTTAGTTATTTTAGATGCCTGGCCTTAGATAATTTAGATACTTTCGATATTTTTGATGATACTTTCGATATTTTTGATTTATTTTTTGATATTTTTTATATTTTTCATATGATTTTCTCCGATCGAGGAAAGCAGAAAAGTATCTTCATTCATGAGAAGTTTATTACTTCCACGTCTTCCCTTTTTGAATTGTGGACATAGATAAAGCAAAGTATGGTTTGTTTAGCTATTCGAGGAGAAGCAATGTTCTGTAAAGTTTTTACCTACACATTTCCCAATTAATTCATGTAATATCGCAGGAATAATCATCTCCCAGCAGTTATATTTAATAAAGCTCAAGGTGATTTTAAAGACTCTATTCATATATTCACATTAGAAGCAATAAATTAAAAGCTCCATAAACATATCCAACTCATAATAACCTTCCCCATTAACAAATCTTTTGGGATATTAATGCAGTTTTCCATTGTTAAAAGATTTTCCATAACTTAAGTATGCCCACCAAACCTGAAGCAATAATCGAACATAGTGCAATGGGATATATGAATATTATGCTAATGGAAATGCATTCGAAATCAATGGAAAAACTTTGGCATAAATGCACACTAAAATTTTAATGAAGATGCATAGAATGTAGGTCAAACCAGAGGGCCCCAAAAGAAATTGGTTTCAGGGTCGTCAATATCAGCCAAAGATGGCTGACGATGCGCAGTAGGCAAAGTCAATAACAAAAAAATAAATAAATCAACAATTTGTATGCAAACATTAGACGATGAGTTGTTCCCATGTAAACTGCAGCAGGGTATGCCAAAGAGTAAACACAATGCACAGGTGAAGCAATCAATAAATACAAGAAATGCATAAGATTAGGTTGACGAAGTTTGGGTACTCTTAAAGAGTGAAGGGTAAGGTAGACCGACCTTAGACATTTGGGCTGAAAACGCCTTATTTCTGAAGCTTGGACAATGCTCTTCTTTAAGCAGTGGTTTTCCCAAGCACTCTCCACTAACCTGAACTCCCAGGAAGACTTTCCAGTGCTCCCAATAGCAAGCTTTTAAGTCTTTGTCCATTTTAAAGAAAATTACAAGCAGAATCTTCGCCACGATTTATCAAAGGAAAATTGTTCTGGCAACCCTGTACCAATTATGGTGGCCATTTTAGGAATAATCAAAGAGCCAAAAAGTATTCAAAACATTTCTCGGAAGCATTCCAGAAATCGCTTAATAATTTTTCATTATTTTCAGTCCACTTCTTGCTTATGTAGCATAGTATCAATGGATGGCTATTGGGTTTGTCAGGAGTTGATTGCCGAACTAGGTAAGCAGGACTCATGTTCAAAAAAGATAAAACCCTCTAAAAGATATAGGGATGGTTCAAGATATTTTTAATAGTTCAATTTATTTTCAAAGTATTTCTTTGTCTGGAACTTTTGGAACCTCTCTAGTTAGATAGATAGATGCTAATGCCGATTTACGATTGCAAACGTTTGGATGATTTTGGACGAACACCTTCTCTAACGAGTTGTTGCTCTCTAGAGCAGGTCAACTCGATATTGCGACCGGAATAAGAAGAAAAAAGTGGAAGAAGATCGACCTCACGCTCCTCAGAAACGACAGCAACATAGCAAAGCAAGCGCTGGAACCCTTTTCATCAAGCAGGGCGCAGAGCTGGAAGACCACGTACCACCTGGAGAAGATCCACGGAGGCTGAGATGAAATCTCTGGGGTTAAGCTGCAACGAATTAAGAAATATAACCCAAAATCGAGTTCGATGGAAGATGATAATTGGTGTCTTCAATGCTCCAATAGAAGATAAAGGAAATGATATATATGCTTATGCCATTATTATTCCTAGGTTCTCTTCAGAAATTTGGAATCTGTTTCAGAAACTAATTTTCATGCAGCTCCATATAAGTCTATAAGTACAAAGTGTCCAGTCGAGAGAAAAAAGGTTGCCGCTTGCGACTTGAGCTCCCAAGTGGAGTTTTTTTTATGAATTTGGATATTTTATGTTCGTACACGGGAATGAACTAAAGTACATCCTGACAGGGGCGAAGCGAGATCTTTGAATGTGGGGGGGTGATGAGCCTCAAAATGCCGACTAGATTCAACAAATTACCGACTGCATGAATAGTAATTGAGTAAAAGTGATTAGTTAATATCCAAGATTTCCCGACTTCTGGCTGTTTGGGGCGTATCACACCCCCACATCCCCTCGCTACCCCCCTGCATCCTGGCAAGAATTGTGACTATTTGGAGCTTTCTAAAGAGTGGCTTAGATAGCTTGATTCGATGGGGGTCTCCAACAAATTTTTCTTCCTAGATTTTGTTGGACAATTTTATATTTTATACGACAACAAAGTCCATGGGGTTTGCATTCCCTGTCAACCCACTTTTAACCCCAAAATCTATACCACTGACTCAGAATCAGTATAGAAACATGGCATTTTATGAACTTTATCTCCCAAAAATTCCGGCCTTATTTGCTTATTATTTTTTATCTGAAGGACAGCAGTACAGTACTCTCTCAACAATACTAAGATTAATATATGTCTTTTCGATTAATTTGAAAGAAATAAACTGTATGTTGCATAAGAGGCTATTTTAAGGATTTCCATGCAGGGAAATTCTACAAAAGATGTTCAATATGCATGAGTGATATTTTTGAAAAATTCGGGCCCTATTATTTTGTATCTCAAGGACAGCAGCACAGAACTCCCTCAGCAACACTTTTGTTAATATAATTTATTTCGATTTCGATAAAAGGCTATTTTAAGGATTTCGATGCATAAGGATTCTACAAAGAATATTCAATATGCAGGAGTGAGGTTTTTGAAAAATTCCGACCTTAATTGCTTATTATTTTTTATCTCACAGCAGTACGTTGTTTTAAAGGCAATTTTAAGGATTTCCAAGCATAAGGATTCTAGAAAAGATATAAAATATGGGTGAGGTTTTCGGAAAAAGTCATATAGCAAAAGTTTTACGATTTTATATCTAAATATTATATATTTTCGAAGCCAGCCCCTTTCTAACGCTCCAACTAGGCATACCCCACAAAAGAGTGCACCAAAACAAACACCGCTTGGGATAATATAATATGAAATTTATGTTAATTGATAAAGCATAAAATCATCTAAGTATGTAAAGTAAGCAATCAAAATCCACAACTAAATCAAAAACCAATGTTAAGCTCTGTGGCCAACGCAAAGCGTCGAAGGAGACTTCGACGTCGACGTCGACGTTGATGAAATGTGGGCTGACATTTTGGTCGAGAGGCCAACAAAGAAATGCGAGTGTTATATAATCTCGACAAGTTGCGGGCCATCAATACGTAAACTCTGTAAAAAAAAAGAGTTAAAAGCCGAAAACTGGTTTTTCACAGTTACTAAGTGAGAAGTAAGCTACGCCGCGCTTCTTTGGCTTTCAAATCGAATCTCGAAAAAAATCAAAAAAAAAAATCGAAAAAAAAAACAATAACAACATCTGTAATCATTAACAGTTACAGACTTAAGAGACGATGCCAATCAATGGGCCACAAAGTGCTGGGCCAAGGTAAAAACCAGTTTAGGACAACAAAACGCATGCGTCTTTGGAATTGGGTCAACAAGTGGCAGGCAGTACAAGCCAAAGCCAAAAACTTCAAAAGAAATTAACCAAAAAAAAAAAGAAGCGTAACTGAATGCAGTTTAAAAGTACAGCAAGTCACAAAAACAGGTGTAATGCAGGTTTCCCAAAAACTTTGCGCGTGCATGAATGAAAGTATAGACGGGGCTTTCCCATACCAAAAAAAAAAAGTTGTTGCCAATTGATGGCCTAAAGCACATTTAATGTGCAACCATTGCCAAAAAAAAAAATAATAATAATAATATTTATGTGGAATTTAATTTGCATATTGTTACAGCTTGGATGGCACGCAGAACATTAATTTATAAATAATTTGTAATTAAAAATTTCATTCGAGCAACCTTCAGGCATTCCTTAAACGTTTTAGGGCTAATTTACGGGGCAATTTGTTTTGGCTTGACTGCCGCGCGGCTCGCAACAAGTGAAAGTGGCCAAAACAAAGATCCAAATTCCAAAAATTGCAGAAAAAGAAGCCGCAGCAACAGCAAAAAAATACAAAAAAGAGACGTTACTTATATACATAGTATATAGTATATGTACATATAGTATATATAAAGGTATAAATAAAGCGGTCAGCATGCATATAAGAAATTTTTTTTTTTTGTTAGCACTTACTTATGCCTAATTAAATACTTTCTCACAAAACTTTTGTTGGGTGAAGAAGTTGTTATGAAAGAAATGCTAAAATATTTTTGCGATTTAAGATTTTTTGGGGGCGCTTATGTTTGGTTAAGAAATATTTAAAATCTAAAAATTTTGCAGAAAAGAAGGATCAGTTTAATTTATATCAGCCCAAACAAAGCGTTATGACTCCAATGCTATTAAAAATGTTCACTATGATTTTATATTAGGTTAAAAAGGCTGAATTTTATAGAAACGGTCTTGTAATTCACAAGCGGTTTAAGCAATTTGGCTATAGTAGTACAGCCAATTTCTCATAAAAATTAAAAACCATTTAAAATAATTAAACAAAACAAAAATTGGGGTGTATCGTATAAATCTGCATAGAAAATAGCTGAATGCTATAATTATTATAAATTGTTTATTATTATTACCCAATAAATTTTAGTATTTATCTTATTTAGTATTGTTAAGTTGATTAATCGATATATCGATATTGCTCGTCATAGATAGCATGTTATTGTGAATTTTTAATGCAAGCCGACATCCGGCTTCCAATAAATATTCTTTTCCAATTCTGAAAGTCACAGCAACAAGTATGTTTTTTTTTAGCAAAGATCTCCATTCCGACCTGGCCTTAGGACTTGCGGGAACAGCATTTAATAAAGCGTCATTAAAATGATATTGCAAAAAATAAGCCTTATTATATAACAGAGTTGTAAAGTATCAGAATTATTAAAAATTTAAATGAGCCAAGCTCAAGGAAAGATTAGTAAAGCAATTTACGTGAGAGCATACTCATAGTCCACCATCCAAATTTCAAAACTCGATCTTTTCGACCGATTCTCAAAAAAAAACGATTAATCGCACTAAAACGGCAGGCGCCAAAAAGATAAAACCAGGAGAGTTATAGAAAAAGATATCTATATACAAAGAAAATGCCTCGGCAATACACCTGGAACTTGCCACCGACCCTAGCACAGAGACATTTTTGGCGGCCTTGCTGCGTTTTATGTCTCCTCGTGGTAAATCTGCCAAAGGCACAAACTTTCTTGGAGCCAAACAAGCTCTAGACGATATGCAAAAACTGTTGTCATCACCATCTTACATTAACCTGGTCACGCGCACCTTGGCGGATGATGGAATACAATGGGTATTCATACCGCCAAATGCTCCTCACTGGGTAGGAAAATGGGAGTCAGCTATTCGATCCGTCAAGCTACACCTTCGAAGAGTTATTGGAAACACTACTCTTACAACTGAGCAGATGCGAACTTTACTTGCTCAAGTTAGCGCTGTGGTCAACTCTCGACTACTGTGCTACACCTCATAGCGCTGTGGTCAACTCTCGACTACTGTGCTACACCTCAGACAGCGCTGTTAATTACCTCTCGACGACCCTTCACTACTTTACCGGAAGCTGATCTTGGACACGTTTCTGTTGCCCGATTGGACTATTGGTAGAGCGTCCAGTCCAATTCTGGAAATAATTGCATTAAGCTTATCGCACAACCTTGCAACAGCGTCCAAAATGGACAACTTCAACAACTAACATATGAATTGGTGATATTATTCTGGTCAAGGAGTCGAAAGCACCACCAGCTTCATGGCATATCGCGCGCGTCGTTGAGACCTACCCTGGGAAAGAACAACTGATTCGAGCGGTCAAGCTCAGGACCAAATCAGGAGAGCAGATCCGGTCTATCACCAAGTTTGCAGTACTACCCGGTTCAGAAACTGTGTTTCTGGGTGGACCGGGATTACCAAGGTCAAAAAAGATAGGTAAAAAAATGTACATAAAGACATACTCTTAATCCACCATTTTTAGCTATTTTCAAGCAAATCCAAAGTTGTGTACAGAACTTGGCCAAATAACTTATTCCTTAAGCTTTTTGTGATAGTTTCAGCTTAATATTTTTTCAATCTATCCTATGAGAATAGTTCTTATTTGTTTTTATGTATACCTAAGAGCATAGAAAAACAGTTTATCTTTAATGAGAACAAATTTGCATATTTCCTTAAAGTTCCAATATGCACAAAAGATCTAAAACAAATATACCCAACGGACAGATACGCTTTATGAGAAATAACTTGCTCAAACACAAAACAAAATCTCTCAAGCTCATTTGTTTTCATAATAAAAGTTTAGTGCTTTAAGTGCAACGAAAACGTTATCTAATTCTCAATTCTTAACACGCAACACGGAAATAGATCAACAATGTTTGGTTTCACTTTCGGCAGCTTCAAAACCTGATTCCATCAATTCTCCCAAAAAGTGGGCAAACACCAAGAAAGAGCCTAAAAACTAAATCAATACAAGTGCCGAGAGCAAAACAAACCAAAGCTCTACAAAAATTTGTCTACTCTCAACATGTTAACAAACTGTCTGTATGTCTGTCTGTCTGAACTTAATATAGAAATCGCTTCTCGAGATTAGATCTCACTCGATCACTCGTCGATCTATCAAATTCACACGCAGCCGTTAAACTCTTAGCTAATTTCGAAGCGTTCGCAATGAAAGTGAAACGACAGACAACAACAATAACAACAGCAACTACATGCAATTTATGGATGAAACTTTGTTAACTAATTTGAGTTGAGATAAACGCGTCGATAAGATGCGAGGGCGTGTTGAAAAGTTGTTGGCTTAGCCAGGAAGTAAAGTTGAAAGGAAATGGCTAACATAGAATTGGCACGATTGTTCGCTATCGAGGATAAACCTGATGCAGATGTTAGTTTATCGAAATAAGAAGCATCCAATGTGTCGATACCATCACAAATCTTCGAAAAAAAACTAAGGCGGGTCTGTAAGCTAAAATGGGGGTCGATTTTTTTCGTGTCAGAAGTTTTCTAGGAAATTTTCTAGTTTAAACAAAAAAAATTTATTTTTTTGAAGTATTTTTCGAAAGTTCGATAAAATTATATTTGAGACTCTTCTTTTGAAAGTTTAGTCTTTATAGCCAATTACACTAGTTTACAGCAAAAAGTATCTTTAACATGTTTCACTTGTTTCCGTAGTAAAATTAAAAATCTAAAATCGCTTAAATCGAAAATTAAGTTATAAAACTTTTTCATGGAATGGATTTCGAAATATTCAATAAAAATATTTTTCAAAAATAAAGAATAATGTCTACTAAAAAACCTATATTTTTCGTTGTACGAAACTGATTTTGTTTATTTTTATTAAATTCTCCAAAACTATTAAACATCAAATTTGCTCGCAATATCTTCATAAACAAACGAATTATCCATCTAAAACTTTTGGTTTTGAGAAAAAATAAACTTTTTGAATTTTTACAGAAATTTACGTTATTTCCATATTTTTTGTCATATTTTCATAAACAACCACTGACTTTCTTGGTAATCGATCGAACTTTACGAGCCATGAATAGAGCTTTATGAATTAATTTTTAAATTTACATTCGAAAAAGAATTTGCTGAAAATTAAGAAAAAAGTCATATAAATGCTTAAATATCATCCAAGCCGAAAATATTTTGTTTTAATTTTTCCAATTTGTCTTTTATTTTTTTACAACCAGTAAATTATATAAAATGATTTAATCACTAGCAGAAGCTACTAGTCCCCATTGAGAAGCCGATAATTAAAAAAAAAAAATTGCTTTCAAGCATAATCGATGTGTAATGCAATTCAATTCTACAGTAAAAAAGTTATCAAATTCAAACAATTCGAAGAATTCTATTTGAAAAGCCCGCCAAAAAGCACAAAGTCATGTTTATTTATTTATTTTTATTTATAAGCAAAGTATCCTTGGAAAATAAAAGTATTCTCTATAAGAGGTTAATATTGCCAACTTGGTATTATGGCATTCAAGTCTGGGGAACAGCTAACAAGTCAAATATTGAAAAAATTAAAACTTGATAAAACAAAACCTTGCGCAAAATTCCCAATGCCCCGTGGTATATCCGAAATCTAAACCTCCACAACGATCTAGGTATTCCGTATGTGGGTGATCTATTAAATAAACTTAGCGACCGTTATGCTGATCGCTTAAGGAACCAACTATCCAAATTCGCTTGCATGTGCCCTGGCCGGTCATAGACCAAGAAGACGCCTCAAACGACTTCACCATATGACCTCAGAAGGCGTGTCCTATCATAGAACTACTTGATTTTTTAAAATATTGTATATATAGAGTAATCTAAGCCATACCACACAAAAGTTATATTGAGTGTATAGTGATTTACTTTTTTTTATAAATATTGGATCATAACCCTTAGAATCATGGGATTACCAATAAAATAAATATTCGAGAAAAATTTTCATTTATTATTATTTATTCATATAAAATTAAGTTTGCCCAATTTTATGTCCAAAGGCCTACTACAAGTGGATGCAAATAAATAAACAAAACACTGTTGTTCTACGATTTTATTGATGCTTTTTGTAAGATGGCGCCACTAAAGTGCACTAGATGGCGCCAGCAGCAACAATAACTTATAATTTCGTTTGGCACAAATGTCTAGTAGCAAAAAATCATTCAGAAACATTTTTTACAAAGCCGTTTACTATTACTATTATTTGTTGAGCTTTGCTTAGGAGCTAAGTGACGCTCTTACAAGCGAAACAATGTATTAAATTTATTCACACAGCATTTGCATAGAGTTTTTATAAAACAAATGTTGCTTTTTAGCAATAAGTTGAGAGATAAATTGGTTTCTTCGATAAAAAAAGTTCTCAGAGCTTTAAAAAGCATACCAAGCTTTCAGTTGTGAAGCAAAATAAATAACAGATGGAGAAAAGCAAAGATCGTTCCTAGTCTTTAATCTATTGCATAATAAATTGTCATCTTTGCAATAATAGGAGCTCCTAGAGCAATAACTTTTCAGCCCACCCTCGCTTTACAAGACATTCAATCGGTTTTTTCGGTTGCGGTTTCGTGTAGCGCATAGATAAAGATATTTGGTCAGAGAGCTATTAAAACATGAATGAGAGTGGAAGCAGAGGAAGAGTCGGAATCGGAGACTGAGACTGCGACTGAGAAACAGAGCTGCTCTGAATGAAATGAAGAAGAAAGTGAGTCGAAAACAAACCGTTAAAAGTGAATTTTTTTGACTTGTTGTTGTATTGCTTTGTATATTTATACATATTTGTTGTAATTGTTGTAGTTGTTGTTGTTGCCATTGCGGACTATTATTAGTTGGCGTTTTTGTTGCTGCTTGTGATTTTTTGGCTAACGCTGTCGACGCTGACGCTGACGTCGTAGTCGCAGTCGACGTCGACGCTGCAAACGTGCGCTTTCTATTTGCGTATTGTTTATTGTTTACCTGTGATAGATAAACGCATAGATGTGTGCGTGTGTATCTGTGTGACCAGGTGTGTTTGAGTGTGTGTGTTTTTGGCTGCTCTTTTCTTGCGGTATAGCAGTCAACGTATTAAACCTATTTGGCTTGAAATGAATTTTTTATATATGGTTTAACAACAAAAATGTTCAAAACGACCAAAAATTCATAAATAATTCAACAACAGCAACTGCATACAAAGTTTTGAATAAGCTTGGGAATTATGAAAGCGTCGCTCAAAAAAAACAAAACTATATATATTCAATAAATATTATTTCTTATAAATACACAAATTTCTTAGCTTAAAAATGCCTTGCAACATTTTTTTTAAAACTATTTTGTTATTGAAATTTAAATGTTACATTGCCGTTATATGCATATGAATGGCGCTTTATGTTTTGTTTTGAACCCGACTTTTCGACCCCAAAATCCAAGGGTCTGTCAAAGCTGCTCTATTAAAATGTGTGTTTGCTCGTCTTTTGACTCTTTATGAGTACTTAACCTTTTACATTAAGACAAAATTGCAAATATTTATGCCAAGACCTTGATGCAAGGCTTTCAATTTACTATATAAAACATATAACTTCAAAGTGCATTGGTTTGAGTTGTTTAGTCTTGCGTTAAAAATGTGTTAAATGCAATAAAAATAAAAGCAATGCAAAGTGCACAAAATTGCAATGCAAAAACAACTAAGTAGATACCCATCGTTTTTTAAGTGCCTTTGTTAGGCGCGAAAATTGCGTGCAAAGTGCATAAAAAAAATTACGATATATGTATATAAAAAAAACTTCAAACCTTTTTACGTCAATAACAAAAAAATAAAGACAAGCTAATTATGCACTAATTTGTTAATAAAAAGTTTTAATAGCTGCATAAATTCAAGGCATTTTAAACAAATATTTTGGGCAGATTACACCTAAACAAGGTTTACAGTCACTGCAGTTGCAGTTTGAGAGCAATAGTTCTAAACTGCATTGCGAATCTAAGTCACAGTTTGAAAGCAATGGGTAGCTGCATTATGCGCCATTTTTTTAAAGCTATTTGACAGTTTCTGAGTCACAGTAGCTGGATGCAATTTACAAACCAGAAGTGAGCTACTTGTTTAGGGTGTCAGGTACTCGTTGGAACCGAATGGGGATTTGCAGGGGGAAGTCCTCCGTAGCCAACCCCCTTTCCCCGTTGTTGGGACAATATGAAGTGCCCGCTGGTGCCTATATTTGCGCCCTATTCGTACTCCTTTTCATAAAGAATTCAAATGTTTATTAATTTTTCTAAGTCACAAACCCCCAAAAAATCTTCGGAGCCTGGTGAAAACCGCCGACAGGGTGGTGAAAGACCTGCATTTTCAATGCCCACCAAAATTTCCAATTTATATACGCTTACGGCCTCGGTGGCGTAAGTGGTAGCGTACTCGCCTCTAAAACCGAAGGTCGGTGGTTCGATTCTCCGCAGTAGCACTGGTGCATTTGCCTAGCACTGGCATCGCTAGCTCAAAGACGCTATTTGCCATGAAAGTTCTGTTCGAACAGTTATAAATAGAGATCCCTTATGCCCCTTCTCCAAGGGGTCAAACAGGGAATTATTTATACACTTACATTCTTATCATTTACTCCCATTATCGGTATCACAAAGGGCCTGTTCTTGTTAGTTGGGACGCTAAGTCCCAATTGCCGCCATAACCTACCTACCTACTCACTCACACATTTATGCATATGGATAAACACCTTGTTATGAAAATTAGCTTTCGAAGGTCGTTCCTCGAAATGCTCTGCTGACGTCTGCGAGGCGATTCGAACGACGTTACTATAAGGGTTTAGGAAGAAAGTCTGGCGCCTAATCAGATGTAAATAGACTAAAGAGGGAGTAATGGTAAAAAGTTTATTTAAATTGTTACACCTCCCATCCATTTAGTAGCGTGGGTTTTTTTGTGGAGTGTGTGCATTTTGTTTATGAATGAAACACAATGACACATAAAATAATGTCTTCACGAAGTTTCCCATTAAATATG
Source organism: Chymomyza amoena (assembly GCA_037043745.1). Lineage (NCBI taxonomy): Eukaryota > Metazoa > Arthropoda > Insecta > Diptera > Drosophilidae > Chymomyza > Chymomyza amoena. The sequence goes on from JBAMAX010001362.1 coordinate 44,512, forward strand.
ACGCATGAGCATCGTCACCTAACAATGATGAAATTGTCATTGCTAAGAAGAGGCTTAAAATACAAAAAAGCGCCGATTGAAGGTCCATGTTGCTCTGGCTATAATTCCTTTATAATCTATAATTTACTTCTACTTTGTTTTTGATTATATAAAAAAAACAGCTACAAACGTCGACCTTCCTCAAGAGCTCTTTAGCGGAAATGCCAGAGCTTCTTTGCTAATTGCTCGGATCAGTCTGCTTCATTTGATATACAAGCTCCTAGTCCGGGTGCTGTCTTGGAGACTGTAACAAAGTCTGTCATCACATCGTATGTGTCATACAAATGCTTCACCGAAACAAAGGGCTCTTAGCTGATTACAAGGCAGGATTCGATATTATATTGGGTTTTTCAATAGGGACGCTACAAAAGTAGACCGATAGGGACAGCAAACGACGCCATATTTTTTCCCACTCTCATGACATTTCTCTTCAGTAAAGTTTGCCATTTCATCATGGAAAGATATACGATCCAACAACGAGTCGAAATTATTAAAATTTAATACCAAAATTCGGAGTCAGTGGCCTCAACTTTAAGAGCGCTACGTCCAATTTATAGTCGTCATAATTGTCCTGCCAGATCAACAATTGAGCGTCTAGTGGAAAAATTTGAATCCACAGGCCCAGTACAAAATGTTCCCGTGCCAGTGAGAAGTCGAGAATATTGCTGCCGCTAGCGCATTAATTGAGGAAGACCCAAATCAGTTCTCAAGCGTTGGGCATATGTGTGACGTCGTTGTGGCGAATTTTGCGAAAAAATCTTGGGCTACATCCTTACAAGATCAAATTGACGCAAGAACTGAAGCCGCTTGACCACCAGAAGCGTCGTATGTTCGTGAATTGGGCTAAGCAACAACTTGAAAATGGGCCGTACTTCTTTCGCGATGATCAAGACCGGCATGTTACTGTGAATAGGAATCGCTATCGCTCAATGATAACCGAATATTTTTGGCCCGAATTGGATGACATGGACTTGGACATTATGTTTGGAACTCGATTTTTTTTTGCATGGCCATCACAGCCACGCTTGCAGTAGTCCAGACGCTGAACCCAATTTTCGACATCAAATGTACTTTCACAGGAATACAAAATTTCATTGATATCCAAAACCTTAGTGAAAAACCCTTTTGAAGAATCGAACTGCAAATTTGTTGCGCAGTTTTTTTATGGTAAGAAAGAATTAAGCTCCATCTTCCGAAACGGAGCAAGGTCAAAGACAACCTGAATGGGGTAAGGGTCTCGAAGCAGAACCATTTTTAGAAAAAGTGTTCAGTTAGAATAGACACCGATTGACATCATGGAAACTATTTATGAAGCAGCAAAAGAATAGCGAGAGTGGGCATGGTAGAGTGAAAACAAATACGTAGTGAATGTTGTCTTTAGGGAGAGGTATGACAATCAGCCTTTTTGCTCAAGTTTGAATAATATGGGAGTATGGTATGGTGGGTAACTTAACAAAAACTTAAAGCAAACGTTTCAGCATGACGACCAAGGACGAGCATTTTCCCACTCAAGTCTGCTGAGGTCATAGTAGTCCTCAGTAAGATGTTTATCTCCCACATTTTGCTTTATCAAACTGAATGACGCCGTCTGAAATATTTCAGAGCAACGAAAGTGCGCCTTAAAGAACTTTTTCCTTCATTGGGATGACGCATCTGTACGACAGCATTGACTCAGTCAGGCGTATTAACATCTACTGACATCTCTATCTCGGCCATGGGTAATGGTAGCTCCATAGCAAAAAGTGTTCAATACAGCCGCGGGTGCACAATGCATCTGCTGCAAATATCAGCTACAGGTGTCAAAACTTTTTTGTGTTACCAAGAAAAACCCAAAACAAAGCAAGAAAGGTTTTGAAAGGGCGTAATGCGACTTAGTTATGGCCATTAAAATTTTAAGTAAACAACTTCAGCTGCAGTTTGGGAATACTTAAATACATATTATTGCCGTAAAAACGTTGGCCGGCGATAAGAAAATACCATGCCAAAGACGCTTTAAACTGATAAGCTTAAATAATTATTAAATAAAGAGCGAAGCACTAAAAAATAAAAATTGCATAACGCAAATAGTGCGGGCTTTTAAATTTAAAAAAAAAACAATACAAAATAAAAGACTTGTCAACGTTATAAAAATTAATGGCAAAAATGTGAAAAAATTATTTCACCTTGCAAAAATGCGATGTAAAAAAGAAAGAAGCTAAAAAAGAAAACAAAAAAATTGTAAAGGCGTTGGAAAATGGTAAGAAAAGCTAAATAATAAATAAATGCGGCGGCTTCCGCCAACAACAACAACAACAGCAGCAGAGGCAACAGCAATAACAACCGCAACAATGTTTTGTTATTGTCTTCAGCCTTTTGCTTTTGCTTTTTACACGCTACTTGCACAAAAGCAACAACAACAGCAACAACAACAACAACAGTTAAAACAATTTCACTTTCATTTTCTTTTGCTGCAAAAACAGTAAAAAGTGCACAAAGCAAAAGCGAAAAACCAAAGTCACGCAGACGCATTAGCGCCAAACACTTTGCAGCCAATGCACTTTTGGCCAAAAACGCCTGCTCGGACGGGTTTCCCATAGAGACCCCCCGCAGACCACAAATGATGTCCATAAATGTTGCTACTTGTTGCTGCTGGTTATAACTAGAGTGGGCAGGGGGCTACTACCCTGCGCCGATATAGTTCCATGAGTTAGGAACTTTAGATAAGATTGATTTGTGATGAGGTGTGGTAAGGTTTGGCTCATCCGTAGCACTCAGACAGCCAAATCCTCTAGTCGTAGTAAGACATTTGAAGGTCAACACATAACAGTCTGCATTTCCCCAACACCTCCCCCTTTCACAGCAAATGGGTAACTCCCAGGATACACCCACAGTAGCCGCCCCCTTATGCAAGCAATTCAAAAGCAAGCTAACCAAGTTCCTTGACGTGGTTCGTTGGCCAAACATGTTTTTGTGTTCAGGCACAGTGGTTAAAAAGTTTGTCAACAAAATGGCAAATATCAACTCAAATCTGAAATCGGCTTGGATTGGGATTCAATACAACAATACCGTAGATAAATAATATAAAAAAAGGCTGCACGCCTTGAACTACAAGAATTTAGGGTATTCACGCTTGCTGTTGCAGAAACGCAATAGGCCAAAGTTTTTTTATGCACTGTTGAAATTGTGCTTCTTCTTGACTAAATTTGGTAAATTTTTCTTTTTAGCAAAGTCCACTGTTAAAAAAATTAAATTGTTTACTTTTTTGGCCGCTCTTTTTATCTACGAGTGAATGGCATTCCATTACTATTTTCATTTTAAAAAATGACTACAAAATCCCGAATGTTGCAGTGCTAAAAATGCCGCAAGCAGCTTATTTTGCAACACTTTCTAAACAACTCAAAAGCCGTCTGGGTTAGTTGAGTTGGTAGTAAAAAATAAACTCGGTAATCCTCAACTTTTCAACTCCTCAACTCAACAGCAATTAAAAAATAAATATATCGTTTCTTTAAAAATTCTTTCTTCATTTCGAAAAGTTTTCAATTTTGTTTATTGTATTTGCACTTTTATAAAAAATATTTCATCTTTAAAAATCAGAACAAGCTTTGGTTCTTGGTTCAGCTTTGAACCGTTTCGAATCGAAACTGTAATGAAACCAAAAAAAAAAAATCTTACTATAAAACTAGTGGGGCCGGCTGACGTTGTCTTGCCCAAACTTTTTGAATATTCTTAAAGTGTATAAACATCGTAAGATTCTCTAGTTAGCTTATCTAGACAATCATAAGATTTTTGGATTAGTTCACTTTCATGAATCTCTAAAAAGCCGTATGAACGAACTCAAGTATTCCTAAAAGACCTCGCATCTGTAATAAATTCATGCCCCACAGAAACTACATTTCAACCCCTTTGCGACTACGCTTCTGTCTGCACTTAATGTCCAATACCTGGGGTTGAACAATTTTTTACAATGCTATTTTTACGATATTCACATAATAGCGTATATCTCACGAACCAATACACACAATCACATCGCAAAAGGCTTAAAACTTCCTTATTGACAACTTTTAACACACGCAAAAATCATATTTGAAATTCTTCAACGCGTACATGAGAACACCCGTAACACGTAAATCATTAACATTAGTTAATCTGACAATGAACACAATGCAACATAAAAAAAATAATTAAAAAAATTTGTGGAAAAATTAAAAAAAAAAATTTAGGGGTGGCAACCCCCTCCTTACAAATTACTTAAAACTTTTTGTGCTATAAACCTTCTACACACTATAACAAAATATAAAAAAAATTTGGCAAATTCGTCCAGCCGTTTCAGGGTTATTGCGATCTTAAACGTACAGCATTTCTTTTTATATACATATATAGATAAATGAACTTTTGCAAAAACTTAGGAATTTATTTCTTCTTCTTCTTTCAGGAATATCTAGTAAATATTGAAAATCTAGTAAGTAAGAGTAAAGGTTTATTTTTTTAAATCTCAAAATCAAAAGGAGCTAAAAATCTCTATTTTTATAAAACGCCAAAATTTATAAAGGCTAGAAATTTCAATATTTTTAAATAATGCAAAGAAAATAAAAACAAAAACAAGCTAACAAAAATAATAACGAAAAAAGCGTAGTTTTTAGAGCTGAGAACTAATCAATAGATGGAACTAGGTAAAACTATATACACGAATGGTACCAAAAAAAAAAAAAAGAACCAGTTCATTTCCAAAACTTGAAAATATGCTGCATATGTTCCACCCAACTCTAATTCTTATTTTCAACACCCCAACTTACCAGCAAATCGTTATAATCCTTGCTGAACTGGTTCGTTGTAGGCAAACCATTTAAGGTTAATCCATGAAAGCGACGACTTAGGTTGGTTTTAGGTGTAATAAGCACTGTGGGTCGATGATGTCCTGGGACAATGCTAAAACTGCTGCTCTGCCTGCGCAGGCTATGGTTAAGAAACAATTGGCAGAGGAATTTGTGCGTTTGCTGGCGACGCGTACCGTACGCGATGCGACCGGAAGTGCTCAGACAGGCCATTTTGTTGTTATTTCTATATATTTTTTTTGTTTAATGCAAAGGCAAGTCGTGTAGGATTTTCGGGAAACTTCTCTTACTATTTTTTTTCGGTAACTCTTTAAAGCACACACACTAGACACTTTTTGTTGAATTGCATTAAATATGGAACAGCATTATATCCAAGCTGGTTAGGGCTTTGGTACACACACACGCGTAACGCACGATTTTCGAAGATCTTAAAGATTTTTGAGCAGTAGCGATTTGAATACAACGAACGACGTCGACGGCTAAGTTAAATTCGGCAAAGCGCGTTGCTTGCGTCTAGCTCCAGCAGCTCCAATGTAATGCGTTCAAATATCTTTGCAGCTCGCTTTTGCGCTTGCGTAGCGGTTGTGTGGTGAGTTTGGCCGCTGCGCGCAATGCTTTGTTGAAATTTGTATGCGACGTGGTGAAATTACAGCAGCTGTTGTTGTCGGCTTAAAACTGCATATCCGCCTGCTTGAAAGTTTGACAAGCACTGCGCTTGAAACCTTAGCCTTGGCTTGATAAGCGCCTTGTGCTACACTTGTTGTTGTTCTTGTATTTTGATAGCGTGAATGCGGTGGCTATATATCCACAGCCTGTTGCACAAGCTGTAAACACATCCTGCACTTTCCTTAAACTAACACTAGACAATTATATAGTTAATTATTATATATGTCTTTAGTTATGCAGTTTATTTAAATTAAAAGCGTTTGTTAAACGGCACAAACTTTTCACAACTTTTTTGACGTAATAATGCATTAACAGCTGATTGCAAACGTGTGTGGCTGCCAACTTGTCTACTGCTGCTGCACAGCTGATTGGGCAAAATGTGCTGGCAGGTCCATGAAAATTAGTAAGAAGAAGAAACACTGTTTACGTAAATTTTTTATCACAACGTGCAATTATGTCTCGTAATTTGTTTTTATCAATTACAAACTTTGTCAGACACTTGGAGCGCTTGTTGCTGCCACATGGCATGCCACCGCCAGGTGCGTAAAGTGTATTAAACCAGTTTCAGATACTTGACCCGCCGTAGCAAGCTTTTTCCGGCTGATAAGCTAATATGGAGCAACTCAGTAGAGACCACTTTATTGTACCAAACCCTGCAAGTTACAAAACAACTTTGTTGTTTTAAAGGTAGACCAGTCCGTGATACCAGCCTAAACAGCTTTCTACACTTTCTGGCATCTTTACGCTGGTTCACTATGTCGTTATCGCTATGCCGGTTGGCCAACCGAAATCTTGAAGTGTGGTCTCTCTTAAATGTAGCCATATCTCCTGTAACATTTTATGTACAAAACCTGTGGCACACATATTGCACAATAATACTCAAGCGACCATAAAATCATGCAGCTCCGTATTCATTATTAGCCTCATACGGGTGTTGAATCACGGGGCCGTTCTAACTAATAAATACTGAAGCGCCTTGGCTCTCTGTGAAATAAGGCTCTAACAACTGGTGGCACACTCTTTCAAATTATATTCTATAAACTTTGTTTTTCCAGCACTCGCCATAGCCGGCTTGGACTGCCAGCACAACAGTTCCAGCACTGCATCAGCGCCACAAAAGTTTAGCCTTAAGGAATTGCTGGGTGATGGCATTTTGTGGGCCGTACCAAAGCATAGACGCAGCGTAGAGAAACGCTTGAACCGTAAATATGGCTATCCAGAGTATAATTGGAAGCCGCTAAAGGTCAAAACAAATCTACGTTCTTGTGCGCAATGCGGTCATGATCATGAAGTAGGCGTGCTGTGCCGTAAGTCTTATCCTTTATAAAATATGCTCTCAACTTATGTATGTCATCTTTGCCCCACAGCACATTGCTACGACAAGGTGCGCCAAGAGACACAACTCATGCAAGACAAAATACAGAACCAGCTGGGCTTGGAACCCGTGGAACATGAGGTTATTGTCTTGTACGAAGGTGAAAAGGCGGAACAGGCTGCTGACGATTTGAAAGGCAAACGCATTGTGGAAATGCAAAAGCCGCGTCCCATGTGGTTTACCAAGAATCTGCTGCAGAAATCTACGCAGCAGCAGTCGGAAGCCAAAGAAGTTAAGCCTTCAGATTTAGCTTAAGCTTTGCAACTAGTTATTATTTACATCCTGCATTAAAAAGTCAAATTTGTTATCAACAGGCAACTTGTTTACTTTGTGTAAATTGTAAGCTTGGAGTTTTGGTGCTCCTAAGAAAGCCATTGTTAAAGTCCTGTGCGCTCATGGGCTTTTTGCCCTCTACGCGGAGTTGCAGTACCTCTAGCTGCGTTTTATGTGCGCAGTTTATTAGAAGAGATTTCCGCGCACGTTGATAGCTAAAATGACCAGGTTGTAGATTCGCCATAGGCAGCGACTGTTCTGGGAGGCGCACGTCCAAGAGTTGTACTTGCTTGTCTAGAAAACTGGTAGTAAGCTGCTTAAAACCATAGAGCGCACGATGCCGCGCAAAGAGCTCACTGGCGCTTGATGCTGACCAGACTATATCGGTTATTTGGGAAGTTATCTTGGGTGCTGTTGGTACATGTTTTCAAATTAGGAAGTAAGATCAAGGCAAAGAAATGTTACTTACCATAAGTAGCTTTGCTGCTGTCCTGAGACTGTGCAGTTTTGAGTCTTTCGGTTAGGTTATTGACGGTGTCTATCAGCAAATCCGCGCCAGTCTGCGCCAATGCGCTGTGTAGCTCCGGCATCAAAACATCAGATCTTATATCTAACGAACGCTGTGCTAAGACCTGCAAGAGATCGGGTGTAAGTTATGGTTTCTTGAAAGATATTGGTGCAAAACCATAAACTATGAAGTAATTAAAAGTGGCAACTAGAACTTAAGGTTTCACTCACCGCGCCAATGTCAAAGTGATGCGGCTCGATTTTCATAATGGACACGCCCGTGCGCGCATCTCCATGCATAATGGCATAGATTATGGGCGCTGCGCCACGCCAACGAGGCAGCAAGCTGGCGTGCACATTGATCATGCCCTGTGGAAAGGCTTCGATGATATTTGCAGGTATTAAATGTCCAAACGAGACCACTACGCCCAAATCATAGTCGGCACATTGGTTAGGCGTAATGGGCCAACGTTGCAGCGGCAAATGCTCCCGCTGCGCATAATTTCGCACGCAATTTGCAGGACTCTTAAAGGACGTCACTACGCCCAGCTGGCTGTCGGCACTAAAACAAATAAACTTATAGTTAAGTTAACAAATAACATTAATTTAATGGCAAAACCTGCAGTTTTTATGTAAAGCCTGCAAACTGGGCAGACTAAAGTTGTCCGTGCCAAAAAACAGCACTTTTGGCGCTGCATAGCTTGAACTAAAGCGCGCTTGGCTGTAGCAGGCTTGGTGTACAACTTTTCTTTTATATTTATAAAACAAATTCACTAAACTTTTTCTTAAAAACATAACTAAAGCTATTAAATAATATTGAATATAAAAAGGTAAACAACAACAGCTGTTTGACTGGCAAACAGCAAAGTTGGCAGCTCCTAACAATTAACGCAACGCGGCAACTCTGGCCTTGCGTGCACTTGGTTGGCAGCACTTAGCACAGTCATTCGCTTGAAAGTATAAAAAAATGAATTAGTGCTGCACAAAAAAAGAAATCTAGCAAAATTATACAAAAATTTGCTGGAAAGCAGCAAATAAACTTTAATGCACTTGTAAGCAGCTGTTTACGTAATTCGGAAATGGATGCCTCCACTACAACAAGCACAACCAATTCCAGTGACAAAATGAACTACGCGTTGCAAGTTGCGTTGCAGACAGTGAAGGAACGCTGCATACAGCTGCAACGTCGTGTGTCTAGCATTGAGGAAGAGAATCAACGTCTGCGGGAATCCCAAGCTAATAATGCTGCAGCGATCAGTGGCGACTTTGGTGAAGTGCAGTCACTGCGTTTGCAAGTCTCTGACTTGCAGCGTCAGAAAGAACAGCTAAGCGAGCAAATTAACATGGTCTCCGATGAAAATCGTTGCCTCTGGTCGCGTCTCTCACAAATGGCCAAGGAGCAGTCGCAACAAGCACCCACAAGTCCTGGGAAAGTTGATGCAGTTACAGCAGTTGGTGCCAATCAAAATTTAATACGCTCTAAGACGTTTACACAGCACTCACCCAATCCGCACTTGCGTCATAAAATGATCTCCGATGGCTTGCGCGATATCAGTCTAGAAACAATTGCGCTAGACGATTTTGTTGGTGTACAAGCGTTTGCTACAGGCCATGAGACGGAACTGGCCTATCCATGTGGACTGCAAGTGACCGAAACAGCTAACAATACAGAGCCAGATGCCAATGTAGATGCCAAAGGTTGCATGGAGGGCTTACAGGACTTGCGCCGCGAGGCTATGAAGCAACAACAAGAGCTCAGCTCGGTGCTAACGCTGCTAGAGATGCGTATTGGTAGGTTTGCAATGTAGCCATTATTATAATATGTTAATATTTGTCAATCTTTACAGCCGTGCAGCCCTGTCAGACCTGTGCGCAAAAGTCTGCTCAAAAGCCGGAAATGGCCGATAAAAGTCTAGAAACTGACGAAAGTCTAAACAATGAGCTCAAACTATATCATGAGAACTCTAGCAGCCAACAAGTGCCTGATACTTTAAACGAACATAATGGTTATACCAGCACGCCGCCTTCCTCACGTCTCAATATAATACAGGAAAAAATTAAAGCTGATACTATGGATAAAACTTGCCCCATGTGTGGTAAAATGTATTCCAGCCAAATATCTTTTAAGGCCTTTCAAGAGCATGTTGAAATGCATTTTATCGACGATTCTTCGGATGTTGAACCCAGTATTGAGCGTAATTTCGAGTTCATTTCGCATGCAGTCGGCGACTTCTGACCCAACAAACGTATTTACTTTGCCACACAACTTTGACGTGTCTGCTTGTGTTTGTATTTGACGGTTGTTTTACATATTATATAGTTATTATTATGGTATATTATATTTACTCAAAATGTTTTTATTGTATCTATAGCATATCGATTGGTTTGCACTGCAAATGGTGCTTTTTTTTGTAAAGAGCGTTGCCTTACATAAGTTTATTGTAATCTATCATGCGTACATATGTATCAACAATATAAAGAGTGTAAATTAAGTGTATGTATTGCTCTCTTAATAGCTTATTTATATATATACAATTTGATTAGTTTAAAAATGAATGCAGTTTTGTAAAAGTTTAAAGCTACTATTATTCTTTGCCAGTAAGCAATATCTTAAGTTTCCGCAAATTCTATTTTTAAGATGAACACTTAAAAATAAATAAAACATGGTATATGTACATTGTTTATATAAAAATATATATATATAGTAGATAAGAACTTCAAGTGGTGATTCATTCATAAGGCTTATAGTTCATGTAGAAATAAGATAATTGAAACTGATTATGTGCTGTAGAACATGTATCGGCAGACTTTTTTTGTATTTTTCTTTATATTTATGAGTTCCGTAAATGTTTACCGATTTCCATGTGAACCGATAGTTGTTAGTTAAAGTATCTGGGACAAGTTTCATGTTCATATGTTGAGAGGTATGAAAGAAACCACAGTCATAGGAAAATAGCATAAGGATATGGTCGATATTATCTTTTATATTCAAATGAATAATTTTAAACATTTGCCCAATTTTGTGAAAATTAATAAGCAAACCAACAGCTGGTCCACGCTATACTATAAAATTATAATTAGATACTCTATATTTCGCAAAATATCAAATTAAAAAGTGAAACTAGTTTAATTTTCAGTAGCTGCATGTTTTCCATTAAGAGTTCAAATTTATCTTCCTTCCTGAATTTCTGACTTCACATACCAATATTTTTAAGATCTACGCTTTCATCAAAACCATAACAAACTTTTGATTTGCAAAATAGCAGCATCATTATAATGGAATTTCGCAAATTTATGCAAATACATATTTTATTATATTGTTTAAAATATAAATATGTATTATATAAAAGAAATACGCTCACAGTAAGAGCTGCAAAGTTGATGAAAAAATGTTGTTGATAGGTCTAGAAAAAAACAAAATCTCCAGATAGAGTCGTAGCGTAATTTGAATGCAAACCAATTAATTATTGTAAACCAATTAATTAATTAATGCAAATCAATTAATCTATCCTTATAATTAGGGCTTGACACAGGTATCGAAATTTTGACGAAAACTAATTATTCTGATAGTTTAATTGCAGTCTAATATTCGCTTTGGCATTCTATCTTAACTCCTTTGTAACCTTCTAAAGAAAGCTAAACTAAAAGTAAAAGTAAAATAAAATCTTTAAAAGAAAGATCGATAGTCTTGTGACTTTAGATTTGCATAGCTATTTATTAAGTTGTGGAGCTAAAACAAAAGCGTCAAAAAATTAAAAGGCTCGACCTTTTGATTAGATGCAAGTTTATGGAAATTGAACTAGTTGGTGTCAGGGGCGTCGAAAGAAAAAGTAAGGGGCCGGTTGGAGATCATCGAAGTACAATATTCTTTTTCGAAGAAAAAGGGGTTCAGAAAACCCCGAACCGGAGGGTATCACCCCGCTTCTCCGCACGTGCAGACAGGCCTAATTGGCCTATATTTTTTTTAGTGAAAGGAAATTTTATTAATGACATTAGTTAGAAATGTTTTTTGTTTGATCTGGTATTGAATTTTGTAGGCGTCATAAGAATTATCTTAAAATATAATAAAATATGTTTTTGGTTGTGGTTTTCATTGGATTGTTGTTTACCAAGGCGGGTGCCAAACCCTGCGCTCAACCGTTTAACGTCCGGGTGACTCGCTGCAAACATTAGCTCACTATTTAGCAGATGCTAAGATGCTACCCAGGAGGTGCCGCGAGGAGGCTGTGTGTCAACTTGCAATCATTTGAGACAGAGATCGCTCTGGCAGTCGACAGGTTGACAGCAATCAGAAGCTTTGCTCTGTACAAATGAAAGCCAGGCCCACCCAAACAGCTCATCTCTTCATTGATTGCAAAACTGTATTCGATAGCCCGATAAGGGATCGCCTATACACCACCATGTCTGAGTTCTGAGTATTCCTGCAAAGCTGATTCGTCTTTGCAGAATGACATTGAGCGGCACCATCAGCTCTGTCAAGGTAGGAACGAACTTCTCCGAACCATTCAATACTGTTCGAGGTTTCAGACAAGGCAACCCTCTATCATACGACCTCTTCAATTTCGTGATGGAAGGGGTATTGCGGAAGGCCGGTGTACATCGCAATGGCACTATTTTTTACAAGAGTGTCCAGCTTCTTGCATACGCTGATGATATCGATATCATCGGGCATTGTAAGCGAGATGTTACCGCTGCATTTTCCGCAATCGAAAAGGAGTCAACGAAATTGGGTCTAGCGGTAAACGAGGGCAAGACGAAGTATATGCTGTCCACGAACAGAGGGACGCACGGAGTCTGGGCTCTCATGTTGCAGCGGACCGCTATACTTTTCAAGGAATTCACGTACCTTGGAACCGCCGTTAACACCGAAAATGACATCAGCCTGGAGATAAAACGAAAAATCGCGCTTGCCAATAGGTTTTACTATGGTGTCAGTAAGCAGATGTGTAGCAGAGACCTCTCTCGACCAACAAAAGTAACATTCTACAAGACGCTCATTTGGCCCGTGCTCTTATACGGCGCAGAAGCATGGGTTGTGTCGCGGCCAGATGCTTCTGCTCTTGGGGTGTTTAATAGAAAAATTCTTCTTAAAATTTTCGGTCACGTTCGTTTTTGAGGTCAACTATCGCATACGGATGAACTATGAACTGTACGAACTCTACGACAACAATACAACGTCTGCACTGGTTCGGCCATGTCGTACGTATGGATACAGATGCTGCAGCGAAAAAGGTATTCGAAGCGAAAGCTGACGAAGGAAGACGAAGGGGACGACCACGACTCCGATGCAAAGATCAAGCGAAGCAGAACCTATCCTCCTTTGGTATTTCTAATTGGAGAGGGCGCGTGCAAAGCAGAGGCGCGTGGCGAGAGCTGTTGAGGTCGGCCGCAACCCGAGAACGGGCTGTCATGGCCACACAAAAAAAAAAATAAAAGATGTAGCCAATTTAAAAAATTGAATTATTTTACAGTTAAAATGTTTTCTAGAGAGGGATGCGCGGAAGTGGAGCGAGAAAGCCATTCAAAAATAAAGGCCAATAAGCCATTCAAGAAAAACGCGCTTAGCCCTAGACTTTTGGCTGCCGAATGAATTTCAGATTTAAATATTTTTTCCATGGAACGGGATACAGGCACTGAGTGTACTAAGGACGGATAAGATGAAAGACAGTTCTAGGATGTAATTTTTAAAACTCGGTCAGGCGAGGTTCATAAGGTGTAGATCTTTTTTTAAATCACTTCGTGACAACATTTAGCTAAAAATTAAATCGATTTTCAAAAGATTCTATACTGGTGTTACCCCTTAACGCAAGCTTACTTAGTTATCGTAGCTGGTTGTGTTGGGTATAGTCTTACGAGTCACCCATAGTTTAACCATTTCGAAAATATCTTTAGTTAAAATGAAAAGAAAAATAAATTTGAAGAGTTAACGATATTCCACGTTTCGGGAATGCCTATCCACGCTTCCAAGCTGTATTATTAGAATTTATGCAGAAAAAAAGTGTTCTTAATTTCCAACCAATGCTGGAACCATAAGAAATGTTAGAAAAGTAATCAAGCAAAGTTATATGAAATACTTTTATTACTCTTCAGAGTGTGGGTGGTACGTGGCATTCAAGATTTAGACTTCAAGACGTGCTTCTAAGCCGCGAAACTTTAAAAGTAGTGCAGTTTTGATATTATGAATGGGTTCATTTACGCTTGACCTAAAAACCAAATATATGCAAAAATGGAACTTCTTTGACAGGCCGACTTAGGCTTACTTAATAATAAAAACATTTTTTTTTTAACTAGTCCATAAGCTATCATCCAGTTAAAATAAATTTGCATATATCGCATGCTTAATTTCAGCTTATATAAACTTCTTAGGATAACAACATGCATAAAAATAAAACCCACAACGTGCTCATTTTCATATCCAAAACTGCAATTATTACAATTGTAACAAAACACGATAGAAATGACAGCTACTGTCTGAAACTAGTTGAAAAACTATTATCATCTCTGGCCAAAAGCCATGTCAATCAGTTAGTTCAGTTTGTTGTTGGTGTTTCGTTGCTCTGGTTTGTTGGCTCTTTGCTTATAAGTCTGTAACGTTGCGCCGGCGCTTTACTATATAAAAATTTATGCGATTCCCAAAACAACTCAGTTCGTTTTCGAAGGTGCTGCGGGAACAGCAGTCGTTACCACCAAGCGGCAAAATTCAAATTATGTTAAATAAAACAAATCTTAAAAAAAATTGGTGTTATTGTTTTTGTGCTTTTTTATGTGTCTTAAGTGACTAAGAGTGTTAAAAAAAAAACATATAATAATATAAATTAATAAAAAAAAAATCGTTTACAATTATATTACGACATAATGCAGACAAGTGTTTTTCGAAAATTGTTTTTATTACTACCCTTGGCATATCATCCACAACCGCCATATCAACCAGCCTACGGTAATATATCTTACTTAAAAAATAATATAGATTATGATATTTAGATAATTTCGGGGAAAAACATAAAAACTCAATTATGCCTAATGATGTCCAAAAACCTAATGATTATAATAAATTAACAATTAAATTACTAAAACTTTAGTTAAATAATATGCATATACGAACTTTGGGGCTTCATCTGTTAGCGCCATGTCAGGTCAATAAAGCCTCCTAAATGGTATCATAAATCATTTTGGTTACAACAATATTATTAGTGTAAATTTTAGTTTTCACCGAAGTTGGTATACTTTTTCTAAAACAAATTACAAGTGCCATAAAAATAAAGTGAATGTTCTAAATTTTAATTAGTGAGTTGAGAATAACAAAATTAATTTTGCCTATCTTGAAGTTATCTATATAGACTGCATAGCTATGAAAATTTATTGGCAATAAAGAGTTATTAGAGAATAGAGCTATCAACTTTGGGAACGTAAATACATTTTTACACATGCACTTCGATTTGGTGAACTATACCAATTTTATATTGCATTTAGTAATTCTTAATAGATGCCAATAAAAGTTCGACTTTTTTATTTTTATTGATATTTATTATGGTATTAAAAAGTCATTAAGTCATACATAAATATTACATAATAGAACAAAGAAAATAAAAGCTTAACAACCAAAGGGGTTTCACAACTTTATTTTGCCAATATGACAATAGAGAAAACTGCTTGCACTGCTTGTTTTTTTGTGAAAGGTTATTTGGTTAATCACATTAGCCAGAAGAAATGTTTTTGTTAAAGTTAGAAGTGTTTTTTATTTTTGGTTTGATAATGAACTTTCTAGGCAGTTTAAGAATTATCTTACGATATAATAAAAGAAGTAGTTAATTTGAAAATTGAATTATTCAATCGTTGAAATGTGTTCCAAAAGAGATGGGCAGAAGTGGAGCGTGAGAAAAGTAGGGAACATCGGGCAATTCCATTTTTGAAAAAAACTCTTTTCAAATCTATTGGCCGCTGTAGAGAACTTCGTGCATTGTGGATCCTGCGTAATGCCTTTACCAATTCACAGAACCGATCAAAATCCATATTTATTGGAAAATAAAATATTCTTTGACTGCCACAACTGCAACTTCGAAGCTGTCCTTAGATACGAGTAGGGAATTTAAGTTCCTTACATTCAAAACTAACTCAAGTTTTCTTTATTTTGTATGAACAAAAATTATAATTTGATTGGTAAGTCTGACACAAATACTACCATGTTCCTCAGATGGACCCCATGTTTAAGCAAAGATATCTAGAATGAAACTGGCAGATAAGCTCGGGTCAGCTAGGGACAGTGCTGCAGATCTTATATTAGGCTCACATTTTGTAATAAAAATTAATTCTAGAATCATAACATATTTGATTCCTGAGATAATCAACAAAAACCTGAAATATCATTCTCACGTCCGCCATTTTGTAATTTTAACCTAAGAATTGTGTTAAGTGATCCCGAAAACAATTATTTCCATACGCAACTCGAACTTTAACCACAAAATGAAAAGGACATCTTGGGTCCGCCATTTTGAAATTTCAAAACTAATAAGAAACTTATAATTCCACAAAAGTGTCCGAATAGCATATAAAAGAGGATGCAATAATACTTTTTCTGAGAATAAAAATAGATTGAATAATAGAACTAATATTAACCGTCGCCCGGGTACATGGATCTGATCAGGGACATTTACATTTTAAGCGTTAATTTAACACACTAAGCTATATACCAAACATACTTCAATGCACCATTCTAAAAATTTTATTGACATTCGACCGACTGAAAAATAGAAAAAAATCCTCAAAACTTGTAAGGCCTGCCCAGCCCCATTCTTCACCTTATTGTTATTCTGTTTGGTTGTCTCTTAATATGGGTGGGGTCTCGAATACGCCATATAAATAATTTAGAGATAATCATAGTTTTTTCTAAATTCTGAAATTTATCCAGTAATATTTTTTGTCACACAAATTTATAAACATTAACAAAAGCAAAATATTCGGCGGTTAAGAACGACAATCTCTGTCTTATCAATTATGAAAGATACGTAGATGGGATTAATTATTGTTGATTTGGGTGAGAATTTCAGGATATCTAATCTATCTAATAATCTAATGCTCATCAAAACTTTATTCCAACCAATTTTGCATGCGTTCCGGATACTCATAAGGTAGCTTAATAATTTGTCAAAATTTCAAAATGGCCGCCTAAAAGCGGAAATTCATTGGTGTGATTATTACCCCGTATTGAGTATGCAAATATGGGTTTTAAGGATAGCTGACCACGAATCTGAGCCTAGAATTTACAAATTTCAAAATGGCGTACGCAAGATGGCCGCCGGAAAGCAAAATCACTATATTTCAAAATTGCAAGCTTTATATTCAATTCAAAGTGGTCTAAAAGCGGTCTCTTTCCCCATTAAAATGTTATGCTTAAAATATTTTTTGACAACTTTTTTTATAAAGATGCACAAATTTAACTTAATCTTAAAATAAAAAAATTCCATTTTACCAAATGACGAAAGCAATTACTGAGTTTTAATTAATAATAAAAACAATATTTAACATCTTTTGTCCGCCATTTCTTAATTTTTGCTAAAGAGAACAATGAAAGATAATGACAAAAAAAACACTGCATATATTGCGAATTTTTGTTAAAATTTAACGTAAATGAGATCATTAGGAGATACGAATTAAATGTTTTTTGAAAGCTACAAAAGGTGTGACCAAATTTCAACACTCTTTGGGTGTAGAGCATTTAATTTAAATATCTGAGCCACGCGACATTTATTAAACAAATAAAACAGAAGCTTAAATTATGATAGCTTCTGGACTTATGTTTATTAATAATATTGTTATATGTATTATATCAGAAGAGGTGAAAACATTTCGCAGAATTACTCATTCTCTAATTTGCTATATAGATGAAGAGATCGGGCTTCAAGAGGTGCAGCATTGGAATTATGAACAACATGGCACTGATTGGGATGAACTGTGTGTAACGGGTATAATGCAGTCACCATTGCAGCTGGGTCTTGATATGGTAAGTGGTAAACTTAAGGGTATGATATATAGAACTAAAAGTAGTATAGGCAAAACTTTCGTATGCTTTAAAAGAAGATTTAAGTTGATTAGAGGGGAGACAAAAAAGTCGATATAAACATATTTATATAGACATGTCCGTCTGTCCATTCGTATGAACTTCTAGATCTCGAAAAAATTTTGAGCTGTACCAAGCATACTTTATTGTAGTTTGTATCCCTTATTATATCACGGAAAATACTTTTATTTTACTTTTTCCATATCGGATATAACTAAAAGATTTTAATTCATAACTTTTTTATTTATGAAAATATCAAAAAAATATTTCGCGTTCCAAATTTTTGAGGTTTCCATTAACTTAAAATCGATTTTCATGTAGCTTCCCTTAGGAACTATTGATCCAAAAAATTTTCCACGGCGCAATAAGTTTGTTGTTTTAGTTTGTTTGAAGATATCTTTGATAAATTTTGCGTTTGGCAGTATTTTACAGCTTCCAAGCACCATACTAAATTTGTCCAAATTCGGTTGACTATATTATTAGCCACTGGACTGGTTTTATACAGCAGTCGTCAGACCTTTCCTAACTGGAAGGCGGAAGGCGGCTAATACCAAATCTCACCTAAACAACCTTCAGAGATAACAAAGGGCGGCTTGCCTAGGTATCGCCGAATCTATGTTATCCAAACCCCAAGCAGCTCTGGATGTTATTTTGAACCTGTAACCAATGGAAACTTTCCGGAAGTCGGCGGCGGCTAGAAGCGCAGCGAGTTTCCGGGCGTTAAACCTTCTCACGCCATCAACTTGTGGTCATAGCAGTATCCTACTTGAGTTAGGCGTACCTATGCAGACCGGGGATAGTGATTTCTGCTCCAGGGCTCAAAAATGGAACGACAACTTTGTCGCAGTTTTCCCGGAGAGGGTAGATTGGATGCAAAGAACCCCTTAAAAGGGAACAAGCTGACGATCTATACTAATTCGAAGGGCACAGAAATAAGCATCTTCACTGAAGAGCTTTCGACGAAGCGTTCATTACGCCTCCCCGACTAGTGTAGCGTTTTTAAGCGGAGATATACGCAGTCTGGAAAGCGGCTACAATTATTGGCACCTTCAACGGAAGTCCAAGGAACTTTGTAATTCTTGTCGATAGTCAGGCTGAGATTAAAGCTCTGTCATCCCACACCATAAAAAGTAAACTGATCCGACCCCATTCATCAGCAATCAATAGCCCTCTGGTGGGTTCAGGGTCACTCAGGTGTCATTGATAAAGAGGCGGTGGGCGAGTGCGCTAGGAACGACTCAGCGCTGGCAGATAACCTTGCGATTAGGAACATAAAAAGACCATTACAGGACGTCGTATCGCAAATCAAGGAGACGGTTAGAGATGACCCAAAGAAAATTAGACATGGTGTCCGGTTGTTGCGTCTCCCGAATACTCTGTCCAAGATATGATCCAAAGCGAATATCTCAACTCCTGCGCTTCCATAAACACAGGACTAGGATGGTGGTACACGTTGAAACGGGGCACTCCACCATAGGCAATATAACTGAGAGGTTGCACTTTCGCCATCACTATTTTTGAAGCAGCTGTGGAGATGAGGAAAAGACAAAAAACATCCAACACCTGCTATGCTGACCTGTGCTGACTGACCGGCGCTTTTAAGAAGACGAACCCAGTTTCTGGGTAAGCCATTCTTTGAGGATCTGTGCAATGGACGATCCTCAAAATGGTTCTGTAACATAAGAGACTAAGGCGATTAGTGATGTGCTACAGTTTTTAATCCTCCTTCACAATCTCTCCCTTTCTTTAATTTCTTTCTTCCCCTTCTTTCAATTAGGTAACACAATGGACCTCATGGTCTCTAGGTGATCTCAGACACTATCTGAGCTGCCTATATAACCTAACCTATATCATATATCACAATACCAATAAGTAAAAAAAAAGTTGTTAGTTCAAAATTGATTTGTTTATAAAGATGTCGTCACCAAATTTTGCTGTCAAATGTCTTTTGGAGTTCTTAAAACATATACCGAATTGGATTGCAATTTAATGGTACAGGGTATCTTAAAGTCGTTCTCGCCTGACTTTAAAGTATTATATTGTTAAGACATCGATGACGGGCAATTCCATATTCTGCGAGTTAAAATTTTTCAAATCATGGTAAATCAAAAATTAACGCCCCTATGACGCAAAATTCTAAGTTCTTTTCAGTTTCAAAACATCCAAGCTGGCTACATAAAATATAAAACCCAATACCTATTTATTTATTTTTTAAAAACCAATTAATAAAAAAATTATAATTTAATATATTATATGGCATAATCACTATAAGTCCCAGTGATGTTAAACGAACCTATAAGTATGCCATTCTGGTGTGCAAAAACTCGCAGTTCATACTCTCCAGTCTCAATGGGAAAGAAAGCCAAAAATTTGTCTAAATCCGGTACCATAGACTTAAGCACAATTTGTTCGCCTGCCTATAAGAGAGGAGTTTGAAAAAAACCAAAAACCTTTGAAAAAACCCTATCTAGAAACTTACCACATATGGACACGTATGGAGTTGGCTAAGATAAGATTCTACAAAGGTAGACGCTACTCTAAGCAAAGGAAATCTTTACGATTTTTGAAAAAATCGCAGGGATTAAATTCAAAGTCGTACAAAAAAGGACGCCAACCACTTGCCTTCTTGAAAGCCTGTACATGTACCTACAAGTATTAGAAAGATATACTAAAAAATTAATTGCATTGGGAGACTGCTTACCAAACCACCTGTTAAGGTGCGGTTGAATGTGAAACCAAGGTTTAGTTTATTAAGGTGACGATTTACTGCCTTAATGTTGCATGCGTCAATCAAACCCCAACTTTTATCGTATAAGCCACACTTGACATTGGTAAATTTACATGTTCGAAACTTACTGCCCTATATCATCATTTTTATCAAGTTAAAAAAGTATTTTTTTTTTCGATTTAAGTACTATTTTGCACTTACCTGGCAACCCTTATTAAGCAGCAGGCAAACTAAGATAAGACGAATAGTCCGCATAACGATTATTTCAAAACTGTTTCAATGAACGAGTTTGTTTTACTTTAATATATTTAAAATATTAAATCAGATACATTACAATTTTTACATGTTAATTACTCTACATAATGAGAATTAAATGACTTAAAAATAATCCAAAATTAGTAGTTCTAGCTTTTATTTAAGTATTTCAAGCATAAACATTGTTATAATTTTGGATAATGTGAAATTTAATTTGCAGAACTTTCGAAATATTCGAATCATATTATCAATATACTTTCAAATGATAAATTTCGGAGTATGCCTAGCTTATACTATAGTATAATAATATAATGGAGTAATACTAGTATATTAGAATTTATTTGGATTTTGCAGTTTAACCGGATGGTTTTCTATTCTAATGTCAGGTTTGATGTGGTTTTATAAGGATAACATGTTGCAAAACACAAAAAGGATCTTGTCTAGAAATCGCTCGATCTTTCACAGCTTGCAATTTGTCGTCCAAATTATCAAAATTATTTGCAATGATTATTTAAAATTTATATTTATTTATAGACTAAAAATAATATCACTTAACAATTATTTTTTAAATCGAAACTTTTGAAATTACAATATTTACAAAGTAATCTAGTTTTTCGAAAATTATTATTAAGTTATTGATCAAAATTGATTAAAATACCAATAGCAGATGAAAATACTAGATTTTTAGTATTTTTTAAGCTTTTTAAGTAGACCCAATTCCTATTGTTAGTTATAAATTATTCGTGATACTGATAAAATTTTCGGTCGAGGGTCACAGTTTGCAAAATATCTTACTTTTAACTTTGCCAAACAACATTTTATATATAAGTTTTAATTTTTTTAAAGTTCTTTGAATTATTTTTTTTTCATAAACTGCTTGCAAAAAATATAAAAATATTTGTTCAACGAGTACCAGTACCAATATCGAACTGTGAAGAAAATATCCATATTAAAACAGAAACTAATACAAAAGAACTATCGAGTTAAATTCAAGAATTTATTAACTCGAAAATAATCGTCACTTATGAATATAACAGTTCAAAAATAATTTAATTCAAAAACAGAAGCTTTCTGAAAATTGTCTTTTTGATACACATCCAGAACAAAAGATGCCAGGGGGTGGATAAAAATAAAAAAAAGGGCGTTTTCATAACTTTTTCGACCACCACCGCCGAAAATACGAACTTCTGGATATACCTTCCTTTACAAATTAAATTTTAAATTCAATTTTGAACATTTATTGCCTAGGAAATTTTGTGTACAACTTATTGAACTCGAAATAAATGGGGTCATATGTCAAAACCCAGCAAAGGGTGAAGGTCGCCATTTTGGTTTAAACTTTTTGGATGGTCCTTAACACATTAAGGAAGTAAAATTCCAATTTTTTCCTGGTCAACCCATTTTTTTTGACTATTTTTACTGTACTAATTAATCGATCTGCATTATTACTTTTTTTAAATCGGTTTTTGATTTCTAATCCAGCTAGATCCTTAAGTCCTCTTCTTTCAGCAAAATCTTAATCAAAATAAAATTAAAGATAACTGATCTCCTTTAACAAGATACCGATTTCCAGTCAGTGCATTAGATTTTCCCCACCCTTCCCTTCGGATTAATAAACTAACCCTCAAATCGAAAATGTATGTGAGCACAAGCATCCTCCGTTGCCAATGAATTCACCCAAAATAAACGATATCTCTCCCCAGCCAATTACTCCAGCTCTTGCTGTAACTGCCCTTTTGGGAATACTTGGGGATACCCCGTATCACCACGTTGCAATCAAATCCGGTATATTGCTTAAGAAATATCTAAAATATATTTATTTGCCAAATTTTGTTACGATATCATCTTAAACAAACGAAAAACAACGAATTTTGTACCAAAAACGATATATGATAAATATCGTAAACCGATTTCGATAAAATTTTATACAGTACATGGGAACTCCAATTCTCTATTTCCGTATGACAAAATTGGTTTTGATATAAACACCTTTTTTTCGACCGATCGTTCCTATGGGATCTTTGTGATATAGTAAACAGATTTTTACCAAAATTGGTATAGTGCTGAGGAACTCTAAAAAAACTACCAAACACCCAATTTGGTTAAGATATTTTCGTAAACAAACGAATTATTCAAATAAAACTTTAACTTTTTTTTCGAGGTTCCCAAAAATATCTATATTATATAGCCCCGATATGAAAAAAATAAAGTATGCTTGTGTCCCGTAGAGTAATAAGCGATCTAATCTGAAAGCTAGCCTTTTCCAATTCTGAAGGTCAGACAGACGGAGCTATATATCTAATATTGGCTTCTCTAGTCTCCCTGATCATACTTTAGAAAACTTTTGGGGTATCTTCGACGACTCCTTCTGTATTTTACACACATTTTCGGCATCCACAAATTTAATATACCCTTTGCACTAGGTATAGGGTATAAAAATTTGTAGACCTTGATCTAATTTATTACACATTAAAATCTAAACGTTCAAATTTACAGCGTTATTTATGAAAATATTATGACAATACATTATAATAGTTGGATAAACAAGCAATAGTGAACGTGGAGCATTTGAACAAATTACTTCCGAACGATCCAATTTACCACACACGCTCACCCATTATACGCTACCATGGCGACATTTACGAGAGAGTGTTGTAAAGTCAAACAAATTGGATGGTAAATTGTTCGGGACGTATTATCGCTAATACCAGGGGGGAAATAGTGGGGCAACATTATGCAAAACAGCCAAGAAATTGCAAAAGCTTTGTATTTGTTTAAACTTGCTTGTTACAATTTTTTGTTTATATTTTTACCTTTTAGGCACTCATATTACCCTTACCTAGGCTACAATTTCACAACTATGATGTGAGGCTAAGAGGACCATTGACTTTGGTAAATAATGGGCATTCAGGTAAATAAAGTCGGTACAATGTTTATCGAAGTAGTCTAATCTTTCAAACTAATGACAGTTGCTGCGAACATAACCGAAACTGAAAATGGCCAAAAACCTTCTATTACGGGAGGAGCGCTTATTTCACGCTTTGAGGCGGAGAGCTTTCATTTTCACTGGGGCTCTCCGACTTCACGTGGTTCCGAGCATGTCATCAATAGACAACGTTTCGATGTGGAGCTGCATATTGTGCATCGTAATGTGCGCTATGCGAATTTGAAAGAAGCATTCGAACATTCCGATGGCTTGGCCGTCTTGGCCATTTTATTCAAGATCGTTAGGGTAAGCACCTAAATTCCTTTATTACTGAGAAAGCATTATAGCTCACATCTTGCAGAATCCGCTTAGAATGTATCCAGGTTTGGCCAAAGTATTTGCACACATGTCTAATATAAAAGAATATGATACCGTCACCGATATGCCGGACACTCTTTCTTTGGGTCAGCTTTTGGGTGATATTAGCACGCGTGAGTTCTATGAATATAAGGGTTCCCTAACCACACCAGGTTGTGCCGAAGCGGTTAATTGGATTGTCTTTCCACAAGTGCTGCCTATACCTCAAGCATATGTGGCCAAGCTCTGGCAGCTCGAGGATCCGGAGGGACAACCGCTGCGCAATACCTATCGGCTGACGCAACCACGAAATGATCGACAAATTTACTATCGCGCAAATTATGATTACAGTAATTTTATCTTTTCTTAATAAGCCTATTTTTTAATTTAAATTTTAAATATTTATTTTTGTCAAAATTGTAGAATTAAATTATGAATCCTTAATAAAGATTATGTTTGGAATAATAAAAAAATAAAATTTTAGAATATTTGGAACCAATAGAAGTTCCACTATATTTTTTAATCGATCAAGCCTATTTTATAACTCATTTCCTTTAGTAAAAATCTTTGTTTTCCATTTTTTTATTACGCTTTCAACTAAAGGTTCTCCGAACGATAGATAATTACGCGATCGTTGAGATTTTGCTGCAAGCGGTAGTTGTTTATCAACCGAAGATTATTAGAATCCAGCTTCCTTGGTTGCGAGCAAAATTTTATTTGTTGCGCCTAATCTAAGCGTTAAATTGAGTTACTGTTGTAAAGGTTTCGGATACCTTGTACCACCAAATTGCCCGCAAATCCGATATATAGCTTAAGAAATCAAAAAAAAATTGTTTGGCCCATTTAGTTGCGGTACGAATTTTGCACGCTCCTATAAGGACTATAGAATATAGTCAACCGAATTGGGAAAAATCTTGTATAACGCTAAGGAACTATAATACTACTTAACACCAAATTTGGTTACTTTCATCAACACATGAAAGACAAGGAATTTTGCATTAGAAACATCGATTGATCCTATGAAACACCCCTAAGGGCACAATAAAATATTACCTCTATATCGAAAATATAAAATTAAAACTCGATAATAAAAGATCTTATTTTAAAGCAATGTTGCTCTAGCTGTTACCATCAATGAGATCTAGGGCATATGATCAGACGAACAGATGGACATAGATATATGGACTTCTCGGATCATCCTGATCATACTTTGGCAACTTTGGGGGTCTTCGACGTCACATTTTGCAGGGTATAAGAAATTCACCAATATGGGTTAAGAGACGCATATTGTTCGAATTAACCAACAAAATATGCTTTAAAATGCGATTTGAAATTATGGGAAATTTTATCTAATACGGGCTCTACAGTGTATTGCAATTGGGGTATGAATATATAATTGAAATCATCTAAAAGTAAGGAATACAACGATATTGGCTCTTAAAAATTAAGTCTGGAACACTATAACATGGTCTGATTAACCCAAACAAATCAAATTTTGACAACATTTTGCGCTTTTATCGCACAAAGTTAGTAAAATTCAATACGGCTTGGAAAATGTCATTAATCCTAAAATTTATTTATTTATTTAATACAGTTAAGTAAATTTAAAAAAACTAACTTAACTAAATTCTAGGCACTGGCAGCAAAAGGCCTTCGGCACTAATCCTAAAATTGTTTCAAATTAAGTTTTTGTACTTGATATTGATAAATTCATCTTCGGGAGGTGCACAATTTTTTACAATTTCAATATGCCCAAAAATACACAAAACTTAACTTCTTATTTAGGCACATTGGAATTACCTTGAAAATGGAACTGATTGGGAATACAAATGCCACTATGGGAAAATGCAAACTCTAATAGACTAATCCAAGAAAAGAACGGTAGGTAACTAAGCTGTTGTACAGATTAAAAAAAATAATGAGCTCTTTGCTCAGATAATTAAATGTCAACAATTGAGGTTTATAAATTATGACGTAGGTCTAGCCCCACCCCTAACATTAATTAATAATGGCCACTCTGGTAAGTTTTTGCAAATAAAATTATAATATATATTATAGTATTATTTTCCAAAATTGGAAATGAAAATGTTTCATTATTATTGCAGTGGAACTAAACTTATCAGAAACGTTGCTTAGAAGACGACCAATCGTAAAAGGTGCACATCTTAATAGTTCGTGTGAAGCCCTTTCCTTGCATTTCCACTGGGGTTCCCCTAATGCAACAGGTGCCAAACACTCGATTAATGATCGTATATACGACACCGAAATGCATATAGTACACAAAAATGTGAAGTACAAAGATCTCAAGACAGCAATCCAATATCCGGATGGATTATTAGATTTGGGTATAATGCTTCGAGCGGTGAAGGTAAGTAAGTTATAATGCAAAATTAATATAGGGTGGGACATCTGTTGAATATATGTTATCTGCCATATTTCTCAACGTGTGCCCTTGAAACTTAATCCACATAGTTAAAAAAAACTTCTTTGACATATCTATCGATTCTTATCAAAATCGGTAAAAATTTGTGAAACCCCGGGCCCCGGGAATAATCTCGGATCCGGGCCCCTATCTATTTTTCTTAATTTATGAAAATATGTATAATTGTTGAAAAATCAACATTAAAAAAAGTACGGAAAGGATTTCTGAGAGAATTGATGATTTGATAAAATCATAACAATGCATTTCATAAAACTCCAATGCAGATAAAAAAAAAACCGCAACTCAAAGAAATATTAACTAAGTTAGCCTTAGCTTAGCTGAGGCGAAAGCTTTTATAATATCATCACAGTCGAGTTTTCATGCTAACTCAGATTCCAAATACAAAGTTGCCAATCCTGAGACTCGATTCTTTCCGAATGACTCTCGAGTCCGGGCCCTTCCGAGAGCTCCGTGCCCCGATCGGAGATACTTGGAGCTTACAATGTATAATAAGAATCGGTTTGCGGACAGGTCGACTTTTATCGAAATTGCCTAAATGCCCATTAAAGTTGAAAAGCGTTCTTAGGATCCATCGGTAGTTACAAAAGCGTCTGGACTTTTCTAAAGACAGCCCTGCGTGAAAGTCTGAAACAAAAGCTATAATTTATATTGGGAAAATATTAATTAATTAATTATCAAAAAGAGTTTAGCTGATACACAGTGGGAGGAGCGATCAATCTTGAGGGTATTAATTAATATTTTGTTGCTATATTCTTTATATGTAGGGTGGGCCATCTGTTGGTCTATTTGTTATTTTCATTTTATTCGCATATATTCGAATACAATTCGACAAATGTTTTTACCCTTTACCATTTCTATCATATTAAAAAGAAAATATAATAGTAAACTAAATCAATTTTCATCGAATTAGGCCCCAAATATTAAGTACTTAAGACCCCACAACAAGTACGATCGTTGTATAATCATTAAACGTTTACCATTTGTAATTAAGCTGCTGACTAAGAGTTTCTGACTTAAAAAATAAACATAAATAGGTATATAACCTCAGCTGAGTTGACTGAGTTCAAACATCTAAGCTACACATAATTGATTTTTTTTTTATATAAAGATACAAAAATTTTTAAATATAATTATTCATGCGTTATCAGTCAAATCTTTGCATCAAACATCTGTCAGTGAGCTTCACGTGAATATATTTTTCTTTATTTGAATAAAACTTGTAAGCTACCTGTTTATTAAAAAAAAGGTGTTAATCTTTGACATACATAATTAGCTATCAACAGGTAACAAATTCGAGGCTCAAATCTGGTTAGGGAACTCCACTTGGCCACGTTTGACAAACAAAGTGCAACCAAATTGTGGCTATAAAGCGAGCAAATATTATACAAAATAAAATACGTTTACATCAATCTATATAAATATAATCTTTCATAAACTCATTCGCGATACTTTTCTTTTATAACAACTAATTAGAGAGATGAAAGTATTTCAGAATTTATTTTTCAAGCGGGTAGAAAAACTGCATGGAAATTTTTTAGCACTGGACTGGACGACCAAGCCTAATAACCAAACGGATTTAGATTTATTGGATTAGGAAGATTTGAGCAACATTTAAAAATATTTTTTTGAAATCTATTCTTTCTATGGTCTCAAAGCTTCTAATTCAGGGCTCAATGATAAAGCATTTTAACAGATGATAGATTTTTGTTGATTTAGTTGGTCTGGTCTAATGATCTTTTAGTTTTTTTTTAAATATTTGGGGAGTTCAAACCGAACTCGCACCAAGTGCAAAAAGTGCAAGTTATATTTATAAAATATTGGATATTAACTACATTAGAAAATAAAACGTATATGACAATTACAATGAATTCACAAAAGAAGTGAATTTTGACCATATTGCTGAAACTACTGAATCCGTACCCTTGGTAAAAAAAATACTAGCAGTTTAGGTATTAATATGAAATTTTGAAATAGTGTAAAAATAATATTTTTAAATTAAATAAAGTTTAAAAATTATTCTTTTTCAGAAATGTAAATGTATGCCCGATGGCCTCAAAGCAATTCTCAAAGCCGCTCGACATGTTACAAGTTACCGCTCAGAATACACTCTTAGGAAATCATTAACCATGGAAGATTTTCTTGGAGACATAGACTCTGACGAGTTTTTTACTTATCAGGGCTCCTTAACCACAATCACCTGCGATGAGGCGGTTACATGGATTGTTTTTAAAGATGAGGTAGAAGTGAAACATAGATTAAATGCAAATTTACATTACATTGACGACCCTCAACACCGTATACACCATAGTAACTACCGCAGGTTACAGCCTTTAAACGATCGAAAAGTTTATTTTCATACCGATTGTAAGCTCTAAAACAAAATTCAGTTGTGTAAAGTATAATAAAAATTTGTCCTTTATTTTAAGTAGCCTTACAAATATTGAATCTGCGCTCTCTTTTTGAGAGAAACACGAACAACATGACCTTTTAATTTTTGGATCAAGGGTAGGTCATTTATTTTGTTGATTTTAATAGAATAACCAATACAATTTTTAAATATTTTGAAAATGGACTTATTTTAAAAAGGTGGAAAACTCGAATTGCATTTTACAGCTATGGGTTCCTTGGCAAAGTTTCGTGGAAAGACCTTAGACAAAATCGCGTTGCAGCTCAAATGGTTTTTTAGCGCTCTAAAATTGGACTCGCCATATTATAAACGGATAAACATTTCAAAAAAGCATATCCAAAAAGGGTTGCTAAGTTGGGCCCAGCTTGCTGCCTAGTCGTCCCAGTAGGATCGTCCCAACCTCAACGATAAAGGACCTACTTACCAGTCCCCCAATCAGCGCATTGCATCTTGTGATTGTTTTTGAATCTATTCTATAAAACATACGCTTATATTTTTCAACGTCGTTAAGCAATACATGCAACTCAGCCAAGCTAGTAAATGACATCTCCGATACCTTTGATACCAAACAAGGCGACTCGCTCTCTTGTAAGCTCTTCAATAGGAAGCAGATTTCTTTCTCGTCTAATAAAACTTGCACACTATATAAAAATGTAGAATGAATATCCAGTCCTCTTAAATGACGCAGCGGCCTGGATGGAGACTCAAACGGATACAGCTGCTCATCGTCGTGATATCATCATCGTTCTAGATGGAACGATGAGCTGAAATCAACGTAGTTAAACGTCTTCTCTGAGTGCGTCATTTAGTAATTACGACTGCGGAGAAGACTAAGACGATGTCTGCGTTGGCAAGACCAAGTAACGTAAGCTCTCTCCGTGTTTAGTGTTACCAACTGGCGAAGGCTATAAAGCGCCTGAAGGCAACTGCTGCACCAGACAAAGACCGACAAATCCAGGACGAACAACACCACATACCTCGGTATAAATATTTAAAATAAAATGCTATTTAATTTTTTACCCCTTGATGGGTTTCGCACAAAGGGGTGGGGCTCTGCAATCAGAAGATATTTTATACAGTACCCATAAATTACTGCATGAATAGCAGTAGTTCTTTCGTTGGTATTAACCTAAGATGGAAAGGACTTAACCGTTACTTTCCCAGGTGGCCGGCTCTGTCCCACACCAGCGCTAGGCAGTCTCAGAGAATATGTCTGGTGGCTTCATTGTTCTCGAGACAGAGTGTGTACTCTAAAGAATTGGATAGGCCAATTTCTGTAGATGGTATCTAACAATGTGGTGGCTGAATAGGTATGTTACCAGGAGTTTTAAGTCTGCTCTGGCAAGACCACTTGACTTGATCATATCCAGAGGTTTGACTAGCCCCGGTAAGAAGTACCAGTTTCTCCTACGTTCTCCTGCAGCCCATTTATTTACCATGGTCTTAATTGCGGACCACCCAATACCACAGAAAGGCGCAGGAGATGTAGTCAGGTTGGAGCACTCTGTCGTGCTAGCGATCGTGTTATCATCCTCTCCTGATTGTCTAGGTACCCAACATAGCACGACTCTGTTCCGGGAGCACATTTTTAATTTCATATCAGGGAATCTTTTCTTATCTTTTGAAGCGCACTGCAATTTGAACTATTGAGCACAAAAATTTACAAACAACCTTCTTAAAGTCCAGATAGCTTCACTGTCCACATTGTCGAATTTGATATCGGTAAATCCGATTTTTTTTTGTATGTACATGTTTGCATGTTCCTCATAACCAGTTCTGTCGACAAGAGCCCGCAGATTTGAATAAATATGGTAAATTTGTCGAGAAAAAGTAGTCCTCTTAGAACCCTCAAGATATTTTTTTCTGAGCTCTAGAGCTTGTTCTGACAAAATATTAATCAGAGGTGAAACATTTCTTAAAATATCAGAATTTTTTACAAAAATTCCAATTTTAACGATTAAAAACGTTTCAGGGGCAAAAGTTGATAACATATATTATCAACAGCTGTCCCACCCTAAATAAACTGTGTATTATGACTTACTCACTTCCACCGCTCGGAGCATAGGACCTAAAACTGGTAATCCATCCGAATATTTTAAACCAGTCTTGAAATTTTTGTATTTCACATTTTTGTGTACTATATGCATTTCGGTATCGTATTTAGGATCATTAATCGTGTGTTCGGCATCGGCTGCAATAGATGAAGGCTGCAAGGAAAAGGCTTCATAGGCAAATGGCCATGTTCGCATATGGGTCTGTAGAACTAGCCGCGGAGGACATTCAGGCGATATTATATTTTATCTACACATTTGCCCAATTTTTTTGAAAAATATATGAATAAACTGCAATTAACAAAAAAACGCACAGATGGCCATCCCTATATATGCCGAATTTCATGCGAGTCAGAATAGTTTTCTGATATTTGTTTTAATCCGTACTATATTAGCTTATTTCAAAAAATTTGATGTCAACTAGCGAGTTTGATCTGGATGACTCCTCTCATAAATGTAACCCGATATCGTTCATGGTCAGATCTCTGTCATTTAATGAACTGTTTCCACCAACTATGAAATTTGGCATCATGATGATGGGATGCGAGCCTAGTCAGCCACTTACTTGAACTACTTAGTTGGAATATGTGGATTTAAACACTTTGGGGGTTCACTCAGATAACAAAGTCATCTAGGAAATTTGTTAATGACATGGTTTGTTGGCGATAATCATTATCTTGTACTCTTGTGCTTTATTTTAATTGGAACTTTTCGTTTTACAATGTTGAATATTGGTTTTAACCGCTTTTGCTTGCTACATCCAAAGCTCTCCGTCCAGTCATCCATCCCAAGAAGCCACAACGAACCTGCACTTACAGTTAGCTCTATTTATTCATATGATGCAAGTAATTGTCAAGTTTATAATCAAGTGAGGAGCAGGTTTCATAGACGCCGCTCCAGCTTTGGACAAGCGTGGAAGCAACTTTGTACTTGACTTGCTGTGAGTATGCAAATTTCGCAAGGCTATTGGCCTAGGAACAAGTAGGCCTAAAAAGAACTCTTATCACAATTTCCATAAAAAAGAAGTTTGCTTTTTTGCATCTTATGACAGGTTTGGATTAATATTATCTTTGGTTGCTGCAACTATAAAATATCCTGCGCTGCAGCTTCCCATCACAGTCGGGTTGCAACCGTCGTCTGGAGCAGATCGTCGCGTTTGTTAGAAGTAAATTGTGTTTTTTTGTATATTACTTGAAGGTTTATTATCGTCAAAATGCAGCTGAATTTGCATTTGAGGCAGCTGCTTTTCTTACTGGCAGTTCTGGGCTATTCTGAAGTTTTTTCGGGTAAGTAAGAACTGACTATGCATATGGGTAATTTTACGAGAGAATCGTGCACAATTTTAGATTGGGTAGATTTAATGTCTTTCCATTACCAAAGCTAATATCGTACCAAAAATAGCCTAAATCAACTAGTGAACTAAGCCTAAAATGTAAAAGCGCCACAGAAACGTGAGCAAAAATAATCGGATTTTTACTAGTTTTAAAGTTTTTGATAATAGACATTTTCATTTGGTGATTTTCCACACTGCCCAATACTCTAGCACACATTAAGCAATAAATTATAACCAAGACAAAATAAAAAATTAGGCATGGTCACACTAGTAGTTATTGGCAAGAATGTTTGGGGCAGAAGTGCCCTTAGCTTTTGTTTGAAGAAATTCATAATTCTTTTAGTGTTTGTTTTTGTTGGGAACTTGTGCATTTCAGCAATTCTGCCTACCTAAATAATTATTTGTGTCAATTTCCCATTGATTTATTTTGTCGAAATGTATTAAATGACCACGTTGATTATTCTGATCATGAAAAGTGTAAACGGCTAAGTATTTTATTGACTAAGCCGATCGTGCTTATGTGAAATTCCTGAACAAAGCTTTTGAAACTTCAAAGTATGAAGCTTTTGCTTCTATCGTATCTTATGGTAGAAAGGTTTAGGAGGTTCTTTCACATTTGGCCGAAAAAAAGCGAAATTTGGGAATTATTTGTGGCATGATGAAAGGACAAACAAACTTCCAGGTTTGATTGTTAAATGCTATCTTTATTGTACAATAATTGGACATTTTAATCTCGACGAAATTCAAAATGGCAGCTCTTGTCTGCATCTGCACGCAGAACACCGTCCCTGAATTACAGTACTCCAACCTCTTGTAATGAAATATGCATTTTGTTTATTGAAATAATGAAATTCTCTATAGCTTATACTTATTCAGAATAAGTTTTGGCGAAAAATCAACTAAAATGTGGACGATCGAAAAAAAATATTTTTTTTCACTTTTTTGTGATTTGACCTTTTGTTAAAAATAACAATTTTTCATCTATATTGTTAGTATCAACCATACAAAATATATAAATATATCCTTTCAAACATGCTTTAAATCAAAAGAATCGGAATAATAGATCAAGAGCTGTGTTTTAAATTCTGATGAAAAATATGGATCCGAAAAAAATTCGTTTAAAGTTTTTAGGAAGTCTCTCAGCGCGCGCGATTTAGATGCGTTCAAAACGGACTAATTCTATAAATATGGATCCCATCAACCTACCCTTTCAAACACATATTCTACAAAAATTCTTTTCATTCTCTGTAAATAAAAAAAAAAGTTTCCTAAAGTATCAGGGTGGCAAGAAAAGTAGATGTAACCATGTCTGTCTGTCCAAATGAACGCCTAGATCTCAGAGATGATAAAAGCTAGAGCCAACAAACTTTCAGGTTAGATGCCTTAATATGTCAGTAGAAAGAAAATTTAACTTTTTTGATATCAGTGCTATATTATATAATATTTTGATGAATGAATAATTCAATAGTTTATGAACATACAATATTTGGGTTCGATACTGTAATTAGGCTTTTTAGAGCTCCAAGCACTGTATCAGATTTGATCAAAATCGGTTGACTACATCATGTAGCTTCTATAGGATTGATGGGTCAAAAAAAGATTTTGGTCAGATTTTGAGGATGCAACACGTCCTGGTAGGCCTCTTGAAGCCGATATGGATAAAATAAAATCGTTGGTCGATGCAAATCGTCGAATAACAACTCGAGAGATTGCTGAAAGATTAAATTTGTCTAACGTGACCGTTCACAAGCACATAATATAATATCATATACAAGTTTGATGACTCGCCAAAAGCTTTTGCAGCTTGAATGGGATGTGCTACCACATCCACCATATTCTCCAGACTCACCACCTTCGGACTATTACTTGTTCCGGTCTCTGCAAAATTTTTAGGGTGGTTTTTTGCCTGCAAGGATCAAAAATTTTTTGTCCAATGCTTCTGCACTCATTGTAGAACGTTGAAGATCTTTGACTCTCTTCAATGAACTCATTTCATTGCTCGTTCGGCGCTGGCAGTGCTGACGGGAAGGGTCAAGAATAAGCGCAATAAACTGCAGCACTTCGGGAAACTGCTGATCAAATTTGTTTCAACGATGAAGTTTAAATATTGCAATGGACTATGCTTGGTAGAAACTTGTTCTTGTGAGAAATATAGATCCGCAAAACTGATTAACTCATACTTCAGAGCAGTTGTAAGAAAAGTTGGACATTTCTCCATCAAATTGCACACATTTTTTTCAAATTCTTTCTCTTCCATATTTTTGAAAGATTCAGGTTGTATAAATCCGAAAAGTGAGTTTATCTCATCAAAACCTTTGGCCCTTTCTTGTAATTTACTGCACATTCTGTCCAGAACTTCAAAGTACCCATTGCGATGTTTTGTTGCCATTTCCAAAGAGCTTTCCTCTGCTTTCTCGCATGGCATTTTTTTTCATTCGTCGTTGTCTAATGATCGGAAAATGCGGATTCTTCCAGGCCATCTTCTCCCATTGAGATTTAGCCTTCGAAACGAAAGAATCATACTTGCTCTCCTCACGCAAGTTTTGCAAGTTTTTCATTACCGAGACAATTTTGGGCCATCAAAAGATCAACTTCTTTTTTCTGTAATTGAACTTCAGCAATGTCAATGAATGATGGGACTGAATGCCACCATGTCAGTTTAGTAAAAATAGCCAATTGATCGCCGAAAGTAGAGAACTTGTGTCCATTATATCTTTTGCAGTAGGCTTTTCCTCGATGTTTCTCGTTCTAAACAGTTGACAAAACAGTCAATATTTTGGATAATTGCTTCTACTGACCAACGAGTATCACTCAAACCTTTGATGAGGAGTCTTCGTTTCTGTGACAGCGCTTCGCTTTCGATATCTTTCAATGACCCAGAGCACTGTTTATCTTGTGTCTCTCTTCGACAGTCAGAGTTGGTCTCAAAAAGTTCAAGTTTGAATTCTTCCAGAAGTTGGAAGCCGAAAGATTTTATATTTTGAGACAGATTTTAGCTTTCTTCCAAAAGATTTTCCCATCGTCGATGAGACTGCGAGAAGTAGTTTCAAATTCGCTGTAATGTTGCGAAAAAGAGTTTGATTGAAGGGCTGGCGAATTTTTCAGCTGCATGAGATAGAACCAGGTTGAATTTATGCGCTGTACAATGGATGTAAGGAACGAAGGCCTGCTCCAACATATCTTCTGATAAGTGCTTGTAATCCATTCAGCTCTACTGACATAACGGGTGCGCGGTGCGAATAGATATTTGTCAACCAAGACCCCAATAATGTCATGAGAAATAGAGGCAGCAAAAATAAAAAAACCTGTTAAATCCGCCACTGACTACCCATAATCAATATGTCTTTATTATACATTAATTAAATTTACTAAATAATAAAAAAAAATTTATAAGTATAATAGTAAGTTTCTACTAAAACCTATATAATATTTTTAGTACTTTAAATTATTGTACTAATGATTTCATCAACATTAGCATAATCTTCTGCTATAATTAATTTTTGTGAAAGTTTTAAATTTGAAATTGAAATAACTGAAATTTAAAATTTTTTTAAATTTTGATATTCTTATCATAGTACTAAAACCGAAAATGCAGTCCAAAACTTTTACAGACTACGGGATATTTAAAAAAAAACCCGTTTACGAAATTAAAATCAATTTTCTCTATTTGAAAACACAATAAAAATAATTCAATTATATTTGTAACTTACTTTTGTAAGTTCATAAAAAGTTTATCGTCATTTTTAGCACATTTTTAAGCTAAATTCTATTTTGATATTAACTTCAAATTTTAAAAGAAAATTTCACACGTTTTTTTTTAACTCGTAAAATTACGAGACAAATTTCTTGAGTTCCATGTTAATGAAGTTTTTCGAAAAACAAGTCGCATCGCGACAGTAAAAAGAGAGTTACGCCCAAAAAAAAATCGATAAGGCTTCTAAGCTGAATCAGGCCAAATTCTAATTAAAAATATGCCAGATTTATATAAGCATTTCGAAAAGTTTATAAGCGATATAGTTTTAAATTATGCTACATTTAGCTATAATTAGCTTGATTATTGTTGTTGTTTGTGTTCTGACAACAGTGTATGTAAGATACGCTGCTATAAAAACGATCATTATAGGTACCTAATTCTTAAATACTTTTATATTCCAATTTTAATGGTAGTTTTATTTACAGAGGAAGAATTCGATGCGGAGTACATAAAAGCCATTCAACTTGATGAAGCCGAGGAGCAGGCAGCGGGTGAATACAACTATGATCAAAACGGTGATGATTGGGGAGGCTTGTGTCAAACTGGTACACGTCAATCGCCCATAGATCTGCTCGAGGATTACGTAAGTATTTGGTTACCAAATATTCAGACTTGCGTCTTAGGAGAAGTCTCTTCCAGTCGATTACGCGTCCCATACCACGTATACGTTTCCATAACTATAATCTGCCTTTGCGCACATTGTATATCACCAATAATGGTCATACAGGTACTATAGTTCCTAATATATTATATACTATACTATATACAACTTTATTGCACAGCTAATGTGGTGATACCACGTACTCGTTCCGGCCAGGAGGCAGGAATAAGCGGCGGACTCTTAAGAGGCAACTACACCGCACAAAGCTTGCATTTTCATTGGGGTAGCGAGAATAGTGCCGGTTCGGAACATTCCATCGACTATGAAAGATTCAGTGTGGAAATGCACATAGTACATAAGAATGCACGTTATGCCAGTGTTGAGGAAGCCAGCAGGTACGAGGATGGCTTGGCCGTACTGGGTGTTTTTTTTAACGCTACCCAAAGACAAACACGGCCACAATATGCACTAACCCGAATCTTTAGACAATTGCCCAATATTGTGCGTTATAACTCCAATTCCACCATAACCGGGCAAATAACGCTGGAGCAAGTGCTGGGCAATATAGTGACCGGAGAGTTTTATACCTATTTTGGTAAGTACGGCAAAGTTTGGTAACGACTGCACTAAACCAAATTGTTTTTAGGTTCGCTTACAACTCCGGGTTGTGCCGAAGCTG
Organism: Chymomyza amoena; assembly: GCA_037043745.1. Lineage (NCBI taxonomy): Eukaryota > Metazoa > Arthropoda > Insecta > Diptera > Drosophilidae > Chymomyza > Chymomyza amoena. The sequence continues at coordinate 81,771 of JBAMAX010001362.1, forward strand.
TTACTTGGATTGTTTTCAGCGATATAGTGGAATTACCACAAAGAATGATATCGAAATTCTACAACTTGAGAGATTCACGTAACAGACCATTAATTAATAATTATCGCAATATACAGCCTACTAATGATAGACAAGTTTACTATCGCGGACTTCCCACATCAGTTTCGAATTGAATTTTTGTACACAAAATATATAAGGTTGTCAAAAAAGTCTTGCGGTATTTTTATTGAATTTTCAATTGTTCATAAAATTGGTTATAATAATGCGATTTAAGTCAAATATGCGCCGTTTTGTTCGATGACGAGTTCCCAACGAGATGCCAACTTCATAATGCCCCTCTTATAGAAGCTCGCTTCCCTATTGTCAAAAAACTCGGAGAGCCAATTTTCACAGGACTCTCTTGTGGACAACTTCCGATTACCAAGCGCGTTCGTCATGGACAGAAATAGGTGGTAATCACTTGGTGCGAGATCCGGACTATACGGTGGATGCAAAAGAACCTCCCATCCGAGCTCCCGGAGCTTCTGGCGCGTCACCAAAGATGTGTGTGGCCTGGCGTTGTCCTGATGGAAGACAATTCGGCCTCTGTTGATGAAAGATGGCCTCTTCTGCATGAGTGCTGCATTCAAGCGGTCCAGTTGTTGGCAGTACAGGTCCGAATTGAGCGTTTGGCCATAGGGGAGCAGCTCATAGTGGATGATTCCCTGCCAATCCCACCAAACACACAGAAGAACCTTCCTGGCCGTCAATCCAGGCTTGGCCACCGTCTGGGCAGCTTCCCCGCTTTTCGACCACGACCGTTTACGCTTCACGTTGTCGTAAGTGACCCACTTTTCATCGCCAGTCACCATCCGCTTCAAAAACGGGTCGATTTTGTTGCGATTCAGAAGCGATTCGCATGCATCCATACGGTCAAAAATGTTTTTTTGCGTCAAGTCGTGTGGCACCCATACATCGAGCTTCTTTTTCAATCCAAGCTTCTTCAAATGGTTTATAACGGTTTGATGACTCATGCCCAGCTCTTGGCCGATGCTACGGCTGCTACTATGCCGGTCTCTTTCGATCAATTCAGCGATTTTATCGCAATTTTCGACAACAGGCCTACCGGACCGTGGCGCATCTTCGATCACCTCTGCACCAGAACGAAAACGTTGAAACCATCGTTGTGCGGTGGAAATGGAAACTGTATCGGGTCCATAAACTGCACAAATTTTATTGGCAGCATGAGATGCATTTTTGCCTTTATCGTAGTAGTACTGTAAAATATGCCGTATTTTCTCTTTATATTGCTCCATGTTTGCGACGCTATAACTCACGAACGACTAAAAGCAAACAACAATTAATCAAACACGTGTTAGCACCTGAAAAGAGCTTTCCAAAAAGCTCTAGCGTGAACCGATGCGACGAATACAACTAGAACTACGCGCTTGCAAAGACAAGCTTGCGGAAATACCGCAAGACTTTTTTGACAACCTAATATTTATATATGTTACTTTACTTTGGCACTTCAAATTTGGAAAAAGCAAAAATAAAATTTAAGATATGTAAAACAAAAAATTTTAATTCTAGACAAAACTATTTTAATAAATTTTCCGTTTTAATTTCAATGTTGGGCATCAAAAGTGTTGTAAAACTTTGGAGTGCAAAAATAATTTGCAATCTTGCCAAAAGTTTCAACTACTATGAGCAAGGTGAAGACTGGGAGGAAGCTAACAGTGAGAATCTCAAACGGCAGTCACCCATTGCACTGGACTCCAGAAAAGTAACTAGTTTTGATACCTAAGCCACGCAAACTTTTCTAATCGCTGCATAAATTTAGGCGTGCTTGTCAAATGCCCGTAAACTATACTTCCTTAACTATAACAAAGAGTTAGCAGGTCCTTTAAAGTTTGCAAACAATGGCCACACTGGTAAGAACGTTGATTTGGTCACACTGATAGCAGAGCTTCTCTTTCTTTTGAGCATCTCCCAGTGGAGCATAGGGCCTATACAGGGGCGTAGCGAGGTGGGGGTGTGGGGGTGTGACACCCCCCAAACATCCATCAGTTGGCAAATCTCGGATATTTCACGCAATATTCGATAAATACAAATTCAGAATCGGTTATTTGTCGGTAATTTGTTGAATCGAGTCGGCATTTTGAGGCTCATCACCCCCACATTCAACGCTCTCGCTTCGCCACTGGGCCTAGACTAACCGTCCATCCGTATAAATACTCTTACCAAGAATTAAAAAAGCGCATTATCTATACGCAGTTCAAATTTGTAATTTTTTGTAGTGGAATCTCGTGACTTACATCCAGTATGTAGCAGCCATCGAAATCTAAGTTTTTTGACCCTTTTATCCCACTGTCCGGCACCGCCCCAACTGATTTACATTTATTAAGTCCAAAATCTAGTCCTGCTTAGCTCTGCTCTCGGTGTGAACGATCCTTACCACCACCGTTTCCACAGCTGTGCTCTCGTTAACACCCACTGAAGATGGCACACATCCGGCCATTGTTGGAAACATATTGGAGTCTGTATATCGGGCCATACAGCTTCACTTTCATTGGGGATCGGCGGAATCCAAGGGATCTGAGCACACTATTAACTCCGTTCGTCACGATGCTGAACTGCACATTGTGCATAGAAATTGTGCTTACAATAAGGACGAGGCTTTGAAGGCAAAAGACGGTTATCTTGTTTTGGCTATATTGCTGGAAAGCGTATTGGTAAGATATTAAAAAGGTTGCGTGGCTATCAGCCAAAAGATTTCTCAAACTTAGTTAAATTTGAAAGTTTGTTGTGCATGATAAAACAGGGATCTGGATTTTCAAGGTTTTTAATAAAAACTTGCATTTGTTTTCAGTGTCCAGCAGTAGAGCCCATAGCACTAAACAACATCTGTAAAGAATTGAAATCTATAAGAAATTTTAAAGCGACGACTACTCTTAAGAGTAAGTTAAGACTGGAAGAACTGATGGGCGACCTGGATACAGAGAAATTCTTTTCCTATGAAGGTTTGTTAATTTCAAAATTTTCAGGATTGTACGCCAGAAATCTCGACAAACGAATTTTAAAATAGAAGACAAATTAACAATAACAATTTGTAGAATTTTATATCATATCATTGATAGCCTTAAATATCAGTCTGATAGGGTTTTTCATAGCTGTATTCTTAGAATACCGCTTAGAGATTTCTGTCCACATTCTCAACTGCTAATGCGTTTTAAATTATATAAAGAGACTTAAAACTCTATTTGGTATTTAAGTGCTCCAATAATCGCAATCTTCCACTAATCTTTAAAATATTTTCGTTTAAAAAGGCTCCCTGACAAGCCCACCCTGTGCTGAGGCTGCCCATTGGTTTGTTTTCTCTGAGCCACTTGCTGTTTCTTCTGAATATGTAAGTCATTTAACTTTTTATTAAGATCTATTTTGCCATCTCAACCAAATACTTACAGCTACAACAATTTTGGTCTTTAAAGGATGACCAGGGAGAGCCATTACTTAATAATTATCGCAGTTTGCAGCCTTTAAACAATCGACCAGTATATTTTCGTGCAAATAAAAAAATTAAATGCATATTTTCTAAGAAAAATACAAAACGGAATAACTGTGTAGCATTCAGCTTAAAGCTTGCAAACTAAGATAAGTTGGCAGCTTTGCTCAAATTTAAATTCTTAAAATTTGCATTATACAGCACTGCTCAGCTAACTTGCAACAATTTTTTTTTTGGCCAACTACGTATACACAATGTATTTCAATTTTTAATAAACTATGAAAAAATTAACTGAAAAAGTTCATCATGAGGAAAGGGAACAGGAGTTGGTTTGGGTAAGACGTTTGTCAGTAAAACCGCCAATTTCTGTGAATTCCGGCGATTCAAAGTCATGGCCAGCAACGAGTAGGCTGCCTATAGTTTATTCAAAGCGCTACTCTGTGCGTTTTGCGGGTCTTGAGAAGCTGCATCCATTTGATGCGGCCAAGGGTCTGCATATTCAACAAGTAAGCTTAGCTTTAATGCTTTTCAACATAAATTAAACAAACATCTGACAAAAATGTTCTGTCTTCAGTTTCTGCTTCAAACTGCTGATTTGGCACTTGGCAGCGGCGACTTCTATGAGCCTCGAGAGATTACCAAACATGAGCTGCGACGCGTTCATACACGTGAATATCTGCGTACGCTCAAATGGAGCATAAATGTAGCTTGTATAGCGGAGTTGCCGCCTCTTGTTTTTGTGCCAAATTGTTATGTGCAACGCGGCTATTTGCGTCCAATGCGTTTCCAAGCAGCTGGCACCATTATGGCCGGCAAATTGGCTCTGGATCATGGTTGGGCCATTAATTTAGGTGGCGGTTTTCATCATTGCTGCTCTTATAAAGGCGGCGGTTTTTGTCCCTACGCTGATATTACCTTATTGGTTGTACGTTTATTTGAAGAGCATCCGTGCAGAGTGCGTCGCGCCATGATCATCGATTTGGATGCACATCAGGGCAATGGCCATGAACGCGATTTTACCGATAACAAATCTGTTTACATATTGGACATGTATAACGCATTTATATATCCAAAAGATCATGTGGCCAAGTTGGGTATACGCTGCGCCGTGGAGTTACGACATCTTACGGAAGATGGCTACTATTTAAGGCATCTTCGCAGGTTTGTAGAAACTTGTTTGCTTTTACTTTTAAGTGCACTTAAATTTGATTCCATGGCTTCTCCAAAAGGAGGAGAGGTAGGGCACTGCGACCAAAAGGTCTTTTGTACCATACCCTAAGATTAAAACAAAAGACTTTCCGCTTTCCTCATGAATAGCAGTAGGTCTTTTGTTGGTATTGACCTAAGATGGATGGGACTAATGCGTCCCTTTCCCATGTGACAGGCGCTGGGCAGTCACAGAGAATATGTCTAGTGGTTTCGTCGTCTTCTAGACAGAGCCTGTACTCTGAAGAGTCCGATAGACCAATTTTCTGTAGATGATATCTAGATATCTAACAGTGTGGTGGCCAGATAGGTAAGCTATGGGGAGCTTTTGGTCCGCTTTGCCAAGACCTTTTGTCTTGATCGCATCCAGAGGTTTGACAAGCACTTTTGCTTGTCGAATCCCCGGAAGGGAGAGCCAGTATCTCCTATGTTCTCCTGCGGCCCATTTGTTTCTCATGGTTTTGATTGTGGACCATCCAATACCACAAAACTACGCAGGAGATGTAGTCAGGGTGGAGGTACCCTGTCGTGTTACCATCCACTCTCGAGCGTCCAGGCACCCACATAGCACGACTTTGTTCAGGGCGGACAGGGTTTGGAGGTAGTTATGGCATTCTTTAAGCATCCTAGAGGAGATGCTTCATGGCAATGCCCTAATAGGAGCTTGGCTATCTAAAAAATGCATATGTTTGCGCCCCTATTTCCCTTGAGAAGGATACCAAGGACGCAGATCTCTATGGCATGAATCTCCGCTTGAAAGACGTTGGGCCATATGCCCATTGCGGTAGAGATTCTACACTCTGCTCAGTTTTAGACCCATCCGTGAACCATTGTTGCCATCGGGAGTTTCTACAGGGGCTGCCATCAGGCCAAGTCTCCCGACTTGAGAGAAGAGATCTACATTTCTTGTTGTGAATACCAGTATCAATTTGTTGTGGCTTACCAGTAACAATTTCCAACAAGAATTCGTTAATTTAATCCTATAGTCAAGACTGGTTATTATTTTTAAAGCAAAGGGACGTTAAAAGATATTAGTTTGAGCAGTTTTTAAACACAATTTAATTAAATTTAATTTCGGGGCCTAAATTGGAATTACTATTTTGCTTATGGACCAAATTGGACAAACTAAGTTGTTTTTGGGACTAGCTTTAAAAAGCACTCTAAATAATATATTTTTCCAGATGTTTGGCGCAAGCGCTCTCTGAGTTTAAGCCCGACATAGTCATCTACAATGCTGGCACCGATATACTCAAAGGCGATGAATTGGGTAATCTGGCCATATCTCCAGAGGGTGTCATCGAGCGTGATCGCATGGTATTCCAAGCATTCCGTTCGCTGGGCATACCAATTGTTATGCTGCTTAGCGGCGGGTATTTGAAATCTTCGGCTAGAGTTATAGCTGATTCAATTGCCAATCTCAAGCGATTGGGTTTATTAAATTAAGCAGGTTTTTAGAACGAAAGATGAAAAGTACCTTTAAGGTAATAAAGCTGTGATGTGCTGTGAAACGAAACGGGAACCTGATTGCAAGTAAATTACAAATATTTTATTGGTTTTAACATTGTCGTTAATTGGTTTTTGGAATTGTGTGTATCGATTTTGGTATTTGCGACAAAGACAAAAATAACGTAATTGTTAAATATAATATGAAATATAATAGCTCAATATTGTACCATATTATCTAAATTTATTTTGCTTTAATTAGTTAATTGGTAAAAGTTTTTTAAATTAATCCTTATAATTTGTCTTTTTTATTGGTTTTAACATTGTCGTTAATTGGTTTTTGGAATTGTGTGTATCGATTTTGGTATTTGCGACAATGACAAAACTAACATAATTGTTAAAAAAAAATAGCTCAATATTGTACCATATTATCTAAATTTATTTTGCTTTAATTAGTTAATTGTTAAAAGTTTTTTAAATTAATGTTTATTATTTGTCTTTTTCATACAGACTCGTACGAAATTTAATGTCTCTGTTAATTATAATTACTTTTTTTTTTATAAATTATGCTTAGCAGTTTAGTATTCTTTGTACACATTTACACCTCTCTGCTTTTAGTTTTTTTAGTTGTCTTTTATTATTATTTTTATTCAATTTTGTTTTTATATACATTCAAAATAGTTTGTATGCATTGAAAATGACAAAATATATCCTTTACTTAAGCTAACTATAATACAAAAAATCGCTAGTTTGCTACGTATATATTCATATATATATATATATATAAAATACCAAATACATATATTATCGTATTATACATATAAATAAAAGTTTACTGTTAAAAATTAATCGAATTAGAATATCATTCATAGTGTCTTTTTATTAGAAGTTTCAGATCATTAAGCAGGGGTGTTCATTTTATTTAGCGCGTTCTCATGCGCTGGCAGTTCTTATGAGTTTGTTTGTGTATATGTTTATTTTTTAATCCGCTGCGGAACCAAGTGATTAACAAGCCGTTGGAGGCGGTAACCTAGAATTGCATTTTTCAAAATGGGCGTTAAAAATAAGAGCAGTCATTAGGTTCAGGAACGGCAACAACGCTTTATATGTGACGCATGCAAATGTTGAGCACTGCAGCTGATGAATTTCTAAGTTTGATGACGACATAGTTGTTGTTCTGCCAAAACATCAACCAAATAGTCTAAAATTATAAGAAAATGAAAAAATAATTATATGAGTTTAAGAAATAAACAAAAATCAATATTTTACATAACTAAAAAAACTCCAATTTAAATGATTCTTGAAATTATTTACGTCTTATCAAAAAAGGGCAACTACCGAGGAGCTCCTTAAATGATCTTGTGTTTCTTTTTCATAGCACCAAATTGTTTCACTCTACATCAGAAAAAGAGCCTCTTAATTGTATAGTAAAATACAAAACTCAAAAATAAAGAACTTCGCAAATGCACGGTAGGTAAATATTTAAAAATTATTTTGGCTAAATGAAATCAATATCTAAAAATCACAAGCACAAATGAATATTCAAGATGACTGCAAAAACTTACGCTGCATTGCTTGAAGGCACATCCTCAAAGAGCACATCTGAGCGGGAACTGATTATATAAATCAAACAGAATGAAATAATGAGCACCACAATGCCAACGCTAAGCGTTGTTACTTCATGCACGTTGGACGGACGTAGAAAGATGCGCGCACTAAAGCCCGACCAAGTTGATTCAGTCCATGTAGAATACTGGCCGGAACGCCAATCATAGTCTATAAAAGCATTAAGGTATCACATTATAAAGTCTCTAGTTTTCCTTGCATAAAACATTACGCACTTTCTATTAAGAATGCCGGACTCAAGGCATGACTATAATTCTGTGTTGTAAGGCGGCATTCTCCAGTACCATTTATGCCGGCAAACCAATGCAGCGGCAAGTCAGTACAGTTTTCTTTGGCAACATTCGGTTGTACTTCAGAGAGCAGATAGCCCAGCAGGCGATACGTCCAGCCCGAAGATTCCTGGGAACCACCCAAGACACTTATATAGCTGTAAAGAAAATTGTGTTTTATGGGAATTAATTAGAAAAGCTTTCAAAATGCTGCTCCTACTTACCGCATAGGCGGCAGCTCCAAACCGCTTGTGCTGCCCGGATATGAAGCTGCCTTAAAAAGCGGACAGTCTGAGGCTTGCAAAAAGCAGTAGAAAAACTCATCAGCAAACAAAGGATTGGCCACCTTTCTGCCAGTGTACTCCGAACGCGTCAGCGTACCATACAATGCCAAAGCCACAATTGAGGAAACATTGCGCACCTTCATTTGCAGCGAATTGGTGGCAACATACTTTTTGGCTTCATTCACATCCAATGGTGTTAAATAATTTAGGCTTTTGTTGGCATAGATGAAGTCCACGTTTTGCACATCATCATAGATAGAGTGATAGTATTTGTTTGTGGGCACGGCATTTAAAATAAGTGCTGGAAATTTATTATCTCGACGCAGAAAAGATTGTGCCGATGTGGGTGGTATTTGTATGCCTACATTCGATTGAATGTTTATATTAAAGCCATAACGTGGATGACTCGCATAGCTATTCAATTTTCTTAGGAAATCTTGAGCCAGCGGCGTTGCTTGCAGCGTATGTAAAGTAATATTGGTTATATCATCCAGTGTACCAATATCCAACATAAATTCAATATTTTCAAAAGAAATTGGCATGGTATGCGTGGAGCGTGTGGGAAAAGTCAAGTTCTCCAAGTCATAAACAAAACGCTGTGAGCCTATGTAGTCAAAAGATTCGCCGTTGAAAACAACAAAAAGTAAGTTGAGGCGTGGATCATTTAGAGTGCTTTGAGCTGGCAAAATTTGGCGCAGTAGTTGCGCAGCGCTTGTCAAAGTAGCCAAGCCCATTAGAGAATCTAGTGCGCCCAAACCTAAAAGAAAACACAATTAAGTCAAAGAAATGGTTAGTATTGGACTAACTTACCCACGCCATCAAACATAGATGTTGTATCCAAACGACATGTTACCAAAATAAACTTCTCAGCCGTGTTTACAGTGCGCGTTTGTTCTACAGACAAATTCTCAGGTGAATTACGCGGATAGAGCGTGGCGTACACATTGCGTCCCTCCAAGGGATCACAGAACTTTGTGCCGCTTAGATTATTGACAAAATTGGTGCGTCGCATGCACACTTCCGTATTTACTGCCGCAGACATGAAAGATTTTACCTCTACAGCACACAAGCTGCGTAAAGCATGCGTTTCATAGTCGTGGTTGTTAAACTGTTGGAAACATTTTTCCAGTTTTTCAATTTCCTCCAAGTCTTGTATATAGTATATGGGAAATGGAAAATCTTCGTGCAATAAGCCAGTGCCTACAGGATTCCAACTGCTGGCTACATTGCGAGCATCGCAGGTTGCCGTTTCACTGCTATTTGGTTTCAATAGCCCACTATATTGATTGGGACAGTTGAGCTCAGGTGAAAATTGCGTCATTTTAGTGGTGCGATTGATGAGCAAGACCACAGATATGTTGCGTGGACCGGCATCTTTCAGACGCAGCAAATTCCGACGCGTAAACAAATGAGGCGGTATCATAGGCGCATACGGTGGGGCGGGTGGATTGCTAAGCAGAAAATCTATATCCGCATCCATGTTGATGAGATGCAGCACGCCCACTGAGCCGGAAAATGTTGCTAAAAATAAGTGCACAATAGTAGGCAGCTGTTTCTTAAAGTTGTAAGGCAAACTACTTACAAGAACAGCCAATTTGATGTGTACCATTCAAGCGCCGGAAGCAACTTGCCCCCGCAATGGGCTGATACATTTTGTCCCGTGTTCGCTCAGCACATACTATAAAAATAATAAGAAAAACATTAAGCACAATGAGTCAGCAATGTTTGTATGGAGGCGTTATTAGCTACATATGTAACTGCTGCACTCTTTAGTCGCAGGCACTTTTTTTTCTTTTTAAGTTTCATCACTATTTATATTTAAAGAAATGCAAAAATAAATGTCTGTCAATGGTCATCCTCCACAGCACCCAATTCTGTGGACTCGGCTGTTGCGGCATTTCTTACCGATATTTAGGCCTTGTAGCATAAGGAACGCCCATAATGCCACCGCTTTCAACAGCTGTATCATTGGAAATGGTTATAATAGACTCGCACTATGACTCCGCTTGTCTTTGTTTGTTATTTTGTAATATATTAAGTTAATGCTGATAACTAAAACAAAAACATATTCTACTAACACTAACTTTCGCGATTAGGGCTGCCAACTTGTTAGTTTTTAAAAAGTGTTGTGAGATGTCTAATGTGCACTAGTGTTGAAAAGCGCGCGCAGTCGCTTGTTGATTCGCTGGCGCCTTGTAAGATTATTTAATTCAGCGAAATTCAATAATTTTTCAAGATCGCAACAAGTGGATTTAAGTCTTTTATTTGGTTAGACGGTTTCATAAAAGCTTTAAAAACATTTTAGTTATAGCTGGCCTAGTATTTATATACGCAAAGATGCCTTAAAGAGTAATTTTATATTATACAATATTTATTATGCAAAAACGTACAACTTGGAAACATAGGAATTCATATAAACGCCATAAATGCAAGCTGTTCTGCAAAAATAATGAATTTTTAAGGCTTAACATTTAAAAATAGACATCTTACAATCGTTTTGCTAAATAGCCTAGGGGCTTATTATTATGTACTTAAACATACAATATTAAACGTATTAAAGTTTGCTAAGGCTAAGTTTCTAACAAATGATGTTAACGTGACTAAAATAGTGAATCTTCGGCACGTATATATTCTCCTATGTCCGACTGATGGAAGCATACTGTAGTCATAGGATCGGCAGTTTTACAATCCGAAGTGGACCGCGCAAGCACACCAAAGCCTAGCGGCAAATCATTCATGGAGTAGATAACAACACCTTCATACTGTCCAGCATTCTCGGTAATACGACCCAAGCCATTTTTGGGTATGTGATTGCCGTACAGAAATTGTTGCTCAAAGGAAGGCTTCACCCACACCTTATGTTGGGCATAGGGCGCTATGTAGTAAAGCGCTGTAATGTGGAACTTTAACTTGTTGGTCTTGGAGAATTTGCCAAAGCAGGTGCCCACACAAACAAGCTGTTTATAGCCAAAACATTCGCTAAGTTTCAGTATGCGCTCTGAAACATAATAAACACGATCACGATGCTCCCGAAAGCAATAGGTGCCATCCGGGCGGTCAATCAATTGCTTTACATTTGTGCCAATGCTGAAATAAACAACTTTAATTAAATGGCATTCATAAATTATGTAGCTTTATAACACTTACTACTTGGACAAATGCTGGAAAAGTATTTTTGCACGTTCGTCGCTTAAACGTTTCATTTTAATTAATAAAAATTATAAAACTCTAAAAACAGCAAAACAATGCGGTGTCGGTAAATGCACTAAAAAATACCAAACACGTGTTGCATGACTGCAATAAGCTGCTTGCTATGTGCCGCGACACTGTGCATAGCGGCAGCTGCTCAAAAGCTGCTTGTTGTGTAGTGTGCCTTCTAGTGTTGTAAGTTGTTATTTTAGTGCTGCAAACTGATTATTTGAATAAGTCAAAAGCTGATGGCTACATTATGCGCATTCTAGTGCTGTTTAAGAACCGCGAACTGATTATTTAAATATATACGAACTTTCAGTTAAAAGAAAAGACGAATTCCTTTTTAAAACAACGTACATATTTTATTTATAATACATATTTACATATATGTCTTAAAAGCATCTTACAGCACATTATTATTATTATTTTTCTTAATTTAACTTTGTTTTGGTGTGCTTACAGCTTCTAATAGGAGGTGTTTTTGTTCTAGCTCAAACTAAGCTTAAAAACTTATTATCATAAATATTTACAGCTATAATTATAACAAAATAAAAAGCTTTTTAAAGCTTTGTATATCACGTTTGTGTTCTTAGGCACTCTCTATACATTTCTGCCCATATTGCTGGTCCTTCAGCAGTTCATCCAGCTGCTGTTCCTGATAATACACCACAAATTGCGCTGCAGAAACTTCCTCGAATATAGTGCAAATACTTGGTTTTAAGTTGTAAAAATAAAGCAACTGCTTGCGCTGCTTGAAATCGCTTAACAAAGCTTCTATAACTGTGGCCGTTGTAAAGTCCGCACCATAAACATGTGAGGCGTCTATAACCACAGGCACATTTTGCCGCATAGATTGTTTGTTTACCAGATTACGCACATAGTCCACGGAGGGAAAGATCAGACAACGATCCGGTGTTATCATCAGATATTCAACGCCCGACTGCGTGGTTAACAGCTCCGTGCTTAATTTGGGACGTGCTGCATGGTATAGTATAAATATGACATTGAGTCCAACGCCAATTAAAATGCCCCACTGCAGCGGTAGCAGCAGGCAGGAAACAAAGGTGCCAATGCCAGGCACCAGATCGCTCTCTACAAAAGAGGAGTTAAAGTTAAAGTTCAAACAGATGAATCTTTTAATACTCACTTTTGGCACGCCACATGGGCTTGACGACTTTGACTTCTACCATAAAAACGACTGCGGATATAATTATGGCAGCCAGTGTGGGTCTGGGTATGTAGAAAAAGAAAGGTGTCAGGAAAAGCAGCGCTATCATCACCAAGGCTCCGGAATAGATATTAGTCAGCGGCGTGCGCACTCCGCTGGCATTATTGACGGCTCCACGACTCAGTGCACCCGTGCCCGGGAAAGCCTGCACAAAGGAGTTGAATATGTTTGCCGTGCCAATGGCTATGAGCTCCTGTGAAGCATCCACTGCCTTGCCCTTACCTGTAAGAAATTTAGTTGGTTTAAATATATAAGGAGACTGATGACATATTAATGCCTACCAAAAGCTTTGCAAATGGAAATGTTCTCCATGAGCGATATCAGCGGCACCACGATCAAACCCGAGCCCAAGCTCTGCAGCATATCCAGAAAATTCAGCGCCACGCCAGTACCAGACTCTTTCGCGCTCATTGACATAGGCGGCAGCTGAAAGCTGGGCAAACTGGCAGGTATATAACCAACTACACGAAATGGTGTGCCATGATCCTCACTGTGCAGCAAGTAACCCATTAAGCAGCAGAGTATAACCAGTATGGCATTCCTGGCAGTGCCCACAATCCACAGAGTTTTGTTGACAATGCGCTGGAAACGCGTGCGTTCTTGCTCCTCGGCGGGTCCAATTCTACAAGAGGACAACATGCGCATCATTAAGAGCACCACAATGCAGGTGATGCCCAGCACAGTGTCACTAACACGAGTTTGTTCTATATTATGAAACACCTGTGTCCAGATCTCTATGAAGGTATTGCCTTTGGCTGTAATGCCCAGTATGCTTTGTATTTGTGACGTCAGTATGATGAGTGATACAGCCGAGGTGAAGCCCGATGAGACCGGTCCAGACACAAAGTCTATGAGAAAGCCTAGACCAAAAATGCCCATTAGCAGTTCCACTATGCCGCTGAATAAACAGAGAAACACAGATTTCTGCCAGGAGCCCTGCGCCGTCTGATATGTTAGTAATGCTACAATGGCCGATGGACCCATGGGCACATCCTTGCAGCTGCCCAGAAAGATGTACACAAAACAGCCCAGAAATGAGCCATATAAGCCGTACTGCAAAGATTTTATGATGAAATGGGTTTTTGGTATAAGCAAAACTCCGACCTACCTCTACGGGCAGACCCGCAATGCCAGCATAGGCTAAGGCCTGAGGTATTACTGTCAGGCCCACGGTTATGCCTGCTACCAGATCTCCTATGGCATCCTCGCTGTTGTATTTTGGCAGCCAGCTCACTATGGGCAGACGTTTGTGCAAGGTTTTACGATTAAAGATGCGCCTGCGGCAATCCTTGAACCAGTTGCCCGTACATTCCACGGTATTGAGCGTGGGTATCACCTTCTTGCCATCCTCGGTCACTGTAATTTTTTTTGGAAACATTTTGTTTTTATTTGGTTTAACATTTTTGGACTTATCAGCAGTAATGGTTATGTTTATGTTGATAAGTAGGAAACAATGAAAAGCTGGCACTTTTTGCAGTCTTATGAGTAAGAAGTGAATCATAATCACGCTTTGGACATGCAGCTGTAGACATTTTCTAGACCCATGTGCAGAGTGTGTATAACATGGTACCTACCATGACCACATGTGAAGTAATGCTCATGTGGTCATGGTATGCAGATTATGAAATTGTGAAGCAGTCGGGGCGTTGCACGATGGGTTACCATGCACCATGTAAAAAAGTTTTTATATGCGACCCAACACGGCGAGGATTCTATCTCGTTAGAAACATAAGGGCCTTTATACCAAATTCGACCCAAGAAAAAACACATTTATGGTGTTCCCGCAGCTAATTAAAGTGTCTTCTTTCAGCTGTTTTTAAACTGCACAAATGTTTAAAGCAGTTGTTTTTTCTTTAAAATCTTTTAAGTTAAAAAGTTAATAAATTAATGGAAAGTCTTTTTTTAATCGAGTTAAATCAAATTCACGCAAAAACAGAATTAGGAGTATACCAAAATTTAACTCAAGACTTGTTAAACTTAACTGTAACGTAGTATGGTACATATGGTATGGTATATATTAAGTTTTTGCAAGCTGCACTAAATGGAACATTTCGAAGGAGTGTCGGAACCCCCTCCCCTAAAGTGCGATCAGAGTTTCCAGTGAAGTCGATATAATGATGTCCCTATAGATCTCAGAGATGATAAGAGCTAGACTAACCAAGCTTTCAGATTGGATCCTGATTCGACAGGAGACAAGTTTATTTTATTTTTTTGATATCGGGGTTACATTATAAAGCTACCATAAGGCCGTTTAAGACAACCAACAGTTTTAAATGGATAAGTCGTTAGCTTACTAAATTTAGCATTCGAAAGTTATTTTAGTCATTAGTCATTTAGGCATAACTCGATTTTTCTAAAACATATCGAAACCAGATATTGTATTCGGAAGTTTTTCAGAGTTTCCAAGTACTATAACAAATATTATCAAAATTGGTTGACTATATCATTTAGCCCCAATGGGACCAATCGGTGTTTTGGGTGGTTATCGTAACAAAATTGGTCAAAAACACATTTTTGCTTAAAATTCGTATGTTTTTGGTTGTTTATGAAGGAACCAATTTGGCAATCAAATGTCTTTTGGTGTTTTTAAGCAATATACCGGATTTTATTGCAAGCTAATGGTACAGGCGCCCAACTTTAACGTACGCCATTTTTATACCCTGTACCGTATGGTACCAAGGGTATACTAAGTTTGTGCAAGCCGAAAATGAATGTAACATATAGAAGGAGACGTCGGAGACACCCCAAAGTTACCTAAAATATGATCAGGGTGAATAGAGAAGTCGATACCCATGTCCGTCTGTCCGTCCGTCCGTGTGATCGCCTAGATTTCAGAGATGGTAAGTTTACCAAACTTTCACATTAGATCCCATATTAATCTATAGGAGGCAAGTTTATTTTATTTTTTTGATATCGGGGATAAATTATATAGCTCCCATGGGGGTGTTTGAGACGACCTCGACAAAAAAAGCGTTTTAGATGAATAATTCGTTTGTTTATGAAGGTATCGTAACGAAATTTGGTATTCGAAAGTTCTTTATAGTTCCCAATCACTGTACCAAATTTCATTGAAATCGATCGGCCAAAATAACTTTTTTAAAGAAAAATTTGCAATATTTCATTTTCGGCTGTGTCTTTTAATCCTAAAATTTGGACAGCTTGCTATTTTGTCGTATGTAGCCAAGGTATTAGGAAGTCGGAATTAATCAGGGGTGCCACAGAAAACCAATTCGATTTCAATTCCAATTCTTGGCGCCACAGACATGGCTAACAAGGGTTTTAAAAAAAACAATTCGATTAAATTTCGATACAATTCCAATTTTTGGTGCCACATACATGACTATGAGCGGTTTTAAAACCGTTGTTAGCCATGTCTGTGGCACCAAGAATTGCAATTGCTTCTAAATTGAATCGAATTAGGTTTTCTGTGGCAGCCGGCCTGAATAATTCGAAAATCCGATAATTTTTAAGTAAAAGTGAAGGCCTGTAGCTTTTATGGTCTTCGAAAAATAAGTTTGCAGATGTACGGCATATGTACGATGATAAGCATATCGGCTTGAAAAACATATGGTCCCCCTCTACCCCCCCTAAGAGCACCTTTTTTGATAAGCCCAACGAATTTGCAAAAAACAGAAATTTTGCATTTTAAATGCAAGGCAACTTTTTTGTTGGACGCGTAAACTATGTTAATTTCTTATAGAGAACAAAAAAATATTTTAAAAAATTTAAAATCGCTTTGCTCGCAAAAATAATTTTCAATACGATCAAAATTTTTTAATACCTAATCTATCAAGTACTTTATAGTTTTATGCTTTGTCTTTAATCTTTTAAATCACAAGCGAATTCATATTTAATACACTTTTTTGTCACAAATTCGCACTGTTCTCGCAAAAAATTTTTTTGTCACGGTTTGTAAGTTTCTCAGTTCATGAGAATGTCTTTTTAAGTATATATTTAATTTAGCTTTTATTTTTCTTTAGTTAAAAACAGCGGAAGTTAACAGAGTGCATTGTTGCATATAGCGCGTGATGGACTGTGGATCTTTATCTCAATATTTGTAGGAGTTTTTCCCAACGTTTTCCGATTGCATGTGTGCAGCTTTATAAATATTTATCTGAAATATCTTATTTTTTATTTGGCTTAACAGTTGTAGTCTACGCTTAACAGTTGTTTATAATAATATGGTATTGGTTTTAATGTCTTTGTTTTGCTACAATCGTAGACACATGATAAGCATCTCTAAGTTCGTAATACACTTAAATTTGAGAATTTCTATGAAGAGATTTAAATAGAATCGTCTAAAAAGACACAAATGAAATAAATCTTATCTTGCTGTATATATGGAATGGTTGTGTGACAAACTCCATTTTTTGAAAAAAACACTAAAATCCGGTATAAATAAACTCAAAACCGTACCATTTTTTTTTTCTGTTGCTTTTTGACATTGACATTGGATATTCTTTTAAAAAATTGTAAAATACAGCTCATTAGTACTATGAAAATCCAGGCCCCTCGGAGGTAGTCTTTGGGGCACTGGAACGTTGCTTCCAAAACCAGTCTATGTCCCGGTTTTTCCGGGCTAGTTGCTCGCACTAAACATGGTATATGGTAACATTCTTTGCTCTTAGGCCCTACATAAGAGCAATAAATATCTTTTTAAGAATGTTGTGGGGTGTTAAAATCCTGAGCCCTTTTCCTGGTTGGTTCTTTTAAGTGTGGCTTTAGGACTATAAATATTAAAAAAACATTACATTAAAATTGGGGTGATTGGAGCCCAAGATTCATGTGTCTGAATGACCGTATGAGTAAAAGGATCTCAGGAAATTTAAGAGCTATAGAGCTGAAATTTTACTTAAAGATATGCAAAATTCTCACACAAATGTAAATTTTTGATTTATGTAGATATCTGGACGTCATGAGGTAATCATAAGAGATTTTCGCGGCCTACTTCTTTTTATGTGAGTTTTTGCGATATTTTAAGTTAGTTATTTTGTTAACCAGGGTGGCGATAAATCTGTCCCGCTGTTCTGGGGTTACAAATGGTGAGACATAACATCGATTTATATATAGTATATAGATTTCGTCGCATATCAAAATTTGTCCGGTTGGCCTTTGTTCTATCCTAACCTTTAAAATCTCTCAACATTGTTTTTCGTGATCTGACATAACATGAAAGAACGCCATAAGGCGGAGTACCTTCGACTTTATCTCAGAAATCTGACGTGATGAGCGTTCTTCGATATAATATTGGAATTCAAATAAAAAATATTAAAAAATTTCGCCAGATAAGCGATGGACAAGATGTTTCTTTTTTCGGTCAAAGGAGTACGGGCACAAATAATCTTGGGTCCAAATAGCTATAATTATATTCAGCGGCTGTATATATTTGGAACACCAATCACAAAGAGATTAAGCGAATGCGAAAAAAATTTGTAATGGTATGTTTTTTTAAAATCGGTTTCAAAATCAGCGAGCTTAAAACCTTACATATATTGCCTGCAAACCTGATATCGTTTTTTTTTTCATTTCTCTTTAAAACATATACAAAATATTTTGGAAGTTCCTTTTGTCTGGTCGCTGAATTCATTTCCGCGATAAAAAAATTACGAGTACTACAGCTTTTCGAGATAATTTCCAAAATACCTCGTTCAATTGCATTGTATAAGTTTCTGTCAGAAACCTGACATGCTGGAGTTTTTGGACTCAAAAATATCAGGAAAACGCTTTAAATTAATATCTAAAACAACTATTATTCGTTAACAATAAAGCAGCATTTAGGAATCTTGTTTATGTATCGATATAAAATATATATATATGATTTCCTTTATCTCCTATAGGAGCATGGGACGTTCTTCGCTATTTATTATAACGATATAATGATGTTAAGAAACTCTCTAAAGATTATCGGAACCGAACTGAAAAAAGATTGAATGTGAAAACCGTGCCTTCCTGGCTTTAAGTCCAGGAAGTATTTCTACCCTTGGCATAAAGGTCCGTTTTAACTTGGGCGAAACAGAGATATTTGGATAGGCACACTTATAAACGTGGTCAACCGGTAACAAATTTTTAATGCCACTCACAAAAACTTTTAAATAAGGATCCATTTATCTTAATATATAGCCCACAAAATTTTAAGAAAAATAATTCAAAATTATTTTTGAATTTCTTTCGGATATCAATCAATAGATTCAATAAATTTCTTTGTTTCGATTTAAAAACGATATTTTGAACATTCTTATTTAATCACTCACATATGAACTCCTTGGATCCTTGTGAGCCAGCATCAACACTGCCACTGCCGCCATTTTGATCGGCTATATTTGTATTAATGCTAATTGTTGAGCACTTAAAGCCATCATTAAAATAAACATGGTCCGAAGCCGGGTTCGACTTCATTTTGTAGTCGAACAATTGTTAAACGTCACACTGTAAAACAATTGAACAATTTTTTAAATTATTTAATTAATTAAATTCATTTAATTTAATTCCAAGGCATTAAAACTTAATTGTATATGCCAATAAAAATATATACATTAAAATTTTGCTTTCCAACTCAATGGTTAAACTTCAAAAATATAAAATTTAATTTAAAATCACTGTATTTCAATTCGTTAGGAAAATTGGAAAAAAGCTAAAGCTCTAACTTTATATTTTCTTAGTTATTTTAATTTATTCATTAATTATTTTATTGAGCCACTTTTTTAAATTAATTATTTTGCAAGAGCAATTTTTTTTTTGTATATTTTAATATATAGTATATTTTAAAATTAATTCATTTTGCAAAAAACCTAAAGCTGCAACGTAGTAGTTAAACAATTTTTTTTAGTTTTTATAATTTATCAATGATTGATTTTATTGAGCCACTTTAAATTAATTATTTTGGATAAACAAATAACTTTTTGTATATTGTACTATATAGCATATTTTTTAATTAATGCAGTTTGGATAAAAAAATAAATTTTTTTATATTTTTTTAATGCAGATATTATTTTTTTTTATATAATTAATTTAAATTTGCACTTTATTTTTACTAAGCGCACTTTTAAGTTAATCAAAACTTTCATAATTTTTTACACACAAACTTTATAAGCCAACTTTATAATTCTAAGCTACCTTTTAAAAAATCGTTGATTTCAAAATATTTTGAAATATTTTTGTAAGTTTTAAGTCAAACACGCCGCTTTGTTTGTGTTTATTCATGCGCGTTATATAGAGTTTTTTTTTTAACAAATATTTATTTATTATTTATTGGAGCTTTGCTTTGGACCGTCTTTGCACGGCAACGTTTGGAACGAAACTGTTTCGTACTTGATGCGAACCTTGTCTTTTATAAATAAAAAAAACTTTTTTTATTTTGTAGACGTTGCGACGCTGCTGCTGACGTCGCAGTCGCCGCCGACGCCGACGCGTTGTTTAAGCCAAACTCAAGCTTAGCCCGCTTATTGTTATTGCTTTTGCTGTTGGAATTGAGTTGTTTAGTTATTGTTACTATTTTTACTAGATACTATAAGGACTGTTCCGGAACTCGCATTCTTTTTAACGAAATGGAATGCATAAAGTTGCAAAAAATTTTCGGGGGTTTTCTTTAAATGATTTAAATCAGCTGGTTTGGGTACAAACTGGAGCATATTAGTTCAAAGGTAAAAACAATTTTTGTTGCAAATTTTTTATTAACATTTAATAGGTGTTTTTATTATTTTATTTATTATGATAGAACAATGAAATTAAAAAAAAAAATTTTTATTTTGTGTACAAAAGTGAGACATGAAAAAATGTATTAGCTGCTTAGTAATAAGTATTTTTTATGGCTGAAAAAAGGGGACTACAAGAAATTTGAATCTATGAAAATTATTCTAAGACCATTAATTTATCTCGAATACTCCCTGTACCTGTATCGATTCCTGAGATTATAAATGAGCCGTATATAAGTTCCCTTATTGCTTTAGTAGTAAATAATATTAATCCTTGAAAAAATATCAATTTACGAGTATCTATGTTTCGGGAAAAATAAAATATTAATTTTGTGTCGTTTTCTTTTTTTCGATTTCGCTATTAGAATTGATCCAGCGGGTGTTCGTTTTATCATGACCGCAAAAACCCCATACCACGAGGCAGTTTGAAGGCTATCTCAGAAACCTGACATGTTGGGTTTTTTTGACATCGCATTCAGATTCAGTGACCGCAAAGCGATAAAGAAGAACATTGTGGGACAACCGGTCTCGTGTTATACACAGTTCCGAAAAAAAAGAAGAAAAACAATTTCCAGGTTCACAGGTCAGATTACGTTTTCTATTTGTTTTTGGGGTCGCTGAACCCAAATGCAAGGTTAAAAAATCGCAGCAACTCAGGGTCATCGTAAAATATCTTTATTTTGAAAGTTATCAATTTAGTAAATTTTTGGTATTAAATATAATTAGTGTGACCAACCGGCCAGAAAAAAGACGGATATAGCTGTTTTCAAGGCAACGTCCAGTGTCCCGATAACTATTTCCGGGTGTCCAGATTTTCATAGTACGATTGGGTGAATTTTAAATTTTTTTCAAAGAATATCCAATAATGCTTAATATCATCCCAAGATCAATACGATTTTAAACAAAAAGCATCAGAAAAATAGATTCAAATTATCTATAGCTCATCTTATAAATTTAGGTTGAATAATAGGTAACTTTTTTTCCTAAAAAAAAGGGCCCTGCTTTGAGTTCGAGTGTTCCGGATTTTAAGGAAAGTTAGGTTTCGCTCAAAATTGAGTTGGTCAGACTAATTATAATAGACAAAAAATTAATTCACATATTTTAGTTTGTAGCCTTAAAATGGGAAAAATATAAATGTCTTGATTTTTCTTCATCCAAAGAATACAAAAATTTCTCTTCGAAAAGCTTTTAATAGAGAATCGTATGCTCCTCCTAGGAGCGACTAATAAAAAATAGTCAGGGAATTATATATATTATATAAGGATACTAAATAAAATACATTTATAATGGATACAATTTGATGACTCATTTACGCTCTTAATACAATAATAGATAAAATGCAATACTGTTTCGAAATCAAATCGAATCAAGAATGGCATACTAGCGATTATTCATAAGCTACGTGACGCTCCAGGGGGGAGGGAGGGTCTGGCGAAGTGTGACAAGACATAAAAATCATATGGAAAATATATGACAAAATATTTTGTTTCTGTGCAGGGGAGGGGTATGTCTATATTGACCAAAATCAGCATCAAGTAATTTATGGATGATCCCCCACATATAAGGTATGCCCGGGCTGTAGAGAGAAAATATATACAGCAAAATATAGCAAATTTTAGAAAAATGGGAATTTCTCATTTTCCACCTCTTTCAACGGGCCTAGGGGCCTGGGCTAGGCCATCTGTTGTTTTGGTTATTAAAGACACCAAGTAAATGCTCTTAGACATATGTTTAGTTCAATACTACACAATTTTGGTCATGGTTTTTTTTAAGAAAAATATCATATGACGCCACAAATGAAGCCTTCGGACTATTATAGTTCAATAGACGGGAGCACAGCTAGACGAGTTTTTATCGAAAAAAAGTCGTCGAAAATTACGATGTTCGCATAAGAATGGGCTATATTATTTTTCATACATAAATAAGTAGTTTTATAATATTCGTAAAATTGCAATTTAAAATAAAACTACCCGATGGCCCACCCTATACTTTTGTCACATCTCTCTACTCTGACCAGTAGTAACAGAGAAGTGCATTATAAGCAGAAGGGGAAATTTTTGGAGATGACGAGGAGAAAAAAAAATTAATATCCAACACTTGCTGAGAGACTGCCCTGTGAAAAGTATCCAGACCAGGGCCATTTTGCAACTTATGCATTAGGAGACCTGGATTTGTTTATCGAATATATTCAAATGCAGTGTGGCAAGAGAAACTCATAGACAGCCATACCCACCCAAGTCCTCTGCCTCCTACCCAGCCCCTAAGCTGATTTTGGCTCGCACCAGACAAACCATTTCACTAAATCTTAGTGAAAGTGAGAACCGGAACAATCCCGCTCTACCTAATAACAAAAATGCTTTACTTTTTAGTTGCGTTCTGTAGAATGTAGCGAAGCGTTAAGCTTAAATTATACTTAAAATAATACTTTTTTTTAGTGCTGGGAAGTTCATTTCCGTTTCGGCCTTTGATCTACTCAAGTTCTCTGGAGTTCAAATTTCTTGTTTATATATTTTTTGCTTACTGTCGCATATTTGTAAGAGGAAACTCTAAATACTTTTTACATTAGTCGCATTTTTTTTTGTTTACTAAGCAAAAATATTTTTTCTTGTCAGTTCATTAAACACATGTTTATATAATATGAGATTTCGGTTTCGACACCTTTTTTGCGCGTGTTGTGGAAAGATTTTTTGCTTGAACAATTTTCGGACAATGCTTTACTTTAAAATGTGCGAAGTTGTTAACTTGTAACATCTATGGCAAGGAATAAAAACATAATGAACGTAATACAAAAAAAATATATATATATTTAAAAAATAAAACATGAAATTCAAAGATTTTTACTTGTAACTTCTTCTACTATGGAAATTTAAAAAATTATAATAAAGTCAAATGTGGAACCCTACTAAAATTTATTTTCGAACTGCCCCTGGCTATGGCCACTAAGTGAGTAGAATTTAAAATGCTAATTTTTATTGTGCAGTAAAAAAGTTTTTTAAGAGTAAATAAATTACCGTTTATTTTTTTAAGAGAATATGTATTTTTTTAAATACACTTTTTTATGAGTTCTAAAATATATATAAAATTTTCCAATTTTGTTTAATCAGCGTGGGCTTTACCAAAAGTTCATAAAGGCTTTTGGCCTTAGTGTGACTAAATAATAAACTCAAAACTTAAGTTTTCCCCCAGAATTTTTGAGAATCTATTCTTGTAAATTAAGAAATGAAAAAATATATGCCTAAAGGAAAATTTATTATAAGCTGCTATTAAAGTGGAAACAATTTTTCAGACAGGGGATAGGGGTCAATTATTGACTTATAAATTGAATTTAACAAAGACAAAGATACGAGACAAAGGACAAATTCAAAATTTGATTTCCAAAAACAAAAATGTACCATTATGATACATGTAAGTATAGGGTGCACACCAACAGACCTTATAGAAGGTCTGTCTCCAAGAAGTATGTTATATCAGAGGGTCTCTGAGCTTAGGTTAATACTCTATAGGATACTCCTTTTTAGCTAGATTATCTCAAAAAAGTTTGTATTCCGTCGAATCCGTCATTCATGAACACTATCAGGAAATAATATGCTTTTGTTTATTGATTTCAAGATGAATCATTCTCCCAAAAAAGTATTCTCCTTAAAACGTGATTTCATGCGACATTTTGATAATACGCTCGTGTAATCAGTTTATTATTAAAAAATTTTATAAAAAATACGGTTAAACCAATTTTTTTAAAACTTTTTTGTCTATGAAAAATTTTCAAAATATTTTTTCCAGTTTTTTCCAATTTCGGATTTTTTTTCAAATGGCAATGCAGTTGAGAAATTTATTTAATGTATTATTACCATAATATTTCAAACTTATGTAAATTTAATTTAGTTAAAACGATCGAAATAAAATATAATAAAATCTAAAAAGAATAAGCCTGTTAGGAAAACTGCCATGATAAAAAATTTAATTTAAATTCAGTAATTTTAAAAATTTCTAGCCCTTTTATCAAATCAACCACACTGGCCCACCAGACCAATATTGTTTTAAATACTTTAAAATTTATTTGTAATTCGGACCAATTTTAGCTAATTCTAATAACAACAAAATAATATAAAAATAATAAGAAAATATTTAGTAATAAATTATAAAAAATAGTAACCATAAATTTTATTTAAATTTGAACTAATTTTGGAGAATTAGAAAACTGCCACCATAAAAATTTAAATTTAAATTCGGAGTTAAATAAAAATTTGTGGCCTTTTATAACCAGCTAACACTTTTCTCTTAAAGTTTTCGGCCTTAAAATATACCTACTCCTAATATATTTTATTCTTTAGTATAAACAAAAAATAACAATCTCCTTTTTCAACTAAGTTTCTATCAATCAAATTCCGAAATTTTGGGTCTTCTCCATTGTAAAAATTTCCTTGAAAACATTTGTTAAAAAACTACATTAACCCAATTTATATTTCGTTTTTATTCTTTATGGGATTATGGCTGGATAATTTGGCACTATAACATTTAATTCCTGATATTATGTGAAAAGGAATCGATGAGAATGAAGGTATGATAATTTACTGTACTGCTCCAGCGAAAATTCGATTTCTTAAGGATATACAAACTCCCTTAAGATCTATCACTTAGCAAAAAAAAGAACATGCCAGCTATTGGCAACACATCGATAAAAATTTTGACGGATTTACAATAGTTTCAGTGCATAGATGGTATAGAATTGTTATTAAAAAAATTTTTGGGAATTTATAATTACAAAAAGATTTGTGCTATACTTTTTTATAACTATTATTTCCGCAGGTAATTTACTGCCCATGTCATAAATAATCACAACTTTAAAAAAAAATCATATATGTTACTATCTAAAAAAGCTTCAACAAATTAAAAAAGTTAAAAATAAATCAATTCAAATGACAGGCAACAAATTAAATTAAATAAACGCCTACGCAAAAAACTTATCACAAATAGACGCTTACTAAATTTATACTCATATTAGTTTATTAAAAAATTAGACAGTCTCTTTTTAGTGAGATGATCTAAAACTGACAGCTTGCCTGACAACATGCCCCAAATAAAATCAAATGGCATTCTGAAGTGAGAAATCCGCAAGAGCTGCATAATTTTTAAATCCGGGTGACTTATTATAAACAAAATTTAATTTATTATATTAAACCAGTTAACAGCTGAAAGACAAATCCCTCAAACATAAATTAAGAGTCTTTCCAAGTAATTATAAATATATTTTTGTTGACTGATTATGCTAAAGTCATTGACTGTATCGGAATGAGTTGATGTACAGCTACCAAAAGAAATATTATACAAGTACAAAACTTAAAATAGTTAACTGGAATAGAATCGAAGTATAAGGGCTATAATATAGACTGCACTTTTACTATACGATTTTTTATTTTTTATCTGCTTTACAACACAGTTTGGTATACGATATAATCAGTAATTATAACAATTTTTCGTAGCAAATTTTAACATAATCCCAGAAAATATCGTTCCGATGTCCAGACTTCCCAATTAAAGGCCTGTATGCAGCATCGAAAAAGCGATGAGATGTCTATAAATTATAACTTATTTGCTTATGAGATAGCAGTGCTGCGCATTATTTATGCATTTTACGCTAGATGGCGCCAGCAGTAACAACAGCTATATTGTTATAGCGCTAAAAGCATCAAGTAAATGTGCACCACGTTATTTCGATAGCAAAATGTATTTATAGGTGTTTTTTTTATGTTTTCGAATATTTATTTTGGCAATCAACCGATAAATAATATATATATAATCCAATATTGATATAAAAGTAAATCGCTACACACTAGATATAACTTAGTGTGTGATAGTTAATTTTTAAGGAAGATGCAAATTTTTATGAGTTAAAAAAGATAATCGATTTCGAAGCGATTTTTCTGTGATTCAAGACATACAAAAGTCTTAGGGACAGTAAAAATTCTTTAAAAACATTTATAACTAAACTGAAAAATTTAAATCATCTACACATTGACTCTTGATAGCTAATAATTTACAATATATTGATTCTTTAATTGGAAAATTACGGTTTTTTTTTTTGGCTTAACGACTTTACAGCAACAACTTTAGTCATAGGCAGGAACGTGGATAAAAAATCCGGTATCCGGGGGAAAAATGTACCGACCTCTCTATTAAACATTTACCTTACATCATTGTTTTCGTCAGTAATTATCCTGGGCCCCTGAGAAAACTCCGGTTCCGAGGAATTCCACATAGTGAAAAATAAAAATGCACCTAATTCTGTTCGTAGTATTTTCTATACGGATTTGAAATAAAAAAAAATTGACCCAATTTCATTCAGCGAGCACGATAAAAGAAAGATATTTGATTGAATTTTTAAAGAAAAATATTTTGTATTACCATAATCTTTAAGACATTTTGTTAGGGAATTCCCCTTTCTAATTTATTTTCATAGCAGCTTAAGGTTTTTTGTTGCTTGACTACTTCTTTAAAAGTTTTCGTCCTTAATAATTTAGCTTTAAAAAAAAAGTACCATTCGTATTTTTAACAAAATTTGCATCAACATTGGGTCCCATCTATTGCAACAAATAGGTGAAAAAAATATTTAAAAATTTGTAAACAAATTACGTAAATAAATTTAGATAAAGAGTTCTTTTTCGGATGCCCGAAATGTTTCTTCTGTTAACGCCCACTCTTCAGTTTCTGCACTCTGACTTGGTCAGAGTTGTAAAAATTTTTAAAAGAATTTTTTTTAGTAAATCATCTACGAAAAAATATTCAGTTCCATATTTCCCTTCAATAGCTGAAGTTTTCTAACGATGTTAATTAAATTTCTATCTATGGCTGGGTAATAAGAAAACTATACTCTGCTTCGAGTTGTATCTTGAAAATGTTGGGAATATCTTTTCTGGTCTGTGAGAAAGGGCTAATACGGGTGGACGAACATCACTAAATCGATATAATTAATTTCTATTTATTCTATTCTAATCATATTGCTATAAACTTTCTGAAATCGATATCAAATTTGTAAAAAGATTTTTTTAGTCAATCATCTACGGAAAGGGGTTTTCAGTTTGCTCATATTTCTTTTAATATCTTAAGTTTTCTATCGATGTTAATTAAAGCAATATCTATGGCTGGGTAATAAAAAAACTATGAACTTGAAAATTTTTTGTATACCTTTTTTTTAGGTCTGTGAGAATGGGCTAATACGGATAGACGAACATGACTTAATCATAATTTTCATTTATTCTATTCTTATCATATTGCTATAAAATTTCTAAAATCAAAGGCATTTCCATTTTCATCACCAACTCAATATACCCCGGCTAATTATAGTGTATAAAAAAAAATCATTGCTTTTGACTCTAAACACTAATAATATCAGAGCACAGGTTTCGATAACCTCACTAGTTTTAAATTTATGCATTAAATTTTTAATTTTTATTATGTTTAAGCTCAATTTGTCACAGCTTATTTTGTCTAGGAAGTTTATGGTTTTTGCTGTCTTTATTTATTTTTATTTATTTTTAAGTTAAGCTAACAACTCTAGTGCAACGTTTAATTAAAAATTTCTCATAAATTAATCAATTTATAGCCAAAATGTTAAAATAAATTTACCATAAATGCTAAGCATGTAATAAATAAAGCTTAGAAAGTTGCTCACGTTTAAACTTTGATTTTATTTATATTTAAGCCAAGCTTAATGTTAAAAATGGTATGGGGGTAACCATATACTATATAAAGTATGTTAATCTCAGAACATAAACTAAATATTTTTAGTTCAACGTGTAAAGCGTAACTAATTGAAAAATGTTTAAACTAAAAATTAATTATTAAAATATTTAACAAAAATTAATATAGAAATTTTTGAAGCTAAGTACAAATGTTTTTTATTTTTTTTTAGTAAAATAATAAGTAGCAAAATTTCCCTAAAATAAAAGACAAAATTTGGAGACTATCGTTTATGAAATCATATGCGTTTTTCTCGAATTGTTGTACATAATAATTGTTTGTTACTTAAAATAGTGATTTATTTTTTGCAATATTTTTAAATCGTTATTATGTTCTATTATTTTTCGTCTGACTATAAGATTGAGTCAAATTAAAACCTTTTTAGAATGAGTTGCTTAGAATACACAATCTGTTTAAGCATGTTTTAAATTAGTAAATTTATTTTTTTATGTATTTTTTATCTCTTTAGTGTTGACTGTTTTTTTATTTTTATTGATTAATATGGATATTTGATTAAAACTCTTTTCCGTTTTAATATTACTTACGAATTGTTTATTATATAATAATTCCATGTACAGTGGGTCTTATTTCTTTTATATCAGCAAAACTAGCTATCAAAGATGCGAATATAAGGTCAGAAATTTGTTGATATTCGTAATCTTACGAGTTCTTGAAAAGTTAAACGTAACTTCGATAATTCGGCTCTCAATATGTTTGCTTAGTGATAAGTCTGCATCAAAATGCATTTTTGACAAGGTTAAGAGTTAAAGACGTAAATATATGGTATCTATCTAGACATCCATTGTTTATATTTATTCTTCAAATTAATGCAATTTTAAACAAATACCAAAAGTATCATATTTGTTAGAATTTACGTTTCTAGCTGATTATAAATAACAAAATCTTTTAAATTCCTAGATGAATTTCTTTGCTTTATTTATATCAATGTGGGTCTAGTGACAAAATCTATACGACAATTTTTAGCTGATATTTCGTATATTGAATACAAATTATAATAACGAAAACAAGATATTTAATAAATAAATAATGAAACTTTGTTTATCCAAAATCAGATTTGAGAAAGCAAAATTTATCATTTATCAGGCATACTGCAAGCTAGGTCAAAAGACTTGAGATCCGTAAACAGAGTCAAAGTTTCCCATTCCATAGCTCAAGTACGAAGCTTTCGATTTAATTACAATTTTTTTTATTGCATTCTAAAAGTGTAAAAATCGTGAAAGCTTAAAAAAAAAAGGGAAAAGGAATTTTTACAATTAAGGTATGCATGTTCGTCTGCTCTCTCGTAAATTCCAAACCGCTTATTATATTTAGACAAATAAGTTATCGTTGCAAACGTCTAGATCGTCCGCTGGTTATAGGCAATGTGACGTCACTTAAAATGGTATAAAAAATTCTTTTTTTACACACTTTCAAAGTTTTCCATTGTATAACTCAAGCACGGAGCTTTCGTTTTAGTAACACTTTTTTTTTATAGCGTTCTAAGAGCGTAAAAATTGTGAATGCTTAAGAAAAGGAAAGGAATTTTAACATTTAAGGTATGTGTTATTATACGTATGTTCATCTGTTCTCTCGTAACTTTCAAACCGCTTATAATAATTTGACAAATTAGTTATCGTTACAAACGTCTAAATCGTCCGATGGTTAAAGGCAATATAAGTCACATAAAATTTTATTAAGATATTACTTTTTTTACTCAGTGTCAAAGTTTTCCATTCCATAACTCAAGCACGGAGCTTTCGTTTTAATAACACTTTTTTTTTATAGCGTTCTAAGAGCGTAAAAATTGTGAAAGCTTAAGAAAAGGAAAGGAATTTGTAACATTTAAGGTATTTGTTATTATACGTTTGTTCATCTGTTCTCTCGTAACTTTCAAACCGCTTATAATAATTTGACAAATGAGGTATCGTTGCCAACGTCTAGATCGTCCGCTAGCTATTGGCTATGTGACGTCACATTAAATTGTGTAAAAAGTAATTTTTTTAATATTGCAATATTTCGTATGAAATTGGGAGTGGTACAACTTTAAGCCGCTTTAATGTACTTGATTTAGATCTGTTTTTTGTTTGAAATATGTGAAAATAAATAGAAATGAGAAAAGTTGTCAAATAGTTTTGGTCAAATAAAAATGCGAGTTTTTTCAGACTTAAATGTTCGTTGAGCAATTAAGTCCAAAATAGAATGTTCATCTGTTATATAATTCATAGTCTGTCAAAGGTAAGTTAAAATATTTTTTTACAATAATAAATTGCCCTTAATTTTTAAAAAATGTCATCGCCCAAACGTTTTCCTACTGTTCAAATTTCTTTCTATTCCAGTAATTTTGTTCTGCAATGTACCGTGAAGTAATCCCAATTTGGCAAATTAACAAAAACTCTACACAAAAAACTAAAATTAACTCTTTATTAAATAAAAAACAAACTGCAATAAATAAAAATACAATGCAACAAATAAAGTCATTTAACAGTGGAAGTAAAAAAGTTTAATTTAAACAAATCAGTCACGTTTCCTTCTCCTATTTGTAAATATTAAAAAAACCTATAATAGGGTAAAAAATAAAAATTATAGACCAAATTTTGCAGTTGCATGACGCCTTAAAATTAATTGGGGGCGAGGCAATTGCTTTTGTATTATTGTACAAATAAAATGAGAAAAAATTTTTAATAGCTGAACTACTAGTTAAAAATGTACCAGGTGAAGTACTCTAAAGTGGGCATAATTTCAGGAGGAATTGGAGGGGTATTGTATACCCAAGACGGCAGCTATTTACCTTTGGCGTGCGTGAGGTGTCTGTCAATTGTCACGACGATTGGCGTGAGCTTAACAAAAACAACATGCCAGATGACGGATACATTGTTGGTTGCCGGGGGCTCTGGGGGGTCTGTATTGAAAGTGATAGTCACGTGCCAGTAGCTGTGGGGTCTCCAAATCGGCATTGGTTTAAGCACTTTAGGTCTAAAAGTTGCACTGTACAATTAAATTTGTTTGGCACGTACAAACGTTTAACAAGCAGGTATTTTAATTTATTAATTAAAAAAATAATTAAATTTTTAAATTAAACAAGATCTTGACACGTTATGTAAATAATGTATTTAAAAGCCTATTTATTTTTGTATGTTTGCAAGAGCGTGTGAAGGTCCCTCATTTGGGAATGACTGGGACGATCCTTTTAGTCAAGTTACGAACCAATCCCTGGCAAGCTGAATTTCTGAGGGTTAGGTGCAGAGTGAGGTCTGCCGCGGCTCTAAAAAATATAAACTCCGCATGTAACCAAAGTGGCTTAATGGAAAATAAAAATATCTTCTTATACAATATCTTCTTTGCACAAATATGGAAGTATGTACTGAGGATTTTTCGAGGTTTTAATAAAAATTTTAGTTTTTTTTAATTGGCGAGTGCTCCTGATAGTTAGAGCAGAAATAACCGATATCCTGAAAAAGTGTTTTTTTTTAAGACGACCAATTGAGTTTGGTTGGGGATTCATTATTGAATGGAGCAATGGGTAACCTGTTTCTTTAAGGAATGATCAGCAAACAAGAGTTGGCCAGTTATCCACGTAATGGAAAAACTCTTTCAAATAACATAAGCTGGATCAACGTTATCCATAATTGACACTCAAAAAGGGTCGTGGTATCAGCCTTTCATAGGTACCTATGCAGCATATAAAGTGGTACAGATTTTGACAAGGGAATGCCAACTTTGTTGCAGTATTCCAGGAAATAAATGAATGAAAGCAAGAAGCACCTATCAGGAAGAAAGAGCTCAAGATCCTACAAGGACATTGGTTGGATATTTTTAGTGTGTTGTGTTTTGATGTTATTTTTGCTTGATTATCAAAAAAGTGACCCTCTGAAAAACTGACCTTTTCCTAGATTTCTTTTAATTTTTTCTCGGCTTCATGATAAAATGAAGCAGCTTAATGAATCAAAATAAAAATAAAATAGTGCGCGATAAAAAAAGTACACTTTTTTTTTGTTAAATAGCAATAGATTTGTATGGCCGAATTAAAGTTAGTATTATTTGGTTACCAAAGCTCCAAAAAAGTATAATTTTGTGCCTTCCGTTAACATTTACTTCCCATTAATTCCCAAGCATACAAATGAGTTAGTCATAAAAGTCAATAGATATAAAACATTTAAGTTCTCTTGACTTAACCTCTCGTCAATTTGAAAAAATACGCTAACCAACCAAGTTTGGACATTGTCCATTTCATATTCAATGGGCATTTATATTAACAATTGTGTCATTCACTGAATGACACCCAGAAATTGGTAGGAACAAGTCAGTTAACATGGCTTTGTTAAGTTTCCAAATTCCTTGACATGGTCATCTTTAAGATGTGCTAACACTAAATTAACCATAAAAACAATTGCACTCTTAAAAAATTCGAGTATAATAGTTAACAGTTTTTGGGGAGATTTGAGATTTTAATTTGAAAAGTCATAAAATTAACAAATGTGGGAAGATTAAACAAAATTTTAATTTGTTTAGTTTAATTAGCTGAGTAATGCAGCTCTATGAGAGTGAGAAACTGAATGAACAAACCAAAAAAAAGACTAATAAAATGAAGCATTTTTGGGAATACGGAAACCAATAAAATATATTTTTGGTAATCTTTGTGCATTTCCATAATTTACTTAACAAAAGTCAACAGTTTTGTAAAATACCATCAAAGGCTTTAGTCGTATCGAATGCGTGAAAAATCAGGGATATTAAGAAGTTCTGCACCATCGGACTGCTTCATCATACATGATTTAGAGCAATAGAATAATATAAGCGGGTAGGATATGCCTATAAAGTTCAGCTAGTAAGAGAAGTTTCTACTACTGACTTCTCTACTTGTATCAAAGTACCACCGATTGGTCACAGTGATGCTTCACTTGATCACCATGTTGGTGGTGTCAAAAAATGGTGAAATCCTTGCCTAAGCTGTCCGTATTTCTTGTCTATGAATAAAGTAATTAAAATTCTTCGGAAAAAAGGGAAGCGATTAAAATCAAAAGACCCAACTATTCGCTCGCCGCCCCTGTTCGGCATAGTCCGGCGAATACCAAGTCGATCTCTTAGCGGACCTTAAAACCATATAAGTATGTAGTAGATTATAGAAATGCTGAGTTACGAAATGGTATTCAAGATTTTCTTTCAAGGTTTTGATATATACTACTAAACTTTCTTTTCGATTTTCTTAAATGACATTTCTTTCGTAATCGATTACGAATTAATATTTCACAAATGTGAAAATCAACAAAATCGAAGAGATGGATTTAAAAAGTTGGTGATTTTTTTACTTTTGCAATATATCCCTATATCAAGACATTTTACTATAGAAGTATATGCTGAGGATATTTTTTATTGTAACCTAGTATTATGAACATTTTTCTTAATAAATGAATGATTAGAGACATTATTAATGATATTATATGATAATTTCCATTGCGGAAAGACGTTATGCTTTTAGGATAGGGTTGCTCAAAATAAAATGTTACAACTATTCCAGTAGTAGATATTTATAAAATTAAAGTCATTATGAAATTTGTAGTAAAATGCACCCCACGTTTTTTTTACTCTAATTGAATTATTTTATTAATAATTTAATTTCTAATTTAATCTTATTCCAAATTATTAAGTATTGTATTGTATATTGTATTGTAACTCTTAATACTTCGGTCAAGGATGCTCGTAGTGTCAAAGTCAAGATAACTTAGGATAGAAGAAGTGATAGTTTGAATAGATCGTTCGAAAGAGAGGAAATCATTAAAGTTATTATAATTAGAGCATAAGACACCAAAAGGATCGTGTAGAGCATAATTAGATCTTCAAAATTGTAACGCTAAATGCTGAAAATTACGAGTTACTCTAGAAGGAATGACAAATGTAACTTTTCGATAAGACCGAGTAACAGCTTATGCAAGAATAACACGCCATGGCATATTCTGCGGTGATTGAAGGAAGGCAATTTTAGAAGGCGAAAATATCAGAATATGGCGGCAGTCGGATGTTTGGGTCCCAGTTTAAGGAGAAATTGTTTTTGTACGGACTAAATCATGTCTTGATAAACATAGTGTTGAGGACTCCAAACGCAGGAACAATATTCTAAAATAGGACGGACGAGAGAGATATAAAGAAGTTTGGTTGTGTAAGGGTCGCTAAACTCTTTAGACCAACGCTTAATAAAAGCAAGAACACCTCTAGCTTTATTGACGATGTTGCAAATATGGTTATTGAATTTAAGGTTATGGTCAAATAAAACACCAAGGTCGGCCCACGCTCGATATGTTCTAAGGTAGAAGATTGTAAGGAGTAAGTAGCCAAATAAGGAGCAGAACGGGAAAACGTCGTAACATTACATTTTGACTTGTTCAGAAAGAGTTAAGAATTAAAAACATCGAACTTTGGGTTCAATATAATTAACTTTAATCAATATATTTCAATAGTTAAAAAAAAAAAATAATATTCGACCTCTTCGATTTAAAACGACATTGGTGGTGCTTTCAATTTCAACAAAATGAATTTATTATGTGTTTTTAATTCGACTAATGAAGCAAAATTAAATTTAATAAAATTAAACAAAAATGTTGACCATATGAAGAAATCGAATATTCAGATCTATGCTAACATGGAGTTAAGGAAATATGAGAAGATATCGAAAACAAAAATTTTGATATTGAGAGCAAGCAACTAAAAACAAAATTTCCGGGTTTTCGTTTTTCATTTTTTGAGAGAAAAGCTTTAAGTTGTTTATTTTAATAAATTTCGAATATTTATGCTCTATAATAAGATTTAAAAGTTTTTTTGATATTTCGGTGGAAATGGACATATTTCAATTTCAAGTGGTTTACGCTCTGAAAGGAAATTTTTTTGTTGTTCATAGTAATTATTGAATTAATTTACGATGGTTTTTTTAACATTTTAAGGGCGTATATTACAAAGAAAATTAAAAACTATACTAAATATGCTAATTATATTCGCTATATAACTTATATAATATACATACTAATAAATAAAAAAAAATTGGTTAATACCAGAGGCGGATCCACGGGCTTTTTGAGTCCGAAATCCCCCCCACACATAAAGTTGAAAAAATGGTTTGAAACTCTTCGAAATGGGGCTCTACAAGACCAAATACTAGATCCGCACCTGGGGACTAGCTTCATTAAGAAAATTGGAACTTTTATGTGGTAAGACTTTCAAAGCACTTTGTAGTACGTATCCAGTACCTATAGTACGACAGTCAGAGAGATATATTGAACCTCGAAATGAAAAGTCAATAAGCTGACAGATTTACAAGCACGTTTAGATATTTATGGGACGTAAAAGTTTTTTTTTTTTGCAATATTTTCTATAGTTTAACGTTCTCCAGATAAAATATGAGAGGTATTTAGGTGTGGGAAAGTTATAAAGTTGATGATAGAGCACTAGCTCTAAGACTAGTTATAATATTTATTATTGTTTAACTAAACTTTTTTAGTTATAGATAACTCAAAACGTTCTCGTTAAACAAATGCAAATAAATGTATAATATATCAATCTCATAAAATTGAAGTTAACCGCCCACTACCGGCTTTTTATTTATTGAATAATTTTACATATTCAAAGTTTTAAATAAGGCCCGAAGTAGAGACTCGATTTGTTTTATTTCACGTTTTTTCATAGACGAGACGATAATTTGCGATATTCATGCAAAATG
The DNA here is from genome assembly GCA_037043745.1 of Chymomyza amoena. NCBI lineage: Eukaryota > Metazoa > Arthropoda > Insecta > Diptera > Drosophilidae > Chymomyza > Chymomyza amoena. The sequence continues at coordinate 117,633 of JBAMAX010001362.1, forward strand.
CGTTTCACTTGGCGGATTACGCATCGCATCGAGTCAACAAACCAAACCAATCGTAATATTCGCATTTAATATTCAAATTGAAATCGTAATATTCGCATTTAATATTCAAATTGAAATCTTCTAATAAAGCTTAAGCTAAGGTGGTTTATGTCAGGGTTTTGATGTTAACTCGCAAAAAATAATACTACTATGACGTTGATAAGACAAAATCTTTTAGTCTTATAATGAATGGCCAGTTAAGTGTGCTCAGTGGAACCAACCCAAACTGGATTTAACAGATTTGTATCTATTGCAGGGGCTAAACGAGACCTAATGCAGATTTAATGTACCCCACAATTTTGATGGAATAAAAGTCTTTCACTGCTTTGAGTCGTAAGTGTGCCATATAGTATAAAATTTACTTAAATTTCTTATGTGACATTTGTTAATTATGTAATACAACTAGGTAAAAAAAAATAACCAAATTAAACACGTATTCCCCAGATTCTCACGTAATATAATGCTACGACTTGAGTGATGGGGCGCTCAAAAATGTATCTTAAATGTACTTTAGTCTACCTGCTTAGAAACACGTGTCAATAATTTGAGAAATATTTTTAAGGCTGAATGTAACATGCAACACTTAAGTGTTGCTTTTTTTTTTTATTCGAGGTTTAATCTATTTGTAATTGAGCTGAAATATGGATGAAAGCTGATCATAAATATGTATCTGGGACTGGTTTAAGTTGTTGGAATTTGTTTGTTTTATTAACAAGGCAATTGAAAAATTGTAATTTTAAAATAGAAACGTATCATTATATGTAAAGTCCAAAGTGTTAATTCTTTTTTCATATTTTTTGATCAGCTAACTCTAAAAATTTACAAATTTTTCCCACTCGAATTGCTTTCAAATTTTTTAAAACAAATTAATTTTTTAATACTAAGCTGTTACTTCTATTACAACATTTTAGAATGGAGTGATTTAAAATTTATAAGCAGAGACAATTTTTTTGAGCCAGAGAATGTGAAATATCAAAAAATCAGTTGGTTTTGTTTGGTACTCTGGGCTGCTGCGTACAGACCTTGATCCAAAGATAACTTCTAACTAATGATCAACTTGCCGCAAGGTTTATGATGCGATTATAGGGTATTTTTCAAGAAAAAAAATCAAAGCGAATCCACAATAAAACAAATTTTTACTACCCAAAATACCATGAATTTGTATCTTGAACTTATACTATCACAAAATTAAAGCTTTAATTTTTAATTTATTTCCTAAGTAACAAATTTCAATTCATAATAAAAAAAAACACCTATTATTTTTAAATTTTTAATACTCTATAAAAATTAACAGCACTAGCAACAATAAATTTAGGGGTCATTGAATAAGCCTTCGTAAAAAAGTGTTTTCAGAATAATTCCGGGTCGAGAAATACGAAAATGACGAGTTTTTTTGAAAAATATGTTTTTGAGCACTTTTTGCAATTATTTTTTAACTCATGAAGAAAATATTGTAGTATCTACAATTCATACCCGATTTGAAAGATCTTGGACTCAAAAAAAAGTGCTCCTTCAGCTTAAAGCTTAACATAATTTTTTAATAATATCGTTATTTAGAAGTTAACCGAAAACTTTTAATTTTGACAAATGGTTGAAAATTTCTACTTTCGATTATTTCGAGTTGGGCTTCTTATAACTTCAATAATTATTACTTTATCCTTGAATCATTACGAAAAAAAAGTTGCATTATTTCGAAAGCGAGATCTCAGAGGTAATTTTTGAAAGCAATATTAAAAATGGCCGACGTAAAGTCGGGCGCGGACGACTTTAGGTTACCCTGTACCACTAGCTTGTAATAAAGTCCGATTTCTTCTTCTTATAAAATACACACGAATGTCAAATTTGGTCCCAATATCTTAACAAACAAACGAAACACAACAAATTTTGTTAAAAAATCGATTTTTTGGAAGATCGCTCCTATGGGAGCTATATGATATAGTCAACCGATTTTACCAAACCAAATTTGGCACATTGCTTAAGTGGTCTAAAAAATTTCCAAACGCCAAATCTGGTTACGATATCTTTATTAAAAAATGGCGGACGTAAAGTCGGGCGCGGACGACTTAAGGATACCCTGTACCACTAGCTTGTAATAAAGTCCGATTTCTTCACAAAAAACCAAAAACAGAAGAATTTTTAAGCAAAAATTTTTTTTTTGACCGATCGTTCCTATGGGAGCTATATGATATAGTCAACCGATTTCAATAAAATTTGACACGGTGCTTAAATACCTTAAAAAAGATATGAACGCCAAAGTTATTTCAAATATCTTTACAAACAAACAAAACACATCGAATTTTGTATAAAAAACGTGTTTTTGGACCGATCGGTCCTATGGGAGCTATATGATATAGTCAACCGATTTTGATCAAATTTGGTACAGTGATTGGGAACTATAAAAAACTTTCGATTGCCAAATTTCGTTACGATATCTTCATAAACAAACGAATTATTCATCTAAAACGCTTTTTTTTTTCGAGGTCGTCTCAAACACCCCCATGGGAGCTATATAATTTATCCCCGATATCAAAAAAATAAAATAAACTTGCCTCCTATGGAATAATATGGGATCTAATGTGAAAGTTTGGTAACTCTAGCTCTTACCATCTCTGAGATCTAGGCGTTCACACGGACGGACGGACGGACAGACGGACAGACGGACGGACGGACAGACGGACATGGGTATATCGACTTCTCTATTCACCCTGATCATATTTTAGGTAACTTTGGGGTGTCTCCGACGTCTCCTTCTATATGTTACATACATTTTCGGCTTGCACAAACTTAATATACCCTTGGACCATACGGTACAGGGTATAAAAACGAAATATAGCGAATTTTTCTTTAAAAAAGTTATTTTGGCCGATCGGTCCTATGGGAGCTATATGATATAGTCAAGCGATTTCGATCAAATTTGGTACAGTGATTGGGAACTATAAAAAACTTTCGAATAGCAAATTTGGTTACTATATCTTCATAAACAAACGAATTATTCATGTAAAACGCTTTTTTTTTGTCGAGGTCGTCTCAAACACCCCCATGGGAGCTATATAATTTATCCCCGATATCAAAAAAATAAAATAAACTTGCCTCCTATGGAATAATATGGGATCTAATGTGGAAGTTTGGTAACTCTAGCTCTTACCATCTCTGAGATCTAGGCGTTCTCACGGACGGACGGACAGACGGATAGACGGACAGACGGACATCGGTATATCGACTTCTCTATTCACCCTGATCATATTTTAGGTAACTTTGGAGTGTCTCCGACGTCTCCTTCTATATGTTACATACATTTTCGGCTTGCACAAACTTAATATACCCTTGGTACCATACGGTACAGGGTATAAAAACTCAAGTCTTAAGCTTAGAAATTGTTGTATCGGATATTTTTAGCTCTTAAGTATTTCTGAGAAAAATAGACACACTTGTACTTCGGTTGATAACATAATTTACACAATTTTTGGGAAACCATTCACCCGATAATATGATTAAAGCTGATAAGGCATTAGCTGCCTGAGTGGGAAAACAAAAAACGAGAGTAAGAGATGAACATACAAAAGAAATTTTTATTATACCCTGTTCCAAATAGTACAAAGAGTACATTAAGTTTCAAATTAGATCCATTATTATAAAATAGTATACAGGTTTATTTTACTTTTTTAATATCGGGGATAGATTATATAGCTCCCATAGGTTCTGAAACATGCCTATCGAAAAAAAAAAACAAAGTTTTAGAAGGATGATTCGTTTGGTTATAAAGATATCGTAACCAAATTTGGCATTCGAAAGCTTTCTAGAGAGCTTCAACTCTGTACCAAATTGATCAAAATCGATTGACCATATCAGATAGCTCCAATAGGACCGAACGGCCAAAAAATCGATTTTTGTACAAAATTTTGTATGTTTCGATTGTTTATAATGTTTAGCTCCCGAGCTGTACCTAATTTTATCTAAATCGGTTGTCTATATCATATATAACATATATCATAAGACCAATCAGCAAAAAAAAATGTTTTTGTAATTCCTTGTATATATAAATATATCGCAAATGATTATGTATGAACTTCACTTTCGAATGTTTTTTATAGTTTCCTTGCACTATACCGAATTTGATCAAAATCGGTTGACCAATCGGTCATTTTGTTTCGAGTGTTCATGATGATATCGTAACCAAATTTTGGAAATACTAAAATATCTTTTGGAGTTCTGAAGCGAGGGTATCCCAAAGTCGTCTGCTTTCGTCTTTAACGTACGCTATCTTTCTTTAATTTATTTATTTTAAAAGATCAACAAATGTACAGTTGATTAATTACAAATAAACAATTTACAAAAGGCTAATAATAAAGAGTGTTTTTTTAGAGGTTCACAAATTTAGTTGTCAATACTGCTTTATTTGACTACCCATTAAATAGCAGATAGTGGCTTTTTGTTGAGTTTGGTTTGAAATTTCAGTTATTGATAGACTTACACCAGAGCAACGCTTGCAAATTTTGGAAATGTTCTTTATCAAAATAATGTTTCCGTTAAACTTATTCAATATTAAAAACTGTTGTTCTCCGATGAAGCCCATTTTTGGTAGAATGGGTACATAAATAAGCAGAATTAGTCATAATTTGCAAGCTTAGGATAATCCACAAGACTTTTTTCCACAGAAAATTACTATTTGGCGCAGCTTTATGACCTGGCGGAGCCATTGGTTCGTATGTCTTCAAAAACGCTGATGGTCAGATAGTTACTGTTTGTGAAAATTTATATTCCAGATTGCACCAAATGGCCGAAATCTTATTTAAACATTAAGTTATACAATTTTCTAACCAATGAAGTCCGTTTTTTTTTATTAAAAATAAATTTCTTTGTGTAACTATAAAAAAAACACCCTTTAGTATATTCAATATTAGGTAGTTTTCCATTGACCCATTCGGGGAATTTTATTTGTCTCAAACCCAATTGTGGTCAGTGGAAAAAAACAAATTTAACCAGTAACAAAGAACAACAAACAGACTCCGATCCATGGGGGAAACTTTATTTGCCCAGAGGCAAGCTGTGCCACTTTACCCATAGTCAGGAAGGAGAAAGTTCACTTAAGCATATATGAGCCAATTTATTATAAATCGAACAATATACTCTATATGGCTCATGCAAAGCATATTTGGTAGTGCATCTTTTAAGAAATAGGTAGATAGTAGCAAAGAATATGAGAACTACAATAGTAGGTTAAGGCGTAGGCCAAGAACAGGCCCTCCTCTGTGATACCGACTAATGGGGATAAGGATATAGAATATCCAGCAAAAATGAGGGAAATATAAAAGTGGAAAGTGCAGGACCATGCTTAACGTGGGATTCGAACCCACAACCTCTGGGATGATAGTCTAGTGCACTGTCACTAGGCTATCGAGGCCACCTCTTAAGAGGTCAGAGTACAGAGTCGTCAAATAGGAATGTTAAACCAAAGTGGCCGAAGTAGAAAGGGGGAACCAATGTTACCAGTTATAAGTTTATAAATAAAAAGGACTATACTACGATTCTCCAATGAAGAAAGACCATTCCTTCTTATAATAAATTTTGTTCTTGAAGACAAGTTAGCAAGAGAGATGCTGGAAGACTCCTAATGGAGCCACAACCAATTTCAGCTTGTAGCAGACATAAACAAGTGATCAAAAAAGTGAGACGAACTAAATATTCGATCTGGGTCCAGGCCTCAGAAAGGTAAAACATTTCCACGATTCCTTGTGAAATTTCTTAAAAGGAACCCTATTTGCTTCACATTGAGCTAGCAAAAAAAAATTATTTCTCAGTCTTTTTTTTTACATGTATTTATCATTAGCAACCAACCGATCATGTATAAGGTTATGATCCAATATTTAGTACATAAAAGTAATCACTAATCATTAAACATAATTTCTGAAACAAAATCTTTTTCTTAAACTATTACATATAACTTCCATATTTCATATCCACTTTCAAAAAATTGTCAAAAGTACACCAAGGTTGGCTATAGTGTAATGTATTATAGGTTTCAATCCCTGCATCTCTATTATCATACTCTCTATTTAGCTCCCTAAGATCAACAATTTCTGTAGTTGTTATTGCATGACTCATATGTTATATTGCAAGTCCCTCTCAAAAACATTTCTCAATAATTGTAATTTGCATAAAATCTTAAATTTGGACTACAAACAAGAAATGTAAACAAGTCAAATGAGATTTTGCACATTATATAAAAAAACGATTTGGACACAAAACGATTTATTTAATTAGCGCCATTAAAAGTAATACGAAACTCTTTATCAATTAGCATGCCAAAGGTTTATATGTTATTATAGTTATTATTGATATTAATATTATTCAGACTTTTTTATTGAGTCGAATTGAACATTACAATTTATTTGCCAATTGCGTAAATAGCGAGTAAACAAAAAAATTTTGGTTAAAAAGGCGTTAAATAAAATGGAAATTTTAAAAAGGAATTTCGGAACTTAGTAGAAGCGGGCACAGTTTTTATACCCTGTACCGTATGGTACAAAGGGTATATTAAGTTTGTGCAAGCCGAAAATGTATGTAACATATAGAAGGAGCCGTCGGAGACACCCCAAAGTTACCTAAAATATGATCAGGGTGAATAGAGAAGTCGATATACCCATGTCCGTCCGTCTGTCTGTCCGTCCGTCCGTTTGAACTCCCAGATCTCAGAGATGGTAAGAGTTAGGGTTACCAAACTTTCACATTAGATCCCATATTATTCCATAGGAGAAAAGTATATTTTATTTTTTTGATATCAGGGTTAAATTATGTAGCTCCCATAGGGGTGTTTGAGACGACCTTGACAAAAAAAAAAGTTTTAGATAAGTAATTCCTTTGTTTATTAAGATATCGTAACCAAATTTGGTATTCGAAAGTTTTTCCCAATCACTGTACCAAATTTGATCAAAATCGGTTGACTATATCATATAGCTCCCATAGGACCGATCGGCCAAAATAACTTTTTTAAAGAAAAATTCGCTATATTTCGTTTTTTAATAAAGATATCGTAACCAGATTTGGCGTTTGAAAATTTTTTCAGAGCACTTAAGCAATGTGCCAAATTTGAACAAAATCGGTTGACTATATCATATAGCTCCCATAGGTCCGATTTTCCAAAAAATCGATTTTTTAACAAAATTTGTTGTGTTTCGTTTGTTTGTTAAGATATTGGGACCAAATTTGACATTCGTGAGTATTTTATAGTTCCTAAGCACTGTACTAAATTTAATCCAAATCGTTTGACTAGATCATATAGCTCCCATAGGACCAATCGGTCCAAAAAACGTTTTTTATACAAAATTCGATGTGTTTCGTTTGTTTGTAAAGATATTTGAAATAAATGTGGCATTCAGATCATTTTAAAGGTATTAAAGCACTGTATCAAATTTTATTGAAATCGGTTGACTATATCATATAGCTCCCATAGGAACGATCGGTAAAAAAAAATTTTTTGCTTAAAAATTCTTCTGTTTTTGGTTTTTTGTGAAGAAATCGGACTTTATTACAAGCTAGTGGTACAGGGTGTCCTAAAGTCGTCCGCGCCCGACTTTACGTACGCCATTTTTTTAAATTTCTGAACAGTCTCGTGTTTATTTAAAGTATTTTTTTAAGCATTTAAATTTTTTTAGTATTTAAATTAAGCAATTTTATATTTTACTCTTGTATTTAAAATGAGCATCAGAGGAGTTACTTCTCAAAAAATGTTTTCAATATTATTAAAATTAAGCGCAAAATAATTGGTTTGACTTTAGAGCTACTTAGGAGACGCGGGCAGAAGTTAGCGGCCTGTGACGTCAGTCTGGTCCGTCTGCTTTATTTTTAAGATATAAAATGATATGATAGCGCGTAAAAATGGCGTGTTACTGACTTGATCGAATAAAATCATCTTTTAACGACGACCGCATTTTATTTTAAAAAGCATATCTCTTAACCAAGAGCGGATCTAGGATTTGGTTTAGGGGTTCTTCACTTCGAAGTGTAGGTTTATATTTTCGAGCTCGGAAAAGATTTTTTACCGATTTTTCCAACTTTTTCGGGAAGGGGATCTGGATCCGAAAACTAAACTCATCCCACGAGGAGCCCCCATTGTTATTAAATTTAAGCAACTTTGATGCAGCGAAATCCATAAACTACACCAAACAAAACCCACAAAAATAGACCTATAGTATATCAATATATTTCTTTAAAAAGCATTACTAAGCTAACTACGACTTCGAAATATATTTTCTACATGATAAGAGAGCCCTAGATCATCTACAAGGATCTACCTAAAGAAAATGGAGTCACTTAATAACTTTTATTACCTCCGAACCACTGCACATTGGGCAGAGAGCCAAATTTTTGGCCTAAGTTTGAAAAATTAAGTTATAGACTTGAAATTTGGTAAAGTTGATTATAATGACATATATAAGAACTGATATAAGTTTCTGATTACCATAATTCGCAAATTACTACATTTGGATTTTGCTTATATTAATTAATATTGTAGCTTGGATAAAAATCGAAAGATTGACTTTTGTAAAACTTATTTAGCAGTATTGGCTTTTTGTAAAGAAGCTTTCGAGTAGAAAGGCCAAGGACTCATTCGGCGTTAAGGGTAAGTACCTTCTTAAAAAAGTCCTCCAATAAAATATTGCTTAATAATCGCGCCTTCGGAACGACAGTCTACTTATGAGCTAGTTTATCCATCAACAAGTTCCTAATGATACTCCATTTTGTGTTTAAACAGAATCTGTCTGATGAGAGTTAGAACCACACTTTTTAAGTCATCCTGCTTTTTTCTTTATAAGTATTGCACTCCCCTTAAAATGGAATAATTTTCAGCCTATTTTTCAAAATTTTGGTGTGAGTCCGGAGCTGTAAACCAACCTTGGTTCGCCACTGGTGACGACACACATCGGACTCCATTCTATAATCTGCCCGCTTTCATTTTGGTTTAGTTGTCAAAGCTAGAGCTAAACCAAGACCAGATAAAAGAGGGTATAGTTATGGCCTTCCAAAAATTACATTTCTTTACTTAAATTATCAATAATTTATTTATTTTTCTTGTTCAAGTTATTTATTTAATTATTTTTGGAACATTTTTTGTATAGATTTGTTTTGAAGCCCCAACTCTATTTGGAATCTAGAAATATGCTTCACGGTTTCATTTAAAAATTCAATAGCCGAAATTTTAAGCAATTGAATTTGAGTATAATAAAATATACATGTTTTAAATATATTACTGCTTGTAATTCACAATCAATTTAAGTCACCCATGCCTCATAAATCAGTAGCATGAAGTTTTCGGGTATGTTTTAAGTTTATCCTTTGTTATTTTTGCTTGTCGTTTTATGTGTTTGAAGATTATATATCTATATTAATGTTGTTCGGCATAATATTATTATTATTTTACAATTTTGAAAAATATGTGTTTAGCTGTCTGAGATTGTAGTCATTTGTATGTCTCAAAGGTGTGGATATTAAAAACATTGAAAAATCGAAAAAAAAACTGAGAAAAAATACGAATTTTTGGGTATACCTTCCATAACAAATAAAATTTTAAATTCAAATTTGAAAATATTTTGCCTTAGAAAGTTTGTATGTTCGGCTTATTGAATTCGAGATAAATGGGCTTAAACTTATGTCAAAGAAACGGAAATTGCAAAGGGGAAACATGGTCACCATTTGGGTTTTAACATTTTTTGACGGCCTTTAACACATTAAAAAAGCGAAATTCCAGTGTGAAATTTTTGCCAATTCAAAAGATATCTTTGCTGTACTATCCAGCTAAATAAAACATGTCGTAGTCCAGAGGGCGTAAGGTGAAAATCTAGTCGCGGAGGAAAATATACCGGCCCCTCTATTACACCTTTAGCTTGACTTACGACAGTTATTATACTGAGAGAACTCTGGGCCCGGGGGAACACCTCCTCCACACCCTCTCCACGGGTTTGCAGCTAATATGCCGAATAAGTAAGCCTTGTCCTGCGCTCAAATCGAAAGAAAAAGACTATAGTCAGTGAAAATTGAAAAGACAAAAGAAATCGATTATGTCATCATGGCTTTCTATCTTTCCATATTTAAAAAACGTTTACAGACAAAAAAAATATGTTTAAAATAAATCGATTTTTAAATTATGTCTGTTTTTTTCGTTTTAAAAAAATTGCAGAAGCATAAAAAAAATTAATTTACTGAGGTTAAGTGCAAACCAAAACTAGGTTAAAGGGTTCGCTGTTAGAGCTTTAATAGAGCTCACGCATACCGCTGATACTAAGTCCCAAAAATTCCAGTTCCCTGCTTCGAAAATGAGGCCTCATAGTCTTAAACAGCAATATTTTTATATTCTATATGCGCCTATAAAAGCTCAGCTCCGGCCATAAAAATTCCTCACGACATATTTAATTGCAACTCACAAGAATTTTTTGAATATTTGCAGCCCTGCTTTATAAACAAAACGTCTCAAATTTCTCTATATGATGTCATTACTAAAGAATGCAGCTTCTCGTGTTTCACTTTTTTTTTTTTTTGTATTGTTTGCAAATATTTTCCAAATTGTTTCCATTCATTATCATGTTGACTTACCCAGCCCAATTACAATTATTCACTGTTTATCTCGGCTTAGATACAACGATTAGTTATACTGTCTATAGAAATTGTCGAATTGTTGTTGAGATTAAATTATGCTTTGTTGTCGTTGGCAACAAAAAATTCACGATCTTCCAACGGAAATGACGATTGTTTAACTTGGTTGCTTAGGATTTACGTTTTTTTTTTTTTTGGTTAAACTTTACACAGATTTTTGGGGCTCTAATTAATTAATAATATAATAATTGATCAAGCGCACTTTTTCATTGATTTATTTCACTTTAATTAGCATGCAAATCGGCATTCGAAATGCTCCAAATGAGCCATACAAATTGATTAACTCGCACGAATTCGACGCGTCTTTGGTTCTTGAAACGTCCGAGCTCACCAAACGGTAAAAAGTCAATAAGCGTAACTGTAACTGTTGTTTTAAGCCAAACGACGAGAGCCAAATGACACGATCCCCAACGACAATAAAATGAACGTGTAATTTACTGGGAGCGGACGCGTCTCTTTTGTTTTTTTGCAATAGCGCGAAATTGAGTTAAGCTTTTGATACACTAACAGAGAGAGAGAGTATATTTGTTTTGATGCTCAGGTAAACCGAACTTTCGCTCAGCGAACATGTGTTTTAGAGCACGTGTCTAGAGAAGAAACTTCAATCCTTATGCGAGAGAAGTTTATCAGCCGTGCTCCGAAAAACGAAAAAAATATATTGAAAAATTTGATTCAGGATTCGTTTTTGTGTGCTCCGGAAAATAATTTTTTTTTGTGTGATCATTTTTCATTTTTATATTTGATAGACTTGTAACTTTCCCTACATTTTTTTGTTAACGCGATACTATTTTTTGTTTAGTTTTATTATATTATGTAGTTTGTTTTTTGACCGCTACTACCTGGGCAGTCTCTTTGTGAAATTGCCAAATCGGAAAATATTGGTGAAAAAACGCTACTTAACATTTGTAATTTATTGTTTTTACGATTATATTACCTGGGTCGCCACAGAAAACAATTTCTTTACAATTTCTTTAAAATTTCTAATATTGGTGCCGCAGTCATAATTTGCTACAGTTTTCAAATCTTTATTGTTTAAGATTTGATTAAATTCACCAATAAAACCTATTTTATTCAAAGTAACTTTTACATATTTTGAAAATTTATTTAATAACTGATTTGGCTGTATCTTTATGTTCTAATAAGATTAATGTTTTATTTCATTTTTACAACATATTTATTAAAAATTTTTTTAATATGCCATTCCGTGTCAACGTGCAAAATCTTTTCAAGCTAAGGAGTTGCCACCTAGTAGCTGTACAAATAATAATAGTTATCAGTACTTATTTTACTATATTAATTATTATTTTTGGTGTTAAATAAAAGTTAAAAAATGGCTTATTTTATTTTGTCTAAATTGTCATTATGAAATGCGACAAATTTAATGCACAGTTAAAAACTAAATGCTTTGCATCATTTTCTCCTAGTGTGGCAAAGTACGACGTGTTTGTGATAATTGTGAATGCCATTAATTAAATTTACATTTGATAGTCAAAAATAAAAACAAATGAGTAAGGCATCAAACGCTAATAATCTCGCAATAGACATTTTGAAAACAATTTTCTCTTTGAGTGCAAATTTTCAAATGTAATTAAACGAATTTTACCATTCACAACGCTGATGACAACTCTTGAAGAGCAGAGCTGTTATACAGAATCATTTATTGAACGGGAGTATTATTTAAATTGCATTCATATTTATTTTGTAGAAATAGAAAGTAAAATGTTGGGAATCATACTAAAAATGATCGCTTAATATAATACAGAATTAATTTTCTTGGATCACTGTTTAGAAAAATGTAGGAAAGTGGCAAACCTTTGCTGCCATTCTAGCGAAAGCGTAAAAATTCGAAATTATTTGTCCGAAAATGAAATCTTTGAAATTTCTTTAGCAGCTACGGATTTTTTAAAGATTTGTTTTCAAACCGTTGCCAAAACGTTTAAAGATTTCTGTGGCATCCCCGTTTATCTGCAATTACTATTTATTTAATCTATTTAGACAAAAATTGATTCAACAAAAATTTGCCTAATAGTGGTTTAAGTAAAAAAATACAAAACAAAGTCTAAAATTTTTAATCGGTAAGAAACTTCAAAGAGAATAAAACTGCATAGGAAATAAGTAAATGATCATAAATCCAACCTTTAAATTAATAAGTCGGTAGATTTTTTTTTGTAAAGTTAGGGCTTATTTCAAATTCTGTTTTTCCACGGTTTTCAAATAGCATAACACGGTCTAAAAAAAAAAAATCTTAATAAATTTTCATTCGATTTAGCACGATTAAAAAATTGATTCGCTTGAAATTTTAATCTTTTAGAAATTTAGTTGGGGAACTTTCCTTTCTAATTTATTTTCATAACAGCTTAAAGATTTACTGCACTTACTATTTTTGCAAGGTTTTTTAGCTGTGTATGTTTATCTATAGTAAAAAAATAGAATTAGGCGTATTTGTCTTTTATTATTTTATTAATAGAAATATTAACATTCTGTATGGTAGATGGTTCTTTTAAAGCTTAGCTATGTTCCCGAATTGACGACCCTTCGTAGTTTAATTTTTTAAGAAAGCATTCTCTATGGGCTCTTCGATAAAGGCTTAAGTTGGGTCTTATTGCTGGGCATTCTAGTAATGATATTTTTTATAAGAATCCAAGGCGAAGAAGAATATGTGGCGCCGAATGGATTGGGGCATTATCTTGTTGACAACTGCCAATTATCCCCATCAGGACACTTTACGTAGATGTTCGCATTTTTCTTGTTAAGTATAAGCAAAGAATATAGAACTATATTCTATATTCTTTAGTATAAGCAACTGTAGAGAACTTCGCGCATACACTGAAGCTACCCAAATCATTAGGTATACTCCATTACAATTTCAGTTTTAGCAGGTTTGCCAAGATGACCTGATATCCCATATTTGTAGCACTGGTTGGGACCATCCATTTTGATACAAAGAAACTAAGTTTTGTAATTCTTTAGGTTTAAGTTTACAAGGCCTCCTTTTGTTACATACGTCAACCAAATCTATAATATCCTTACCACAATTAAAACAACCTATAAAAAATGGCTTAAATTTAAACCTGGAAACTATAGCCCAAAATGGAATACCTTCCCTTTTAAATTTTGTTTTTGTTCTTTTTCAAACGCGGTAAAATTCATCGAAACAAAAATTTCTCATGAGTTGTTAACATTTTCATTGCAAAATTAACTTACTAGAAAATAGCCGAAATCTATAAGGGGCCAATACATTGATTTCGATAAATCTCACATTTAAGTAATTGATTTAATTGCAGTGAAGTAACTTTTGCAAAAGTTTTCATTTATTTACAAAAATGATTATTAAATTTTTTAGTAATATACCAAAAAAAATTCAAAAACGCTTGGGCTCTAGTCATATACAGCTCGAAAAAATTGTTCTGATATAATTTAATTTAATTTAAATCCGAACCCATGTGTAGAAAATAATAAAAAGCAAAAGACTCAGTTCTGTAAGAGCATTCAAATAGCTGCAAAGACAAAAGGAATTCTAAATCTTAAACAATAGTAAAAAATGCGTGCGGCCTTTGCTCGGAGCTTTGCTGAAAGTTTGAAAGTGAATTCAGCTGGCGCCAGCATTCGGCAGGTGCAGCGAAAGTTGTTGGCATTAAAAATAAATTGAGTTACAAATTACTTCATAATTTTTAATTTACTAGAGTGCTCAAGGTTAAATTTGTTTTAAAGACAATTAAACTTAGATAATAACATTTAAATTTTTAAAAATAACAATAAGTGATTTTGCTACCTAAAAATATCTTTTAAATTCAATTAAGATAAACTTAAAAATAAATTTCAATGAAATAAACAAAAAAGTTATGCGTCCCACGTCGCGTATACTTCATCTAAATATAATTGTTAAATTGCAAGAGTTGTGCAAAAATTGACGACATTGCAACAACTGCCCGGCTAGCTCAGTCGGTAGAGCATGAGACTCTTAATCTCAGGGTCGTGGGTTCGAGCCCCACGTTGGGCGAAAACAAAATTTTTTGAATTTTTATTTTTAATTACATTTAATAAAAAGCTATATTTTAGCTTCAGAAAACTTTAAAAACTTAATAAAACCAAAACTATAAAAGAAAAACAATTTTGATTAAAAATGTGCTCTATGGCAAATCACAAGGTCACTCTTTTCTTAATTTATATATAATATTATAACTACTTGCCATTAAATTACTATTTGTATCTTTCGGCATATTTTATTGCTTCATTTTATTTTATCAACTATTTAGTCTCATTTTAGCGTCTCATTTTATTTATAAACACAATATAAAAAATAACTAAAATAATTGGCGCCTTTTTAAATCAAAGCTATCAATTGTCTGGCAGCATGCTGCAGCACAAATATATCGATAGCTTAGCAAAAAATACCAAATTGCACTATATTTTAGTATTTTCTTAGCACACTGCGCATCTGTTTAGGTATCGTATTTCTGCATTACTCAAATTACGCCACACTGTTCTTTGTGTATAGAATTTTTTTGTTTGTGCAGCTAACAACATAAATTTATAGCAGCTGATGCTTAAATTTATATTAACGCATATATTTTAAATGAAAAACTAAATTTTTTAACGCGTTTTAAATTACTTTTATAAATATTTAGCAAGTTGGTATTTTAAAAGTTGTGAAATACTATACGCTGCAGTATTTGGTTTCGCCACTAACTGGAATGAAAGTGAAAACTGCGACGCAAAGAAAATTAACATAATTAACTTAATTATAAAACAAAAACAACTTATAGAAAGCACAACTGCGTCGAAATATACATATTTAGTGCAATTAATAAACAAAATGTGTGGTGGATTTAGCTGTTCCAAAAATGCGCTTATAGCGCTAAACATACTCTATGTGGTAAGCAATAAAGTGTCAAAATAAATACATAAAATTGTTTGTTTAGCCAATAAATTGTTAATTTTATTTTTATGTATCAGCTATATTGATTTTTATTGTTATAACTAAGCAGCTGCATACTATCTTGTTTTCTTTTATAAATAGTAACAAGTGTTCGTTGACTTTTTGTATCCTTGCAGATGATTGGCTTCTTGCTTATAGGTGTGGGCGTCTATGCACGGGCCGCATCCATTGTCACAAACCTGCCAATTGTTGGCGGCATCTTGGCGTGCGGTGTTATACTCATACTCATCTCTATGCTGGGCCTTGCTGGCGCTGTCAAGCATCATCAAGTGATGTTGTTTTTCGTATCCTTTTTACAACAAAAACTTACAGAAACCCATACAAAAACCAAACCAAAGACAAAGGCTCATATGCCCCAGTGAGCTTTTTGTATGCAAATTTGAAAATGCGCTTAACTGAAGGTCGTTGCAATCGCGCTATTCGCATGTCGAATGGCAAAAACCTTTGGCATAATAGCCCTAACATTTCGTTATACTATATACTTTAGTTTCTTATACATATATGTACTATATATAATTGCGGCATACGGCGCGGCGCACTGCTCCATGTGCACGCAAATTTGCTGTTTACCTAATGAGTCAGCCATAGTATATGTCGTATATTTTGCGCTTTTTGTGCTTGTGCACCTTAAATTTCTTGTTCTAAACGCTGCGGGGCTATTAAGCTTCCGGCATTGTGACTATTGCGTCACAAACAATGCGCAGAGGTTATCAATAGCAATGTGCTCAATCATTACCTACTTTAAAATGATTGATAAGGTTTGTTTTTGCCGAGTGCACTCAAACGAGCGACTGACTTTTTTATTTTCAGCGTTGTAAAAACGTATCTATGGATTGTTTTTAAATTAAGAGCAAGAAATTAGAACAGCTTGTCAAATTAGTGCATGACTGACTTTAATAGAATCGAATGTCATCATTTTATACCCATAATGCTTGATAATGTCACCAAATTCGATTATTTTACAAGCAAACAATCAATCAAATGACTGCCAAAGTGTGTCAAATAATGTTGTATTTATATTTCTATATCTTTTCTTGCCTTACCTTTTATTGGGCTTAGGTCTCATAAACAGACTTTTTTCAGACGACTCTGCCTTACGCAATCCTTCTCAAAAAATTAATTACAAAAGTAACCTGTGCGTTCTCTTCCTGATCCCTCTAAAAGCTTTACGTGCGTCAAAAAGATGCCTCAACCGCTTGTTCATAATACGAAAGGTTACGATTTAGCGCCTCTGCTTCGCGCCCTTTAGATACCTTAATATCAAAGGTAGCAGCTGTGCGTCTTTACTTTTTTTTTACCAAAACGCTATGACGCTGCGCATGATGTGGGTCATTTCTCCAAATGTCCCTACATCGCACACCTCTTTCCCGTAACATCAATTAAAACTTCTGCGCCCCCTGTATACTCCTTCCCACTGTGCCCTCTCATTTGTGGAGACACCATAACTGATGTAGGATCGCAACTAGATATGCGAGGGTGTTCAAAAAGTATCTCGAATTTTGAATTTTCGCGGGTTACGTATATTCGAATTTCGATTTTTTTGTGGCGTTATGTTGGTACTCATGTCTCTCACTTATGCCGACAAGCTCGGCCATTTTGAATGTTCACTTAATTGTTGACAGCTGCTTTGCTTGCACGTGTTTTGGCTCGTCTTCGATTTTTACCTATTCAAAAAAATGGATCAAAGAACCTTTTTCAAATTTTGTGTGAAAAACGAAATTAGGTGCGCGGATGCGGCATACGGAGAAGCTACCTTGGACCGAAGCAACGTTTATCGGTGGTACATAATGTTCTCAGAAGGCCGAGAAGATGTGAACGACGAAGAGCGTGCCGGACGCGAGTGAAGAAAATGGTATTGGCCAATCGTCGAATCACTGTTAGAGAAGTTGTTTTGTTTTATCAATGATTTGGGCATGAGACGGGTCGGCACGAAATTCGTATCAAAATTGCTTAATTTCGACCAAAAACAGCATCGCATGAACATTGCTAATGAGATGTTGGACTCTGTCCGCGACGACCCAAATTTTCTCCATAGGGTGAAGAATCGTGGGTTTAGGGTTATGACGTGGAAACCAAAGCTCAATCATCTCAATGGAAGCTGCCGCAGAAACGCCCGGATTTGTGGAAGAACAAAAATTGGCTTTTGCACCACGATAACGCCCCTGCTCACACTTCGTTGCTTGTGCGCAACTTTTTGGCCAAAAACAACACTAATGATGCTGCAGCCACTGTATTCCCCAGATCCTCTGTGACTTTTTCTTTTTGCCTAAACTGAAGAGGCCCATGAAAGGACGAAAAAAATTCGAAGACGAGCAAATCCAAAACACGTGCAGACTTTCTTTCTCAATCCTTTCACACAGCACACAAATCTCACCAATCCCAAACTACTTAATTCTTACACATTTACAGCATTTATTCCAATCCTCAATGCGTTGCCTTAACTCACATTTAAAACACAGTACATGATCATCTTGTTCCTGTTGTTCCTGATACAGTTCTCTATTGCCAGTTCTTGTCTGGCCGTCAATGCCGAGCAGCAGCAAGAGTTTGCCGAACAGGGCTGGAAAACAGTGCCCACAGAAATGCGGAAACAAGTGCAGGACAGCTTCTTATGCTGTGGTTTTAATGTCACCAGTGCAGCGGTGCAAGCAGAGCCCTCGTGTGAACTTATCAATCAGGAATGCTGTGTAGACTCCAAGGCAGATCCAACGTGTCATTGCCCACCTTGTGGTCCGTTTTTGGAGGACAAGATTGACTATGCTTTTAAGCTGTGCGGCGGTCTGGGCATATTCTTTAGCTTCACCGAGGTAAGTGTTTGGGGAATAAGAGCATCCACTTTGCTAATGATCTCTAATTATCTATTTAACATGCATACAGTTCGTTGGTGTTTGGTTAACCGTGCGTTATCGCAATCAAAAGGATCCGCGTGGCTTGCCCAGCGCTTTCCTTTAAATTGCAAACTAAACTAAACTAAAAAAAAGCAACTAACAAGAAAACAAAACATTAAATGTCACTCCAAGAAAATAATTTCATGTCATATTATAACAAATATATAACAATAATTTAGGCGCTGGCAACTGGTATCATTATACATAATATACACACTAAACTAACATAACTAGCGCATGTAAACGCATATATACTTGTTACCAAGAGCATATGCGTCTATATAAAGTAGATACATAATTCGATACACTTCATATAGCAAGTGTGCATCATATATATTAGAGAAAGGTACACTGTACGTCATCTACTAGGTCATATTGATATACATATATAAATGTACAAGTTTAGACATCTATACACTTATATACATTCATATATATAGATATACATAACTTATATACGTGTTTAAAAACCTTTTAAAGAACGCAAGCAATCAACAGTTTACAAACTGACTTGGTAACATTTTCTCATAAAAGCTACATCCAAACAATTTCACTAACATTTCACGATAAATCAAATCGCAATTTAATTGATCGCGTGCCATTTGACTAACATTTGGGAGAAGGTGTGGTTTTTGGAACGGCTTTCATTTTGGGGTGAGGCAATTTTCACTGTGATTGTTTTTGCTGTTGTATTGATTTTGAGTTTCTTTTTTAACATTTAAGTTGCACGTTATTATTATTGCTTAAAAATGGTTAGTTTAAAGGCATGTGGAAAGTTGATATGGATTTTTTATAAAAGCGTGTTTTTGAAGAGTTTAATTTTAATGCGTGTTATTTAGTATTTTATTATATTTTTACAAATATAATAATAGAAGCTAAAAACTAATAATTAACAGTCCTTCGTCTAACCAATATCTTTATAAAATGTTCATGTTATAGTTAGGGACATTGACGTAAAATATTTCAAAACTTAACTAAAGCATACAAAATTTATTTCTTTGACAGAAGTGTGCTAATGTCCTCTTACTGATGATACAGATTGAGATATAAAGGGTTTTTCAATAAGAGCGCTACAAAAGTTTTTTTAAATGAAACAAAAACGGTTTTGGATATCAATGAAATTCTTTATTCCTGTGAAAGTACATTCAATGCCATTATGTATGGAACTCAATTTCTTTTGCATGGCCACCACGGACACGCTTTTGACGGTTTTCCAGCATAAATCGGCCGATACTGCTACAATTTCACGTTCGATATTCGTACGAAGTTCATCAATCGTGGCTGGCTTGTTGGCATAGATTATAGACTTGACGTAGCCCCAGGACAGGAAATAGTCTAACGGCGTCTCAATCGCACGTCCGAGGCGGCCAATTGACTCGGCCATTTCGTGAGATAACACGTTCACCAAACTTGGTTTTCCATAAATCGCTTGTGGCATTCGCTGTGTGCCGTCCTGTTGAAACCACATATTGTCTGCGTCCATATCATCCAATTTGGGCCAAAAATATTTTGCTTATTGACAAAGCTATTCAGCCAGAAATGAGCCCCATCGCTGAAGATGATTTTTCGATGAAAGTCCGGATCATTTTCAAGTTGTTGCTCAGCCCAATTCACGAACATACGACGTTTCTGGTGGTCAAGCGGCTTCAGTTCTCGCGTCAATTTGATCTTGTAAGGATGTAGGCCAAGATCTTTTCGCAAAATTCGCCACAAAGACGTCGCAGAGATGCCCAACGCTTGAGAATGACGTGTGGTGGACTGTTTTGGGTCTTACTCAATTGATGCGCTAACGGCAGCAATATTCTCGACACTATAGTCACTTTTTTGTCTCACTGGCATGGGAACATTTTGTACTGTGCCTGTGGATTCAAGTTTTTCCACTAGACGCTCAATTGTTGATCTGGCAGGACAATTATGACGACCATAAATTGGACGTAGCGCTCTTAAAGTTGAGGCCACTCACTCCGAGTAAATTTTAATAATTTCGACTCGTTGTTGGATCGAATATCTTATCATGATGAAATGGCAAACCTTACTGAAGAGAAATGTCGAGGGGATAAAAATATGGCGTCGTTTGCTGTCCCTCTCGGTCTACTTTTGTAGCGTCCCTATTGAAAAGCCCGATATTTTTTATAGGTTGACATAATATTTCAAAACTTCACTAAAATTTTGTTATTTCTTTGACAGAAGTGTGCGAATCTCCTCTAACTGATGATATAGATTGAGCTATAGAAAGAAAATCCGAGCCACAGCTGGGCCTTTACAAAGTATACGGATTGTCCTGTAGATAGAACCGGCTTAAACCAAATCAAACTGCGACTTTCCTGGCGTCTGTGAAATACGAGACTCTGGCTGGTTTAACTCTTTCGGCGCTTTCAGCCCTTGAACGTAAACCTTAAACTAGAAACGTCTGCAAAGTATAGAAGCATTCAAGCACTCTGGTGTAGGCCAAAGACTTCAAGAGCTACCATTTATAAGAAGCAGTAGTTAATAAGGAATCTGAATCCAGCAAGTTGTTTAATTGCAATGACATTTACACGATGAACCCAATAGCAGATTGAAAAGTGAAATCTGACAGCTGGACCTTTACAAAGTGTACAGATTGTCCTATAGATAAAACAGGCTTAAACCAAACCAGCAGCGACCTTCCAAATGCCTGACTGTGAAATACAGACGAGTTCTGGCTGGTTTAACAATTTCGGTTTGCTCAGTCCTTGACCCTTGAGCTTAACCCAGAACTGGTTGCAAAGTCTAGCATATGCCATAGTCTTCGGGATCTAAAATTTATGAGGAACAGAAGGAATGTGGACCTGAGAATTTGTTTAATTGCAATGACACTTAGATGATGAACACAATATCAGATTGAAACAGTATTTCAGTCAGACGAATTTCGGTTGGGTTAACTTTTTCGGCTTGTTCAGCCTTTGAACGATAACCTCTTACCCCTCAGAAATTACAGAAACATGTAAATTTTATAACCTAGCATAAAAGTTTATTACTTTTTGTAAAGATTAATTGTTAATGTCCAATTTAGTTTATGCTTTACAACAATTAACATATTTTTGTATCTAACATGTCTCTGTTCTAAAAAGTCAGGCAAATATCTTGTCCAGACGACTGAATTAGACTGGGAGTCTGTGAATTCTGTTAAATAGATTTCAATTATCAAAACTTTGATTAAGTCAGAGTTATTAATTAGAAATTTCAAAAATGTACAAAATGTTCACCTAGCATAACAGCTAACAAAGTTTTACCAAAAAGTATGTTAAAATAGGTTTCGAAAATCCATAGTCTGCCAAATTTGTAATTTCATTTATATCAGTCGAAAGATTTTCCATAAGTCTCGTTTGACTAAGAAATGAAAGAAGTTCGTTTTATAACTTTGGATTGTTCAAGTTGCTCCGACTATAAATTCTTTGCTTAAAAGTATTTTGTACTTTATAATTATATAAACAAATAAATAGGTTGCATCGGTTGACCCCTGGTTAGTGCAAAGAAATAAAAGTATAAAGTATAATTTAATTCGAAGTCGATTATCTAGGGGACAAGTTTTAGTTTCTGACTTTAGCTCACTTTTCTATTTTCTCCTCTGCGCACTTTTATTTATTATTACTTATTTGATCGATTTTTTAAACACTTTCTGTTTATAAACTTAATTTATAAAACCCTATTAATATTATAAATTTTATCTTACAGGTGCTGGCTGTTTTCCTGGCACGTCATTATCGTAATCAACATGATCCTTGCTATTTGCCTGCACGCGCCGTCTTTCCACACAACTATCAATATTGAGATGAAGTCAAGCAGCATGAAGAATCAAAGAGCAAATGCTTCAAATAAAAAGCAAAGGCAACTATCAAGCATGTTCCAGAATGTTTTTAGTCAAAGGGACAAAGGCTGATTTATAATTTTAACACAAGATTTTTCCTAACTTCATAGCCTTAAATGTTTAATAAGGAAAAGCAAAATGAATAATGCTTTGGGGGTCGTAGGCAAGCTGCTTATAAACAAGTGTGCTCAATTGCTAGTTTTAAATCATATTTTTATTATGCTAATTACTTTTAACTTGTGCTTTTAATTGTACTTTATATGTTTAATTTATAAATGAGATTATTATGCTTAATGAGATTATGTACATAAGTCGTTGTCTATGTGTTCAATATGGTCTTAACTTTTAGTTCAAGTTATTGTTTAGCTTTTAATGTATTCTATTTGTTTTATGCAACTCGCAACAATCATGCAAAACTCAGCGCAAACTAACAAATGCTGTAACACAGAAAACATTTCGAACCTGATCTATAAGTAGTGCTCTACTGAATGTAATATCTAAAACTATATACATTAACTTACATATATACAAAGTAATTGCATAAATTTAAACCAAGATTATAAATTTAAATGTTAGTTGTGTGTTAAACTTTGAAATTAGCACTAAAAAAAAAATAGCGCAAAACAACTAAGATTATCTACTGTAACTTAAATATAAACTTGAACAATTATATTAAAAAGTTTTAAATATTAAAATTGAAAACTGTATGTATGTAACTAACCTTTAAACAAGAAAAAAACAAACCATACATTGCTTCCTTCAACTGCTTTTATTTTGTAATTTTTCCAAAATTTCGGCTTTTTAAACAAATTTTTTTTGCTGCTGCTGCCTTAACTATAAAACTGAAATAAACTTTTGACGTTACTCAACACACAAAACTCACTCACACACACACACACATACACACACACAGCTTGACACATGCAACAAGTTCAAATAGTTCGTTTCCTTATTTCCCTTCAATTTCCTTTTAAGTGACGATAAACCATTAGATAATATTCTCTGTATTCTGTGCTGTGATTGAAGTAAATATGATCTTTAAAACCGAATAAAAACACTTGAGTTTCATTTTGTGGTAGTTTATTTTTTTTTTGTCCTAATGATGGCATATTATTTATTACTTGTCCATTAGTGGTTTAGCTTTCCTAACGCTTCGTCTGGCATATCCGTTTACGCCATTTTGGGCGTGTTTTGTGGGTGGAGCTCATAATAATTCTTAAATAACAGTCTTGAGATTTCCACTTGCTAACATGAAATCAAATTAAGGTCTGCGTGCCGGAGATGTGTTTGCCCAGCAGGAAATGCTGGTTATTTTCTAAGTGATTTAATTAACTGACTTATGGCCTTCAATAAGTTAAGAACTGGTATCAAGTATAGGCTCAAACAGAATTTTCAAGGTGTCGGAGCCATTCACAGTTTTGGGAGTAAGGCAAGGCTGCCTACTGTCGCCGCTAATATTTCTCATAGTCATTGATGCAGTTACAAGTCGTGCAACGCTCGACAAACCATATGGAACCCATTGGACCTGACAACGGGACTGGAATCACTTGACTTTGCAGATGACAAGTGCGAACTTTCGCACAGACATGGTGACATGCAAAAAAAGCTAGGGAATCTATTGCACGAATCAGCAAAGGTTGGTGTGCTGATCAACGTGACCATGACAAAAGAAATGTTGTACGACCGACAAATTGTAAGAGTCGGCGAATTTCAATATTTGGGAAGCTCAGTAGCAGTAGGAGGAGACACAGTAACAGATGTAATCGCAAGAATTAAAAACATTGAAATTCGGAGATGGAAGCTTGGCTGCATCGGCCAAAGAAAATATCGCGCTTGGTCACTCGACCGAGGGGAACGTCTACGTTTATGTCGCGAAGTCAATAATATTGGGTCTCACCATGTGCTACGGTTGGTCATCGAGGAGGGGAGGGGATCAAAAATTGTAACGCCCAACGTGGCCTAACCATTTTATGCGTTGTGCTTTGATGTATTGTACAACATTTTTGCCCTTCATTAGTTATTGCAGTTCACCGTTCCATCACGTGGGCCATTCATATGTGTGTGTGTGTGTGTGTAATTTTGAGTGCGCCAAATATTTTTCTGAGAATTTTTTGTCTTAGCATTTTTACTTAGTGTCCATGTTTCTGCTCTGTAGCACAAAACAGGCTGCAGTCTTATATAATGCCAGCTTGCAGGGTCTGCTAAGATGTTTTGATTTGAATAGTTTTATAAGCAGCGCAAATTTTCTATTAGCTGCTTGAATTCTTTCGTCTATGGATTATGCACATATGTATGTAAGTTATGGATATATAATGTATGTAAGCTGAACTAAACATAAAATTCAGCTCCCAACAAATAAATTTGACTCTCGCCGCTACAAAAGATTCAAAATTTTATTATGAAATTGATTGAGAACTTTTATTTCATATTCTTGTAGTGTAATCTAACATATGATTAGAATTAAATGGTCTCTTGACGAACACGATTATTCGTCAGGCTTTTTTTTTACTTGCAGCTGCAGCTGCAGCAAGCATCTGCTTGTGTTTCTCACGACGCATATCGCGGTATGCAATCTTTTCAGTACGCGTAGCACCATGCAAAACGACAGCATAGTTTTTTGCGTTGACCTTTATTGAGGGGTCGTAAGTTCCCACGTCAGGGTCAGCGTCCCAATTTTCATCGGACTCAATTGGCGGCAGTCTATTCTCATCATCTTCGACGCGACCAATATTGCTCTCACAAATGTATTTCTCATGCTTCTCACGAGCTGGACACTCTTTAACATGATCCTGTAACATAAATAAAAATGAAATATTAATATAAAATGCAAATAAATGTATATATCGTTAAGACGCACATCCAATTCCTCAATTGGCATAACATGGGTGCACACAAATGGACAGGTTCCCATTTTCATGTCCGGATGGTTGCGTTCGCAGCGCTGAAGATGAGCCATCAATCGACGGGCCATCAATACATGACTTTTGTCATATGGACAAGTAACAAAATGGCTCATGTTGAATAATTTATGTTAAAACACGAAAGCAAATTTAATCAACACAGAGACGACGCGGCGTGTGCTAAAACAAAATTTGCATAGGCACATAACGGCCCTGATCACTAGGCGGTGCTGCCAATAAGTCAACTAAGCAATAGAGCTGCCACTAGGTTGATATATATTATATTATTTGTTTATTTAATGTTAGACACACGTATAATTGATTAACCATTTTTTTTAATTTAATTTATTTATGCACTTATTTTAAGTTTAAAAGCCAATTTAACGCTATGTGTCTAAACAAAGTTGGCAAGGCTGAGACCCATATGATTGAATAGAGTTGCCACTATTTTTATTTGCAAATTGCTTACCTCGTTGATGCACGTGCACGCGCGCTAACATGAGGTTAGGTTAGGTTACACTGGCCGGCCACAACAGAGTGCAGCCTAGCATAGACCTTTTGGTCCTTAGCTGTGCCAGATTCGAGGTTATTACGCAAAATGATGGTCAGTTAAAAATTTGACTTTTTTAGCGAAATTAAGTATCCGCCCAACTTGTAGCCTGGCCACCTCTTCTAGACCGACAAACGCTGGTTCTCCTAGGGTGGTCAGACGATGTCTAGAGATGGCTGGCCAGTCGCAGAGTACGTGTGCTAGGGTCTCAGGGACTTCCGGATCCCTGCAGATCCTGCATGATTCGCTTGCCGTTAGTCCCATCCTATGCGCATGCTTCGCTAAGAGGCAGTGTCCTGTTAGCACACCCGTGATGGTCCTGCATTCAGTGCGTGAGAGTTTCATTATAAAGTTACTTTGTTTCCTGCCGTAATGAGCCAGCAAGATTTTCGCTGTGTGACAGCTGTCTAGATTTTTCCATCTAGCTTCAGCTCTGCGCTTCATGTTGCACTCCAGCGCGCTAACATTGGTTATAGTTTTTTATATTACAAAAAATGCCACCAGTTGCTCAAGAAGGCAATTGCCTTATATATCGTGGCAGCAATTTCCAAAAACAACGTCTAGTTTTGTCATGTCTAAGCGGTAAGCCTGTAAAAATAACACAAATCCGTGCAGACAATGATGGTGCACCCGGTCTACGTGAATATGAAATAAGTCTTATACGTATTTTGGACAAGTTAACCAATGGCACCAAAGAAGAGCTAAATCCAGCTGGAACCAGCGTCATGTTTAGTCCAGGTCTGCTGCATGGCGGTCAAATACATCACGACTGCTGTGTGTGTGCATCGCGGCATTGGTTACTATTTCGACGCACTTATTGCGCTGGGGCAAATTTCAACTGACAGCGAACAAAAACTATTTGAGAAAATGCAAAGCCAATCGGACAAAGTTGATGTATTTAACTTTAAATGGCCATAACTTCTAAACGAGAGGAGATGGAGCAAAAATAACCGAATTTTCGAGTCAGCTACAATAGGACCAAATTTTAAGCCAATCGGACAAAGTTGATGTTTTTAACTTCAAATGGCCATAACTTCTAAGCCATATTGTACCTGACGAGGCCATTGATTCGAATCTGAGCTTTTTTTTGCTGTATCTCGTCTCGTTTAGAAGTTATGACCATTTAAAGTTCGAACAGTCAACCAGTTACGTAAAAGTATTGTAACAAAATCCTTTTGGGAAATTATGCCAATTCTTCTGTCAAACTTTTTTATTTCTTTAATAATTTAGAAAACGAATAGAAGGTAATATTTCTGATGCATATAGGGACATATGTTATAAAAAAACCCTTATCCATCCTTTAAAAAAAAAACCCAGCTAGTTGCTCCACAGAGCTTCTGCGTAAACAGCAAGTAACAAATAAGCATCAAAAAGATTAACACACTCCGTTGGTTTGACATCTTCCCAGGAGAGTGTTGGCCATCATCTTCTAAGCTCGTAACACACCCCAAATTTAAGTGCAGCTGCACTTACGCTCGTTACTATTGAGTTTTCTCTCAAATTTTTTGAGTTACACTCAAAATAATTGCAAGTTCAACGTACTCAATCAAGATTGTTGCTTGCTCTTGCTCTACATTTCTCAAATGCCAGAGAGGTTGAGAGAAAGAATTTTTTTGCTCAGCAGAATGGAGAGAGTGAGAGAATGAGAGAGATGAGCGCGCATAGAGCGCTGCCGCGGCTTGGTATGAGCGGAATTTTGGAGCATGAGCACAGCTGATTATTATTATATAACGGATACGCAGCGGTGGCGCTTCGCATTTCCTTTATTTGTGGAGAACAGGGAAATGCGAAATGGGCGGGTTTAAGGGGGCCAAATGAGGGGGAATAAACTTTTCAATTTTAATAATAAGTTAGTTTGTTAGTTTGCATTATTTCTATAATTACTAAGTTTTGCTTGAGGCTAACCAAAGAAACAGAGTTAGGTAATTAATCTTTTCAACTGGAACATAGTATGGTATGGTATGAATAATTGTTTTTAGTGTATTAACTCTATAAAGCCAAAGGAAAGCGAACACAAAACCTTGCTCGAAAAAAAATGTTTAATATTAAACTTAAAAATTCCATATTATTTTCTTGACGATTTAAAAAATATCAAATAATAAAATAAATCAAGGGAAGGAATATTTTGTAAATTTTTTTATTTTGGTAGAAGTCATTTAGACTTAATTAAAGCTGCTCTTGACTTTAGTTAAGCTGCTTTTGGTTTAATTAAGCTGCTTTGGCTTTAATTAAGTCTAAATGACTTTTAATGACTTCTACCAAAATAAAAAATTTTGCAAAATATTCCTTCCCATGATTTATTTTATTATTCTAATAACTTTATTAAAAGATTATGAGTTTGGATATCATTTGGTTCTTCCCAATTATTTTTTTTTATATACCCATGGAATTTTTGCTTTCTACTCTGACTCTACGAATGAGTTGTTTTATAAAAGTCAACTTGCACCCCCTCCGTCTAAAAATCCTACGCTCCTTAGTGGTGGCAAGTTCCAAAGTGGGCGTGGTGGTGCAACCTGCTCGCTGCCTGTCATTTGCTTTTATGTTTGTATTTTTCTTCACTAGCTTGGTTTGGGTTTGAGTTCGAGGCTCGCGGGTCTCGGCTTGGTCTGGGGGTTTTTCGTGCTGGTCCACGCACTTAAAGCGATTTGTTTTGTTGGGTGTTTGCTATTCAAGCAAGTTTTTTTTTCTCCCGTATTGTGCTGCAACGGAAATGGTCAACAACATTCATATACATTCAAACAGATACTAACATACATTGTAACACTTTTATGGCAAAGAGTTTTCTTTTGAAATGTTTTTGATATCCCATATAAATGTGCTTGACAGCGTTTCATTACATATTTTTGTACATTTATATTTATTTTTGTATTATGTATTTGTGTGAACCTTCCGCTGCTTTCAATGGTCTCTCGGCTTCCAGAAAATTTCATACATATTTAGGCAGACAGTGGTCGCTCTTAAATTAGTCTAGAAACTACCTTAAATAAGTGCCCAGCATTTTCAAAGATAAAAGAACAATTTGCAGACCTTTTCATAATGGCATATAATGAAAATATTAAGTGAGCAATTTGTATTTTTTGTTTTTCATAAAAGGAGTCTTATAAAAATTGTATATTATAAAGTATTAAATTAATTGGGGTGTGGTACACATAATCGTTCAGGTTTCATTCGAATGCCCTTGAAGAAATTAGTCATTGGTCGAAGTAAGTAGCGTTCGTCAAGAGGAGACCCTTGCCGTTAAAAAAGCTTTGATCTGTTTATGCAATACGAGACTGAAAACCGGTGCGATAAATATATAATCGGATAGTCAGGCAGCCATAAATTCACTTTAAATACTATTCTACAGCTCGACACCACAGCCGTTTGTTATTACTCTCATTTGGGTAACAGGACACTAAAAAATAACAGACAACGTAATAACGTAACGTACTCCCCATTGCACAATGAGTCGCCAAATATGGCCTAAAATCGACCTAAAACGCTTCATAAGCCTCTGTGGACTCCAGCGGTCACAGTTTTCGGCAGTTGTCGGAGCGATCACTAGACACTGGCTTGTCGGAATCATGCGACATTCCTATGTTCCAAACTACGACTTTAGCAGAAGCTGCACAAGAGAATGGAGTTGAATCAGTAGAGCACTTCTTAACTCCTGTGAGGCTCTTCTTAGAGGTAGGAATAAGCACATGGTAAATTCCTTCTTTCATAACCTTGCGGAGCTCACGTTTATTTGTCCGAGGAGGATTGCAAGCCTATATTGCTGCAACGGGATGGGAGTCCTTCTAGCGTGTTTATCTTAAGAGAAGGCCTTAAAGTGAGATCCGTGCTTTCACTAAGGGCCGGCACAGGCCTAAGGCTTTCTAAGACTTCTTCAGTGACTGTTTTATTACGTCTGAGTAGCTCACAGAAGGTCCCCTCCGACCTGATCGCATTTAACACACACCCTAAGCTTCGGTTTTGCCACTGATGTTGATGCGAAGCCTGGTAGTTATCTCTACACCTTCGATTATCGTAGCAGATCCACTTTTGGATCCTCTTTTGATACAGGTGTTCGCTTGGTAAGAAGTACAGGCTCAACGTCATTTGGCTTTAGATTATGGGCAAAATAGTGTCCTTGCTTTTACACCATTCTCATAGTCATAAAGTGCCTGCATGCTCCTCTTGAGATTGCCCGACCTTCAAACGCCCAGGTCAGTACCAACAGGTTTTTATCGATGGAGTTTGATCCTTGTTTGCTTCACACAGCAATCGATGGTAATCAGCTGCAAATTTTTTTAGATGAAAACAGGAAAGATTCCCCCCTGCACGCTTCGCCCACTCACCCCCACCCCACCATCGCCGCAACCAGCTCAGGGGGGCCCACTTGAAATTAAATTCAGCTCCATTGAAAAAATGTATTTTTTATTTTCTTTTGTATACAATTTTTAGTGTTACTTTGCTCCATACCTTTTTGCTCCACATTGTACGGATTCAGAACCATGATGACATCCTTTCCGTCAATAAATGTTCGCGGATCTATTACGTTGATATCAGTTGTCAGTGCCAGGTCTTCGTAGTTCCTGCTTTGGTTGAATGCATTTCAATATCATATCAATGTCGCCCTTAGTGTCTAGTGTTATTCTCGATATGTGAACCATTTCTTCGGCTATGTCGCCAATTAGAATTTCACATATCAATATATTCTTTGTAATTCTTCGTATTACTAATCTAGTCCCATTGCATAGTCCATCTGTGATGCAGAGATTTCTGAGCAACATTACTATGCACTCTGTCTTTAGCTGTAGGTCCGCTGGTGGGAGGCCAGACGGTGTTAAGGAATTCAAATATTCGCTGGATATTATAGAGCGGCACTCTCTTGATCAGCTTCATCAGTCCCACAGAGTCGACTGTATCAATCAATGACACTTCACAACATCCCCGGATGTGTATTCTTTATCAAGAATAGACAGATTTATTTTTTTCACTTCATCATTTCTTGCGGCTAAAATTGCTCGCGTTGCCATTTCTTCAACATTAATATCGAACAGTCTAGTATTTGGCCCTTTCCGCCTTTCTTCAATACAGGCAACGCTTGCCTAAAATCTCCACCCAGCATAATGATCTTCCCGGCGAACGCCTCCTCGCTTGCGTATATATCGCGGAACGTGCGGTCTATCATACTCAGTATGGCTTGAGGTATCATCGAAGACTCATCCCAAATAATCACGTCTACGTCCTGTAGTTGTCGCTTCATTTTTCTACTCCAATTCAACGTTCCGTGTTCATTACCAATGTGTAATGGCAAATTGAAAGTCTTGTGAGCCCTTCTCCCGTATGGAAGAAGTATAGCATGGGATCGCTGCTTATAAACATAAGCATGGACATAATTGATTAAAACTAATTAATTATGTCCAGGCAATTCATGCGATTTTTCTTTTCAAGGCCTTGCACATATGAACTAAGGCTTTGTAGAGAAAATTCTTACCGGTTCCGCCAGGTCCATCTATAAAGAATAACTCCTGCGCGGATTTACCCAATGTTGACCATCCTATAATGTCGCGAGCATGTTTCTGCTTCGTTCATCTACTCAGACATGCTGGTAAACAGACGTTATTATACGCTGATTTATGAAAATTCATCAAAAATATGAGAAAAAATTACTACTACTCGTCTTAATTCTACTTCCTGAGCGTCTACTGTATTATGCACATGAGTTTGTATATTTCTATGCGCTGCTTTAAAAGCGCCCACATAAAGGCTAGCTTTATCCATCTTACCAGAACTCTTTCCCTTCAAATCATTGAATTTAATTGCCAGACGAACACCCAGCATGAGTCAGTATTTGTGAAGCTGAGTGATGTGTGTTTATTTGCTTATCCTTAGGCTGCTCAAGCAGGCAGATCCGTCAAAATGCTTTCAACAGGAAAACTGCTTTAGGCATTGTTAGCTGAAGCAAAATAATTTTTGTCTCAACAAAAAGACTTTGGCCCAAACTGCCAAGATTTTGGCCCAGACCCAGTTGCCGTTTCCACTTACTAAATTATTAAAACAATCATAAAGTTGGTTTATTGAGGGCTTGTCATTCCTGTGGAGACTTTTGTGCTACGCTTGAAAAGGAGCCAACGTTGCGTATGAGCGATGTGCGGCTACGCTTTGTCTTTATGACGCATACAAGCTAAATATTTAAGTTGATTTGTGTGGAAGAAATACGTTTATTGTATTTCCGGAGAAACAAAAACAACAGAAACCACAGAAAACAAAAAAAAACAAAAGCCACATAACATAATTACTTATGTTGAAACACATTTAATGAGCGACAAAAGACCAGAACTCGGCACTTTGTAGGCGACCATTAATTATATGTATATGTGAGTGTATGTATCTGTGTGGGCGTGTCAATGTAAACATATATCTATCTATGTTTGTGTGTGTATTTGACTATCTAACTTACATGTTCATGTTAACTTCGTCCGGCTAGTCGAGCGCGAAAAATCCATCAACTAAGAAACAGATAGCGATAACATCTTAATAGGCGTGACCGATTTCGTTATACTCTGCAATCGAGCATAGAAAGCAGTTGTTTTTGTTTTCAATACTTTCCAAACCGATAAATATAACATTTTTTACTTTTTGTAAAAAAAAACTTATTTTATGAGCTAGTTTATCTTTTGACTTTTAATACAGTTCCGGGGAACCATCTGTTCGTTCAGGGCGACCATACTCCTGCATAGCTTGGCTGAGAGTTGATAGCGTGGTTACATAACATAGTCTACAAGGAAAAGTATCCGAAATAATTTAAGCTAATTTCTGCTTCTCTGTCCATGCAAAATTCGGATTGATAACTAAAATTCATTTATTAGTTTGAGTTTTTACGATAATCGTATCTTTCGTGTTTAATGGAACTACCTAGTTAGTTTGTATCAAATATTCGAAATATTGTGATTTAGTGCTATTTTCTCTTAAATTAAGCGATATAGAAGTGTTAAAAGTAAAAAGTATAATACTATTTTATAGCAAAATGTCTCGAAAATGTGTTAATAATCCCGACAATTTTTGTTATATCTGCGGTGAGGTGATATTTAATAAACAAAGGTGTTGTATATCGCCTATAATAAAAAAAGCCTATTTTTACTACTTTAACGAGAACATCAAACACCAGGATAAAAGCTGGGTTCCACATTTCTGCTGTAATCCATGTGCTACAGGTTTGAGAAATTGGCTGAATGGCAAAAAAACATCATTTCGTTTTGCAGTGCCAATGCAGTGGCGAGAATCGACAAATCACGTAAGTGATTGTTATTTCTGCCTGACGACTCATGTATTTGGAAAAGGCAAGGGTGTTTCTAAAAAAAAGAAGAGTGCCATAACATATCCAAATATACCATCAGCTACTCGTCCTCTACCACACAGCGATCTTCATCCGATCCCGAAGCGTCCTCACATCGGTGACGACGAAGATGAAATCAAGGGAAGTTCACCATCAATTTCGTCAATGTCAGAATACGAGGTACCTAGTACATCAACACAGCCACACAGGATAACACAAGCTGAATTAAATGATCTCGTAAGGGACTTAGAATTGCCAAAGAACAAAGCAGAACTTTTAGGTTCAAGATTGCAACAATGGAACCTTTTACAAAGTGGTGTAGTTATAACATCTTTCCGTAACAGACAAAAACATTTGATGCAATATTTTGAAATGGCTGAAAGTTTAGTTTTTTGTAAAGATGTCCAGGGTTTGATGGGATCTCTTAACATTACATATAAACGGGAAGAATGGAGACTTTTTATAGACAGCTCTAAATTAAGTTTAAAAGCAGTATTGTTACATAACCAAAATATTTTACCATCGATCCCTATTGGTCATGCAGTCCATATGAAAGAATCTTATGATAACATGAAAACCCTTTTGCTGCAGATAAAATATAATGATCACCAATGGCAAATTTGCGGAGATTTAAAAGTCGTAGCTATTCTACTTGGACTACAATTAGGCTATACGAAATTTTGTTGCTTTCTTTGCGAATGGGACAGTCGTGACAGAAAGCAGCATTATACAAAAAAAGTGTGGCCTCATCGTCAGTCACTTCAGCCTGGGATGAAAAATGTTCAAAATAACCCTTTAGTTGACCCACAAAAAGTGTTACTTCCACCACTGCACATAAAACTAGGGCTTATGAAAAATTTCGTAAAAGCAATGAACAAAAATGGAACTGCTTTTCACTACCTTCGCCAGAAATTTCCAAGATTAAGTGAGGCTAAAATCAAAGAAGGTATATTCGTTGGTCCCCAAATAAGAAATTTATTAAAAGACGAACACTTCGACACTATTTTGGAAGGCAAAGAAAAAAAAGCCTGGGACAATTTTCGCCTCGTGACAAAAAACTTCTTGGGAAATAAGAAGAGCGACAACTACGCTGAACTTATTGAAAATATGTTGTCATCTTACCAAGAACTGGGTTGTAACATGTCCCTGAAAATCCACTTTTTACATTCTCATTTGGACTTCTTTCCGGATAACTGTGGGGCCTTTAGCGATGAACATGGGGAGCGCTTCCACCAGGACATCGCTAACATGGAAAAACGATATCAGGGCAAGTGGAACGTTTCAATGTTAGCGGATTACTGCTGGACTATTCATCGAGATACTCCAGAAGCAGAGTACAAAAGGGCAGCGAAGAAACCACGTCGCAATTCTACTAATGAATAAAATAACGGTATAATTTCTGTTATTTTTTCAAAAAACTTAAAATTTTTTTTTTAAGAAATGGAAACTAATTAAAAAAATATAATTGTAATTTCGTATGCAGTATGTCAACATAAATAAAAAAGCTACTTACACTAGAAAATACTTTTTCAAAATCAAAATTTGTATACTAGTGTAATTAATAAATTTATAGATCTACCGAGATTAAATAATATTATCAAATTGGAAGTTATTTATTTTATATGGAAAATGCTATTTTTTTTATTTTTTTTTTTAAAGAAAACGTATATTTCCTTTTGAGAAAAATCTTTAGAACCCAAGTACATTTTTTTGAGATATGTTTGGGATAGAACTAAACATTTGATTCAAAATTTATAAAAAGAGGAAAAGTGAAGGTTAGGTACAGGAGCTATGCAATCAGTAAACTAATCGTTTTTTAACTAACTCTGTTAAACTTTGTTTTTATTTTTGATAGAACTAATTTTTACTTTTCCCCAGCAAGCAAATCTAAGCTGTCACTTAAAATATAAAAGTTTTCCATATCAACATATGTTTAAAAAAAGGATATAAAACGAAAAACTAGTGTTGGAAAATTATAGTAATCAACAGTAACTCAAAACCAAAATCTATAGTATTATATATATATATATAGTAATTAAGTTTGAATTTAAATACAATGTCAGATCAAAATTTGAGAACAAGTAATATCCAGAAGAATCCTGCTAAAGCCACAAATCGTCGTTGCAAGCTATTTCCCACATACAACTCTCTTTTAAGCTTCTACCAAATTCTGGAAGAGAATTTCGATATTGAAGAGTTGCTTAAGCCGTTGAAGGTACTAACGCCACAAAAGTTGTTCTTATCGAAGCAAGCATCGGAGCAGCTGCAAAGCCCAGCGAATAAAAATTCTAACGATGTTCTACCAGAAGGGTCTAATATGTCTATTCAGAAGCATCTTAAAAGCACGAAATCTCTTTTGAATCAGAAAGAGGTCGATGCTTTATATGCAGAACTTCAAACAAGCTGTCAGGAAAATTTACGGTCATCAGCGCACAAAATAACCAATGATGCTCTACCGGTAGGACACAAAGTGTCTACTCAGAAGAATCCACAAACCACGAAATCTCATTTAAACCAGAAAAATTTGGGTGCTTCACCTGTAAAACTCCAAACAGGCTGCCAGGGAATGGTACGGCGGTCAGCGCATAAGATGACTAAGGATGCTCTACCAATAGAATACAAAATGTCTACTCAGAAGAATATTAAAAGCACGAAATCTGATTTGAACCACAAAGATATGGATGCTTTGCCTGTAACACTCCAAACAGGATGCCAGGAAAATCCGCGGCTATCAGCGGGTGAGATGACTAATGATGATCTACAGGCAGAATTCCAATTGTCTACTCAGAAGAATCCTAAAACCACGAAATCTCTCTTGAACCAGAAA
This sequence comes from Chymomyza amoena, assembly GCA_037043745.1. NCBI lineage: Eukaryota > Metazoa > Arthropoda > Insecta > Diptera > Drosophilidae > Chymomyza > Chymomyza amoena. Next base: position 153,555 of record JBAMAX010001362.1, read on the forward strand.
GAAATGGATGCTTTACGTTCAAGGCTCCAAACAAGCTGCCAGAAAAAGTTAAGGCAGTTAGCTCATAAAATGACTAATGATGCTCTACCGGTGGAAAACCAAATATTTACTCAGAAGAATCTACAAAGCACAAAATCTCCTTTGAACCAGAATGATATGGATGCTTTACGCTTATACCTCCAATCAGGCTGCAAGAAAAATCTACGGCGGTCGGCGCATGAAATGACTAATGATTCTCTACCGGACATTTGGTGTTCAAATGTCAATTCGAAAGAATCTTAAAAAAACGAAGTCTTCTTCAGACAAGAATGGTATCGCTGGTTTACCTAAAACCCCAAGATAAGATAAATAATTACGTTCTACCAGTAGAATCCCAAAGCTCAACTCAGAAGATCTTTTAAAATACGCAACAGCTCTCGAACAAAATTATAGCTATGCTTTACCAGACGACTCCAAGGATGCTACTTCCGCTGCTCAACAGATAAGATAAATAATGCTGCTCTACCTGTAGAATCCTAAGTCTACTCCGAAAAATCCTGAAAATACGAAATCATCATAGGACCAGAAAGATATTGACTACGGTGCTCAATGAATAAGATGATTAATGACGTTCTACCCGTAGACTGCCAAAAGCTCAAAATGTCTCCCTAGAAAGACAGATATCGGCGATCGATGTAAGAGATTACGAATTACGAAAAATTTTAAATAAAACCTTTTTCGGACATGAAAGATATTGGATGCTTTATCGGTAGGATATTAAACCGGCTGTCAGGATAGGGTTTAAGATACCGAAAAATCTGACGGAAAAAAAAATTCTATGTCAATACTAATTTTGCATAACTCCGTCCAGACTTGGCACCATTTTGACTAGAACTAAATCCAAATCCATTTGCAAAGACCAATACACAGTCTTCATGTAGTAAGAATTTGCAATAAAAATTGAATCAAAATTAATAATGGTAACCCCAAAATATGTTATACAATGTATATAGAGTAGAGATTAGGAGGCTTTTGAGGTAAAATTTTTTTTCTTTACGAAAATGATTGGGCTTGTGCGCAATAAAGACAACTTTCGGGTAGAAACTTATGTGATAAGGTGGCAACATTGTTTTTTTTTTTCTTCAGAGTGGCCATACTTTGAGAAAATTTCTCCTCCTATTTGGGTTCCTATCTGCACCTCCAAGATGGTGTTTGTTCGTTTTGGTACGCGAGTGGTATTTTATTGCCCACATAGTGACAAGCAATCCCCGCCACCTGGGGACGCATCCGATGGGAGACAGACAACTTCACAAGGAAAATTAGTGATTTTAAAAATGCCTCGGAAACATGGAGTAAGTTTAGAATCCACACTTAGTTCAGGTACCCAAACAATAGAAAAATTATCTACCTATCACTCTGGTAAGTCCAGCTATGGACTTCAATTCTCATTCGGATTGTTTTTTGCTTAAATTTAGTGCTTATATCTTTGAGATCTAAGCGTTTATACAAACAGTCGGTCACATCTTTTAAAGTTTGGAAAATGCCTGTTCTCTCCGAAATATTGTGTATTACCGGTTTTTTTTTTTAAAATATCCGGTCCGTTTTCCTTCAAGATGTTATATGTCTATAATAAGAGTTTCAATAGTTTCGGGGCTCTTCAGATATCAGGCAAAAAAGCCTTTCTTTTTATCCGGCCTATTCCATTCCTTTCCTTTTTTTTTTTACACTTCATAGAAGTTTTCCTATCCCTCGTCTGATTTGTCTTTTGATAAAATTTTGTGTCTCTAGCAATCAGAATTTCCGATATCTAACCATTTATACCTTAGTTTGTATATCTTTCCCATTATTTCTATATGTTCCCTGTCTCTGTTACATTCTTTTAGTGAAATTCAATATACCCGTTTCGTTCATGTATATAATAAATGCATATAAAAAAGAAAACAAAATGTTTAAGATGTCGCTTAGCTTTTGTTGTCATGTTTGTTTTTCTTTCGGTCTTCAGATTCTTTTTATTCCTTATGCTTTTCCGGAGCGTAATTTTTATTTATTGCTTGTCTGGTTGCCAGAAATTAAATACCTAATACATAAACACAAACCGAGTCGGAAAATTTGAATGTCAATGTCAGATTAAAGTCAAACATAATATTGATTAAAGTTAATTAAACGGCTAGCGAACCAAAACGTGTCACTAAGTGCCAGTTTTTTGTTGTTGTTTTGGTTAGTGTCGGTAATCTCAAGCGATTTACACGCTAGGCCGAGTTAAACCCCGCAATTAGTTTTTTTATTTATGAGTAATTCATGACGAAATTAAAGTGATTAGAAGAGAATTTTACTCCAATTATTTTTTGAATCTACGTACACGATTTTAAATCATTCAAATTTAGATCTTAACAAAACATCTTGTTTAAAAACAAAAGTGGATTTATTGAAGAAAAAAACGGCTTATCTGGGATGAGCCGCAACTTATGTAGCGGAAATTCAAGTAGTAAATATATAAAAAAAAATCGGAGATTTTACTACAAGATTAAGCAAGTATTTAAAAATAATTTTACGAAGCTGTTTTCAAAAGATGATGCCTTCAAATTTGTAGAAATTTTTGTTTGTTTTATAAAATAAGTAAAGTATTAAAATATATACTTACAAGTCTCTGAAAAGTAGTATTTTTTATTTATGTCAGAGCTACAATGGCCCAAGCGATATAACTCCATAATTTAATCACCATTTTTCTTAGAAAAACATAATTTCAAAATGGCGGAACTAACATGGCTGCCGAAATGCGACAAAATCATTTTTGTATATTTAGAATTCAAGTTGGTTATGCAAATGTGGGTTTTACGAATTATTACGAATCTCAGGATAGATTTGTAAAATTACAAAATGGCGGACATTAGATTGCCGATAAAAGTCTAAAGAATAATTTTTGTATTTAAAGTTGGAGTTGGGTAAGCAAATGTAATTTTTGAATCAGTACTCGTAAATTTAAAACTCCTAACATATGTAGAAATTTCAAAAATTTAGAAAAAATTACAGAATGCGGACATAAGATTGCCGATAAAAACCTAAAGAGTAACAATAAAGAATAAAGGGTGTGCCATTTTTTTTTTAAATTATAATTTTTGTAAAATTTTATTACTAACTACTATTTAACAATTTCTTATAAATCAGAGAATTTTCTTAAACATTTCTTGTATAGGCAAGACAACTTAGTAATTTTTATCACACATTAAAATTTTGTGAAATTATTATTATATAGTAGGGATGCTTAACACCGAAAAAAAAAAAAACATCGAATCGAAACATTGAGTTTTCCAAAAAACTCCTATTAAAAAGAAATCGATATCGACGGTATCGGTATCGACTTTTTGACTTTTTTTTTAAAAGAAGAAGAATTGAACAAAAAGGAGTCGTTTGCTCGACAAAGAAACTACAATTTTCTAATGATCATAATAAATTAAAAAGAAACTAAGAATGATATAAGCTTTTTGTATTTACGCAGTGGTTCATTTTAATTACTGTGTTCACTCTTGTATCATATTTTTGGAAAATTAAGCCAACTAGACCAGAATATCGAATGGATGACCTAAAAGGGTCTTTTTGGAACATAAATTACAAGCGAAAAGTAAAAAACATATATCGATACCGATACTAGGCTAATTGGTATCGGATCAACGATTAATCGGAAACCAAAATATCGGTATCGGCTTCGATTTTCTCGGTATCGGTATCGCGCATCCCTATTATATCATCATCATCGTTTGGCGCTACAGCTCTTTGTGAGCTTTGGCCTGCTGAACATAATGCCTCCAGGTTGCACGTTTATTTGCTGCTTCTTTCCAGTTTTTTATCTTAATCTTATCCATATCCTCCTTTAATTCTTCCATCCATCGCGATCTTGGTCTGCCTCTTGCTCTGGTGTTGTATGATTTTGCATCTAAGATGGCCTAACCACCTTAGTCTTTGTGCTTTAATGAAACGTACAATGTTTTCCTCTAATAAGCTGATCTAGTTCGTCGTTCCATCTAATTCGCCACTCTTTATTGTCATTAATAGCGCCAAAAATTTTCTTAGAATTTTCCTTTCAAATACTATTAGCTTGATTTGTTTTTTTCACGCAGCGTCCAAGATTCAGATCCGTAGCATACTACTGGCCGACTACAGTTTTATATAGCGCTAATTTGCATGTTCTACTGAGGAGCCGTGATTTGAAGAGTCTTATAAGTGATGGCATATGATCTGTTGCCCGCTTGGATTCTATCGTCAATTGTGGCATGCATTGCGTTATCGCTGCTTAACTTGCAGCCCAAATACGTGAATGATTCTACCGCTTTAAAAGCGTATTCCCCGATCTTTATTGTGTTTGCAGCCATTTTGCTTCTATTCCTTGACATCAGCATATAATTTGTTTTTTCTTCATTGATTTTCAGCCCTATTCTTTCTGCCGCTGCTTCGATATCATAGAACGTTCGTGATAGATCGGCTTTGTCCCTGCTAATTATTGCGATGTCGTCGGCGTAGGCGTATATTTGGGTTGTCCTATTTAGAATATGTCCGGTTCTTTTAGCATCACTTACTTCGTCTATTGCGCTGCATAACAAGAGATTGAAAATTGTAGATGACAGGTATCGCCCTGTCTTACACCGGTTTGTATAGGAAAGGCCTCCGATTTTAAGTCTTGTATCATTATTTTCGCTTTGGTACTCCGTAAAGTCATCATGACAATCCTTATTAATTCATCTGGGATTTTGCATCTTTTGAATATGATGGGAATAATCTTTCGATTAATAATAATAATACTTTCAAATGCTTGATTAAAGTCGATAAAGAGCATATGTAGGTCAATATTGTGTTCATAGCATTTCTCCATTGACTGTTTTAGAGCAAATATTTGATCAGATGTTGACCTTCCTGGCCTGAATCCGCATTGGTATTCCGGAAGCACCATTTCAGCGTACTTTATAAGACTTTTGTTCACAATTCTTGCGAATATTTTGTTCGTCGTGCTCAAAAGTGATATCCCTCGATAATTTTTGCAGTTTTTTTTGTCACCTTTTTTAAGAATCGGTATTATTACTGCTGTGTTCCAATCTGTTGGCATTGCTTCCCCTATTAATTAAAAAAATTAAAAAATAATTTGAAAAAAAAATCGGCACAAATAAATTTTTTTATTCCAATCTTAAAAATGTAAGTAATGAGTAGCTCATAAAGAAAATTCAAAAGAAATATCTTTTTTGGCAAAATTAATTTAACTAAATTATTATATTTTCCCTAAAATGCTTGGGATACACAATTCTTTTTTCTCAATTTTTATTGAATTGCTAAAAATAAAAAATATTAAATAAAATGAAAATAAGAGAACGCGCCTCTAAAAAATATTTTATTACGACAATTGTGATCGAAATAAAAAAGAACCCATAAAAAAGACTTGCGGCAGTTGTAGCTTCATTATTTTGTAGCCTAGTGTAATCAATGTCAATTTTATGCCATTGTCAACGAACCATTTAGGCACTTAACATTTCCCATCGATTTGCGATTGCGATAATTTCATTAAAATTTCAGCAAGCAACTTGTTGCTTTTATCAATACTATTTGCTTTACAGCAGTTTTAAGCTTAATATAATCACAATGAAAATGATAATGATTTCGCTTAAATTCATTATTTTATATATGCGCCGCCTTAATAAAAATTTGTATGGAGTATCATAATTCAATACAAAAATTCCCTTTGAAATATTTTCAGCTGAAAATGAAGACAAAGTCATATTTTTCACATTACTGAAGTCATTAGCATCATTTCAATGCATCAAAAGTATAAACAATCATTAGTATTACTTTACACTCAGTACAACACTGCGTATGCTTAATACATACTCGCTTGCTTATTAAAATTACGCATACGCCACCGATACTGAGAAGTTTTCTGCCAAAGTGAAATTGAAAGCTCTGCTAATTAAATTTAAAGCACATTTGGGCTTTCAAATACTCATTAAAAATTAAAGGTAAACAGCATTAATGGCCTCAGTGTGTTTGCTGTCTGCAATGTTATAGTAATACATATATACTTTGGAGAAGGTATTTATTCCTATATGTGTGTTTTTGTGTCAGCCATTAATTATGCAGCCCTGCAGCCCCGTTGACCATTACCCAAAAGCCGAGCAAAGACGAGCCCCAAGACAAAAGGAGCCGAGCTACAATTGAGCCTTTGACGCGTTGCTCACTTTGCGCAGCCACCCAAAAGCTGTTGCACGTTTTAAGGCCACCCAAGAACAGCCCCTCCCCAACTACCCAAATACTCAACTCCCCTCTTATTTCAAACTGACTCAAGTTTGAGTGAAAACTGAGAAATATTTTAAATTAAAATTTAAATTATTATATCTTTCGAGAAAATATTTGCAGTGACACTTTTTTAATTTTTTTAGAAATTTAAGCACAACGCTGACTCAGCTGGTGAGTTTTTGTTGGCACAAAAGCGGTTCATTGTATTACCTTTCCATTACATTTATCAGTTGTTTGAGCGGATTTTGTGTTTGAATACACTGCAAGAAATAAGCTGGAAGTTTCAATGTTGTCAAAAAAAAAAAAAAAAAATTATACAGAGAAAACAGTGGAGCGTTATATAAAAATGCGCAACAATCTAGGATGAAGTTTTAAGACTAGTTGGTTGTAATCAGGAACTTCTTAACTTTATTCATTTTTTTTTTTTGCTCAAATTAATGATAGATTGCTTTTAAGTTAGCATTTGATTAAGAACGATTTCCGAGAAACAATTATATATTATTTTTGAAATTTATCGTTAGGATTTCGTTCGTTTATCATTGTTCTCTTCTTTCTTTTCAAATATATTGTAAAGATTATATATAGATAAGTCTCTTGGTATTATATAATCTTTCATAAAAGCCATCGACATCTTGTAAAATTTTGTTTCGATTGTACACATCAAAAGTGTTTATTTTTTCCTTTGAATTTTATAAATTCGTTTCCTAAAAATAATATTTGAAATGCCAGCGTAGTGAAAATAATATATTTCGGGATCTCAATAAATTTCTTACGAAAGAATATTTTTCGTTTTTAAAATAATATTAAATCTACCAAGTGCCAGTATTTCTGTGAATGCCTGAAGGCCTTTGTTGCTCTGGCTCTGAGCTATTTATTCCCAAGAATTAATTCTAATGTACAATATTGGAAAAAATAAAAAAAATGCTGTACTTTATTAGATAGCTTCACGAATTAATGGAACCAGATGTAATTAGTTAGCCCATTCCAATTTCTTGATGGCACTCGAAAATGTAATTTTTTACATTTTCTTTTTTGAGATATGAATTTTTTAATAGCAAATGCTGATCTAGTCATGCACTGAGCACCAAACTGTTAGTTAAGTCTCAACAAAAAATAAATCCCATAGTCTAGATATGTCGGAAGTCTGGTTCCAATTAAGTAGAACTTCTTGAAAGTATTTACTGATCTACAAAATTATATTTTAAAGTCAAATTTCGCTTCGTAATCCGATAGAATAGTTATGGCGATAGCCTGCTACCAATAAAGTCGAATTTCTTAAAGGCATTAACAGCTTTAGAAAATTATATTTTAAAGTAAGATAAGATTTCGTTTCGTTCTCGAATATATGAAGAATTTCTTTACACATTTATTCCTAAGTGTTTAAATTTCTAAATATTCAATATAATTCAGTTTTATTAGAATCAAACATATATCAAATTTCCTTAAAAATTGTATATGCATATTAGGACGGTTCAATTTCTATGGGGCCAAAAAACGTTCTGGGGCTTTCAGCGATTCCGATACTCTGGATCATTTTAAGCAACTTTGCCGAAGAAACTATGGGTCTAAAACGAATTTCGTGAGGACAACTTTTTTCAAAATAGGGTTTTATCAAAATATTCAAGAATCGACTTAGAGCTTCCATTTACACGGCCAAAGAACGTTATTTTTCCTTAACTAAATATCCATTTTTGGCATTTATTTTTAATTTTGAGCGCCGCCAGAGATCACTTTTGTGTTTTTTTTTTTTTTTAAATAATCGACAAAATCTTGCGAAAATTTACGAAATTTGTTACTGTGCTTGAGACCTACGGAAAATGGAAAAATTCGACCCATTATTTATTTTGCAAAATTGCTTAGAATGACCAAAAGAAAAAAATTCGCTGAGAGCCTTTAAACCTAAGAAAATTGATCAGCCCAAATTTTCTATTTGTCAATCATAGTGGGGGAAAAGTCAGTAGAAGCTTATTTCAACTTTTTACTGAAACTTTAAACTAATTAAAACTAAATTTACTTTAAAGTTTCCCAATTTGCATATAATTTCGAGACCAGAAAGTAACTTTGCATTCACCTCTTCTTGCTCCATCTGTCGGACAGTTTTTTGAACTTGGCATCCAAGCTTTACTTTCTTTGTCTCTCTATCGGACAACATTGGAACTTGGCGTGCTCATGGCAGATGACCCCTAGTTGTTTAAAACATAAAAGATTGATATTTAAATAAACTGACTGAAAAAACTTTTTAAATAAAAAAAAGTTGCTCCCTAACAGGGGACCCAAAAATTGTATTTTTTATATTATATTAGTGAGCCCAGCAGACGTTATCCTGCAAAAACTTTTTGAATTCTCTTAAAGTGAGTAAACATCGGAAGATTCTCTAGTTAGCTTATCTGGAAAAATATAAAATTTTTAGATTAGTTTGCAGCTCGATTCAAACTTGCACCATTATTAGTCGTATGTCGAGCTTCACAGGTCTGTCTTGACCGAATTCTTTTACGTTCATTGCTATCTTAACGTTTCCGAGCAGTACGATTACATTAATAATTAGTTTGATTCGTTGAATTTCTTCAAAAAAACCTCCGTATTGACAATCTCTAGCACACGCCACAATCAGATTTGAAATTCATCGACGCGTTTATAAGAACACCCTTAACACGTGAAACATAAGTTTCTTTTATATATGACAAAAACAATTAACTACAAAATATTCGTTAATCTGATAATGTACACAATGCCACACTATAAAAAAAAAACAAAAAAATTGTCCAAAAATTCAAAAAAAAAAATTTTGGGGTGGCAACCTTTATCACTTAGGGCTATGAAAAATAGATGTTGGCCGATTCTCAGACCTACCCAATAGGCACATTTCATGAGAATCGGTTCAGCCGTTGCGGAAGAGTATGGTAACTAACATTACGATACGAGAATTTTATATATAAGACTAGCCGGCCTCCGGCACGCTCACTTCGCTCGCTCATTAGATCTTTATTTTCTTCCAATGATTTATTTTTGTGGCGAATTCACGAAATTGCTTTGCCTTATAAATTATTTCTAGTTTCTAGATAAATCCTTTTGTATTGTTGACCATTAGCATTAGTATTTCGAACTATTGCTGTTGCTCCAAACGATGCCATTTGAAAGCAGGAATTGAATGTTCGAATTGACTTCAGGAATACGTTAGAATCTGGATCCGTGCAGATAAGTAAACCGTTCAATGGTTCAGGTGGTGTTTCAATTTCAGGTAGTTGCACTTTTCCTGACGCGCAACACATCCCAGGTGGCTCATTTTTGAATTTGAGAGCATAACAATGCGGACATTCCTTATCCATAGCACCAATTACCACTTTTGAATGAGCATAATATTCAATATGGGGCTCGTACTGGAATGCTAGACGCAAAAATGAATCATATGTTAATGCACGATGTACCTGTTGGCGTTGTTGGTCATTTGTTCTGCGTATATTAACCGTAAAACGGCGTGATTGTCTTTGTTTTAAACGTATAACTTCATTGCGCTCAGCTCGTGTATCTTCTGATTGTTCTTGACGCAATTGCTGAATGCTCACACGTGCATCAGCATTTTGTTGCTGGACTTGATTCTGATATTCCCGATTTCGTCTCATTCTCATTCGAGCATTCGTATTGTATACATCTCGTTCTTCTGTTGTATGAGCAGAACGTGATCTTGCTTGTCTTAATCGACTCAACTCACTCCTTTGCGAACGTTGTTCCTCAGCTTCAGCTGTTCTTTGGGATGCTTGCAATTGAGTTCTACGCGAATGTCTACCAATGTTACGTCTTTTTGGCGGCATTATGTGCAAATATTGAATTGATCATATGTATTTTAAACAGAAATCAAAACATGAATCGTTAATAATTTTTTTGTTTCCTTTCGACAAAATGAAATGACAATGTACACAATGCCTACCTAAATTAAAAAAAAATTGTATTGCAAAATCAAATTGTCCTTTTTAGTATTTTCGTCGCAATTTTGTTATATTTTCTCAACCCTAAACAATCCTTGGACTTCCACGAACATTTCAAGACCAAAATTAGCCAAATCGGTTCAGCCGTTCGTGAGTTCCTAAGCTTAGAAGGAACATAACATTATGACACGAGAATTTTATATATAAGATTTATGCTCACTCAAATAGTGTATACAAATAAGAATTTTTAATTTCACTGCAATCTTGCTTT
>JBAMAX010001363.1:0-310401 GCA_037043745.1 Chymomyza amoena
CGGCGCGCGCTCTGAAGGCTATACCGGAAGAAGAATTTTTGGACTGTAAAAAGTGTTGGCATAAGAGTATTATATCGGGAGGGGACTATTTTGAAGGGGACAAAATTGATTTGGCAGAAAAAATAAAGATTTTTTGATTTAAAAAATTTCGTCTACTTTTAGGACACAGTGGTATTTGGTTGTTTTATTAATGTCTAGTGAAATTTCTGAAATTTGATTTTTTTTAAAGAGCTAAATCGTTTTTAGGAGAACTTCTTTTATTGACTTTCACTGCCTTCATTATTTCCAACAAATATTCAGAACTTGTAATTAGTTTACGGTTACTTTTTCGCGTTTTTTTAAAGTTCTCGTCGGTTTGACACAAAAACAGTTGAAATCCGGTCAATTCTTTGATAAAAGAGAATTAAAAGCTAATAAATCGCTTCAGAAAAAGCAACGTACCACTATATTGCAATCGAATCCGGTATATTGCTTAAAAAAATCAAAGACATTTTATTGCCAAATTAGGTTTTTTTTTTTAAAACCAAAAACAAGAATTTTTAAGCAACAATTTTTGGGAGCTAAATGATATAGTCAATCGATTATGATCAAATTTGGCACAGTTCTTTGGTACCTAAATAAAAATGAATGCCAAAATTTGGTTCAAATATCTTTACAAACAATCGAAACACAACGAATTTTTACACCGATTAGTCCTCTGAGAACCCTCTCGTCGGTCTGGAGTAGAGGGTATAAAAAAAATGGCGTACGTAAAGTCGGGCGCGGACGACTTTAGGATACCCTGTACCAATAGCTTGCAATAAAGTCCGGTTCCTTCACAAAAAACCAAAAACAGAAAAATTTTTAAGCAAAAATTTTTTTTTGACCGATCGTTCCTATGGGAGCTATATGATATAATCAACCGATTTGGATTAAATTTAGTACAGTGCTTAGGAACTATAAAATACTAACGAATGTCGAATTTGGTCCAAATATCTTAACAAACAAACAAAACTCAACAAATTTTGTTAAAAAATCGATTTTTGGAAGATTGGACATATGGGAGCTATATGATATAGTCAACCGATTTTGATCAAATTTGGTTCAGTGATTGGGAACTATAAAAAACTTTCGAATACCAAATTTGGTTACGATATCTTTATAAACAAACGAATTATTCATCTAAAACGCTGTTTTTTTGTCGAGGTCGTCTCAAACAGGGGAGCTATATAATTTATCCCCGATATCAAAAAATAAAATAAACTTGTCTCCTATGGAATAATATGAGATCTAATGTGAAAGTTTGGTTACTCTAGCTCTTACCATCTCTGAGATCTAGGCGTTCAAACGGACAGACGGACGGACGGACAGACGGACATGGGTATATCGACTTCTCTATTCACCCTGATCATATTTTAGGTAACTTTGGGGTGTCTCCGACGTCTCCTTCTATATATTACATACATTTTCGGCTTAAACTTAATATACCCTTGGTACCATACGGTACAGGGTATAAAAATAAATCAAAATTTTTGAATGCAATCCCGCAACCGTTCCCAGTCATTGTTTTGTTCCTACTGGTTCGTGTACTGGCTATACTGAATTCACCTCAGTACAAATTCCACCAAACTTTGACGTACCATTGACACAGCTTAATAGTTGGGTTTAGCACCCAAAAGTATGCTTTGGTTTTTTATATTTATGCTCACCATTGCACAAAGGCTCAGTCGAGGTGGTTAGTAAATTATTGTTAAGAACAAAAGCTAAATGCACGCTTAATTTTTTTTTAATAAAGCAAATTGTTTAACTAACTAAATTTATCAAATAATAAAAATAAACAAACTAATTTTGTAAGTTACGATATTGTATTATAATTTTATAATTATAATTATTATTGTTGAAATATTATAAAAATAAAGCAAATTGTTAGACTAACTAAATTTATCAAATAATTAAAATAAACAAGCTAATATTGTAAGTTACGATATTCATTTATAATTTTATAGTTATAATTATTATTGTTGAAATGTTATTAAAATAAAGCAAATTGTTTAACTAACTAAATTTACAAATAATAAAAATAAACAAGCTAATATTGTAAGTTACGATATTCATTTATAATTTTATAGTTATAATTATTATTGTTGAAATATTATGAAAATAAAGCAAATTGTTTAACTAACTAAATTTACAAATAATAAAAATAAACAAGCTAATATTGTAAGTTACGATATTGTATTATAATTTTATAATTAATATTTTTGTTGAAATATTGTTAAAATAAAGCAAATTGTTCAATGAATAATAAAAATAATCAAACTAAAATTAAAAGTTACGATATTGTATTATAATTTTATAATTATAATTATTATTGTTGAAATATTGTTAAAATAAAGCAAATTGTTTAACTAACTAAATTTATCAAATAATAAAAATAAACAAAATAAAAATGGAAGTTTCGATATTGTATTATAATTTTATAATTAATATTTTTGTGGAAATATTGTTAAAATAAAGCAAAAATATAATAATTATTATTATTGTTGAAATATTATAAAAATAAAGCAAATTGTTAGACTAGCTAAAATTTATCAAATAATAAAAATAAACAAACTAATATTGAAAGTTACGATATTGTATTATAATTTTATAATTAATATTTTTGTTGAAATATTGTTAAAATAAAGCAAATTGTTCAATGAATAATAAAAATAATCAAACTAAAATTAAAAGTTACGATATTGTATTATAATTTTATAATTATAATTATTATTGTTGAAATATTGTTAAAATAAAGCAAATTGTTTAACTAACTAAATTTATCAAATAATAAAAATAAACAAAATAAAAATGGAAGTTTCGATATTGTATTATAATTTTATAATTAATATTTTTGTGGAAATATTGTTAAAATAAAGCAAATCGTTTAATGAATAATAAAAGTAAACAAACTAAAATTGTAAGTTACGATATTCTATTATAATTTCATAATTATTATTATTGTTGAAATATTATAAAAATAAAGCAAATTGTTAGACTAGCTAAAATTTATCAAATAATAAAAATAAACAAAATAAAAATGGAAGTTTCGATATTGTATTATAATTTTATAATTAATATTTTTGTGGAAATATTGTTCAAATAAAGCAAATCGTTTAATGAATAATAAAAGTAAACAAACTAAAATTGTAAGTTACGATATTCTATTATAATTTTATAATTATTATTATTGTTGAAATATTATAAAAATAAAGCAAATTGTTCAATGAATAATAAAAATAAACAAACTAATATTGTAAGTTACGATATTCTATTATAGTTTCATAATTATTATTATTGTTGAAATATTATAAAAATAAAGCAAATTGTTAGACTAGCTAAAATTTATCAAATAATAAAAATAAACAAACTAATATTGTAAGTTACGATATTGTATTATAATTTTATAATTAATATTTTTGTTGAAATATTGTTAAAATAAAGCAAATTGTTCAATGAATAATAAAAATAAACAAACTAATATTGTAAGTTACGATATTCTATTATAATTTCATAATTATTATTATGGTTGAAATATTATAAAAATAAAGCAAATTGTTTAACTAACTAAATTTATCAAATAATAAAAATAAACAAACTAATATTGTAAGTTACGATATTGTATTATAATTTTATAATTAATATTTTTGTTGAAATATTGTTAAAATAAAGCAAATTGTTCAATGAATAATAAAAATAATCAAACTAAAATTAAAAGTTACGATATTGTATTATAATTTTATAATTATAATTATTATTGTTGAAATATTGTTAAAATAAAGCAAATTGTTTAACTAACTAAATTTATCAAATAATAAAAATAAACAAAATAAAAATGGAAGTTTCGATATTGTATTATAATTTTATAATTAATATTTTTGTGGAAATATTGTTAAAATAAAGCAAATCGTTTAATGAATAATAAAAGTAAACAAACTAAAATTGTAAGTTACGATATTGTATTATAATTTTATAATTATTATTATTGTTGAAATATTATAAAAATAAAGCAAATTGTTAGACTAGCTAAAATTTATCAAATAATAAAAATAAACAAAATAAAAATGGAAGTTTCGATATTGTATTATAATTTTATAATTAATATTTTTGTGGAAATATTGTTAAAATAAAGCAAATCGTTTAATGAATAATAAAAGTAAACAAACTAAAATTGTAAGTTACGATATTGTATTATAATTTCATAATTATTATTATTGTTGAAATATTATAAAAATAAAGCAAATTGTTAGACTAGCTAAAATTTATCAAATAATAAAAATAAACAAACTAATATTGAAAGTTACGATATTGTATTATAATTTTATAATTAATATTTTTGTTGAAATATTGTTAAAATAAAGCAAATTGTTCAATGAATAATAAAAATAAACAAACTAATATTGTAAGTTACGATATTCTATTATAATTTCATAATTATTATTATTGTTGAAATATTATAAAAATAAAGCAAATTGTTTAGACTAACTAAAATTTATCAAATAATAAAAATAAACAAACTAATATTGTAAGTTACGATATTGTATTATAATTTTATAATTAATATTTTTGTTGAAATATTGTTAAAATAAAGCAAATTGTTCAATGAATAATAAAAATAATCAAACTAAAATTAAAAGTTACGATATTGTATTATAATTTTATAATTATAATTATTATTGTTGAAATATTGTTAAAATAAAGCAAATTGTTTAACTAACTAAATTTATCAAATAATAAAAATAAACAAAATAAAAATGGAAGTTTCGATATTGTATTATAATTTTATAATTAATATTTTTGTGGAAATATTGTTAAAATAAAGCAAATCGTTTAATGAATAATAAAAGTAAACAAACTAAAATTGTAAGTTACGATATTGTATTATAATTTCATAATTATTATTATTGTTGAAATATTATAAAAATAAAGCAAATTGTTAGACTAGCTAAAATTTATCAAATAATAAAAATAAACAAACTAATATTGAAAGTTACGATATTGTATTATAATTTTATAATTAATATTTTTGTTGAAATATTGTTAAAATAAAGCAAATTGTTCAATGAATAATAAAAATAATCAAACTAAAATTAAAAGTTACGATATTGTATTATAATTTTATAATTATAATTATTATTGTTGAAATATTGTTAAAATAAAGCAAATTGTTTAACTAACTAAATTTATCAAATAATAAAAATAAACAAAATAAAAATGGAAGTTTCGATATTGTATTATAATTTTATAATTAATATTTTTGTGGAAATATTGTTAAAATAAAGCAAATCGTTTAATGAATAATAAAAGTAAACAAACTAAAATTGTAAGTTACGATATTCTATTATAATTTCATAATTATTATTATTGTTGAAATATTATAAAAATAAAGCAAATTGTTAGACTAGCTAAAATTTATCAAATAATAAAAATAAACAAAATAAAAATGGAAGTTTCGATATTGTATTATAATTTTATAATTAATATTTTTGTGGAAATATTGTTCAAATAAAGCAAATCGTTTAATGAATAATAAAAGTAAACAAACTAAAATTGTAAGTTACGATATTGTATTATAATTTTATAATTAATATTTTTGTGGAAATATTGTTAAAATAAAGCAAATTGTTCAATGAATAATAAAAATAAACAAACTAATATTGTAAGTTACGATATTCTATTATAGTTTCATAATTATTATTATTGTTGAAATATTATAAAAATAAAGCAAATTGTTAGACTAGCTAAAATTTATCAAATAATAAAAATAAACAAACTAATATTGTAAGTTACGATATTGTATTATAATTTTATAATTAATATTTTTGTTGAAATATTGTTAAAATAAAGCAAATTGTTCAATGAATAATAAAAATAAACAAACTAATATTGTAAGTTACGATATTCTATTATAATTTCATAATTATTATTATTGTTGAAATATTATAAAAATAAAGCAAATTGTTAGACTAGCTAAAATTTATCAAATAATAAAAATAAACAAACTAATATTGAAAGTTACGATATTGTATTATAATTTTATAATTAATATTTTTGTTGAAATATTGTTAAAATAAAGCAAATTGTTCAATGAATAATAAAAATAAACAAACTAATATTGTAAGTTACGATATTCTATTATAATTTCATAATTATTATTATTGTTGAAATATTATAAAAATAAAGCAAATTGTTAGACTAGCTAAAATTTATCAAATAATAAAAATAAACAAAATAAAAATGGAAGTTTCGATATTGTATTATAATTTTATAATTAATATTTTTGTGGAAATATTGTTCAAATAAAGCAAATCGTTTAATGAATAATAAAAGTAAACAAACTAAAATTGTAAGTTACGATATTGTATTATAATTTTATAATTAATATTTTTGTGGAAATATTGTTAAAATAAAGCAAATTGTTCAATGAATAATAAAAATAAACAAACTAATATTGTAAGTTACGATATTCTATTATAGTTTCATAATTATTATTATTGTTGAAATATTATAAAAATAAAGCAAATTGTTAGACTAGCTAAAATTTATCAAATAATAAAAATAAACAAACTAATATTGTAAGTTACGATATTGTATTATAATTTTATAATTAATATTTTTGTTGAAATATTGTTAAAATAAAGCAAATTGTTCAATGAATAATAAAAATAAACAAACTAATATTGTAAGTTACGATATTCTATTATAATTTCATAATTATTATTATTGTTGAAATATTATAAAAATAAAGCAAATTGTTAGACTAGCTAAAATTTATCAAATAATAAAAATAAACAAACTAATATTGAAAGTTACGATATTGTATTATAATTTTATAATTAATATTTTTGTTGAAATATTGTTAAAATAAAGCAAATTGTTCAATGAATAATAAAAATAAACAAACTAATATTGTAAGTTACGATATTCTATTATAATTTCATAATTATTATTATTGTTGAAATATTATAAAAATAAAGCAAATTGTTAGACTAGCTAAAATTTATCAAATAATAAAAATAAACAAAATAAAAATGGAAGTTTCGATATTGTATTATAATTTTATAATTAATATTTTTGTGGAAATATTGTTAAAATAAAGCAAATCGTTTAATGAATAATAAAAGTAAACAAACTAAAATTGTAAGTTACGATATTGTATTATAATTTCATAATTATTATTATTGTTGAAATATTATAAAAATAAAGCAAATTGTTAGACTAGCTAAAATTTATCAAATAATAAAAATAAACAAACTAATATTGAAAGTTACGATATTGTATTATAATTTTATAATTATATATTTTTGTTGAAATATTGTTAAAATAAAGCAAATTGTTCAATGAATAATAAAAATAATCAAACTAAAATTAAAAGTTACGATATTGTATTATAATTTTATAATTATAATTATTATTGTTGAAATATTGTTAAAATAAAGCAAATTGTTTAACTAACTAAATTTATCAAATAATAAAAATAAACAAGCTAATATTGTAAGTTACGATATTCATATTATAATTTTATAATTATAATTATTATTGTTGAAATATTATAAAAATAAAGCAAATTGTTAAACTAACTAAATTTATCAAATAATAAAAATAAACAAACTAAAATTGTAAGTTACGATATTGTATTATAATTTTATAATTATAATTATTATTGTTGAAATATTATAAAAATAAAGCAAATTGTTAAACTAACTAAAATTTATCAAATAATAAAAATAAACAAGCTAATATTGTAAGTTACGATATTCATTTATAATTTTATAATTATAATTATTATTGTTGAAATATTATAAAAATAAAGCAAATTGTTAGACTAACTAAAATTTATCAAATAATAAAAATAAACAAACTAATATTGTAAGTTACGATATTCTATTATAATTTCATAATTATAATTATTATTGTTGAAATATTATAAAAATAAAGCAAATTGTTAAACTAACTAAATTTATCAAATAATAAAAATAAACAAGCTAATATTGGAAGTTACGATATTGTATTATAATTTTATAATTATAATTATTTTTGTGGAAATATTGTTAAAATAAAGCAAATCGTTACTCAATGAAATAATAAAAGTAAACAAACTAAAATTGTAAGTTACGATATTGTATTATAATTTCATAATTATTATTATTGTTGAAATATTATAAAAATAAAGCAAATTGTTAGACTAGCTAAAATTTATCAAATAATAAAAATAAACAAACTAATATTGTAAGTTACGATATTGTATTATAATTTCATAATTATATATTATTGTTGAAATATTATAAAAATAAAGCAAATTGTTAGACTAGCTAAAATTTATCAAATAATAAAAATAAACAAACTAATATTGTAAGTTACGATATTCTATTATAATTTCATAATTATTATTATTGTTGAAATATTATAAAAATAAAGCAAATTGTTAGACTAGCTAAAATTTATCAAATAATAAAAATAAACAAAATAAAAATGGAAGTTTCGATATTGTATTATAATTTTATAATTAATATTTTTGTGGAAATATTGTTCAAATAAAGCAAATCGTTTAATGAATAATAAAAGTAAACAAACTAAAATTGTAAGTTACGATATTGTATTATAATTTCATAATTATTATTATTGTTGAAATATTATAAAAATAAAGCAAATTGTTAGACTAGCTAAAATTTATCAAATAATAAAAATAAACAAACTAATATTGAAAGTTACGATATTGTATTATAATTTTATAATTAATATTTTTGTTGAAATATTGTTAAAATAAAGCAAATTGTTCAATGAATAATAAAAATAATCAAACTAAAATTAAAAGTTACGATATTGTATTATAATTTTATAATTATAATTATTATTGTTGAAATATTGTTAAAATAAAGCAAATTGTTTAACTAACTAAATTTATCAAATAATAAAAATAAACAAAATAAAAATGGAAGTTTCGATATTGTATTATAATTTTATAATTAATATTTTTGTGGAAATATTGTTAAAATAAAGCAAATCGTTTAATGAATAATAAAAGTAAACAAACTAAAATTGTAAGTTACGATATTGTATTATAATTTCATAATTATTATTATTGTTGAAATATTATAAAAATAAAGCAAATTGTTAGACTAGCTAAAATTTATCAAATAATAAAAATAAACAAACTAATATTGAAAGTTACGATATTGTATTATAATTTTATAATTAATATTTTTGTTGAAATATTGTTAAAATAAAGCAAATTGTTCAATGAATAATAAAAATAATCAAACTAAAATTAAAAGTTACGATATTGTATTATAATTTTATAATTATAATTATTATTGTTGAAATATTGTTAAAATAAAGCAAATTGTTTAACTAACTAAATTTATCAAATAATAAAAATAAACAAACTAAAATTGTAAGTTACGATATTGTATTATAATTTTATAATTATAATTATTATTCTTGAAATATTGTTAAAATTAAGCAAATTGTTTAACTAACTAAATTTACAAATAATAAAAATAAACAAGCTAATATTGTAAGTTACGATATTCATTTATAATTTTATAATTATAATTATTATTGTTGAAATATTATAGAAATAAAGCAAATTGTTAGACTAACTAAATTTATCAAATAATAAAAATAAACAAACTAAAATTGTAAGTTACGATATTGTATTATAATTTTATAATTATAATTATTATTCTTGAAATATTGTTAAAATAAAGCAAATTGTTTAACTAACTAAATTTATCAAATAATAAAAATAAACAAGCTAATATTGTAAGTTACGATATTCACTTATAGTTTTATAATTATAATTATTATTGTTGAAATATTATAAAAATAAAGCAAATTGTTGAACTAACTAAATTGATCAAATAATAAAAATAAACAAGTTAATATTGTAAGTTACGATATTCATTTATTTTATAATTATAATTATTATTGTTGAGATATTATAAAAATAAAGCAAATTGTTTAACTAACTAAATTTATCAAATAATAAAAATAAACAAGCTAATATTGTAAGTTACGATATTCACTTATAGTTTTATAATTATAATTATTATTGTTGAGATATTATAAAAATAAAGCAAATTGTTAAACTAACTAAATTTATCAAATAATAAAAATAAACAAGCTAATATTGTAAGTTACGATATTCATTATATTTTATAATTATAATTATTATTGTTGAGATATTATAAAAATAAAGCAAATTGTTGAACTAACTAAATTTATCAAATAATAAAAATAAACAAGTTAATATTGTAAGTTACGATATTCATTATATTTTATAATTATAATTATTATTGTTGAGATATTATAAAAATAAAGCAAATTGTTTAACTAACTAAATTTATCAAATAATACAAGTAAACAAACTAAAATTGTAAGTTACGATATTGTATTATAATTTTATAATTAATATTATTGTTGAAATATTATAAAATTAAAGCAAATTGTTAAAGTTACAAAATTTATCAAATAATAAAAATAAGCAAGCCAAAATTGTAAGTTACAATATTTTATTATAATTTTATAATTAAAATTACTGTTATTAAAATATTAACTAACAAGCTAAAATTGTAAGTTGCATTATTTTATTATAATTTTTATAAATGTTATTATTTTTTTGAATAAAAATTAACTGAAATTACTTAAAATAGCATGTTTTTTATTTTTAAAACAGGATATTTTGTTTCAGTTGCTGAAAAGACTCTAAAAATGTATGAAATTCTCTGCATGGAGGAATCTATGGAAAGAAACATTTTGTAGTTCAAAATCTCTTGAAATGCCTAAAACCGTTACTCAAATTCAAATATTTAAATTTATTGAAAATTTGCAAAACAAAAAAATTTTATTCGAAATTTCGCTAAATTTTGACTCTGAACGAATTTCAGCTACCAGGGGAACAGAAATCATAAGCAAGCAGCTGCAGAGAAAATTTTTTCTAAAAGCGTCACTAAAAGTATGCTACACTTTTCGGAAAAAATTTTATTCAAATTTTAAAAATGTAAAATTTTTGTAGCATACTTTAAGTTGCTAATTTAAAGTTGCCTTCTGGATTTTCTGCATTTCTGTTCGCCTGGTAGTTCAGCTGCTTGCAAGACCATTTTGCTTGGAGAATTTTGCAAAAATTAAAATTTTTTTTTTATATTTTAGTTGTTTTCAGATTAAACTTTAATCTTTTTAATCTTTAAATTTTGCATGTTTATTTATGCCTTTTTTTCTTTTGATATCTATTTTATATTTTCCAGCAATTTATATATTTTTTTTATCAAAAGTTTCTTCTCGGCCAATACTTTTTTTTAAGGAAAAAATCAATAAAGGGTAGTTTTATTTATTATTTAAGTAGCAAATTTTATTCATCGAAAATAAGAAACAAAATTTTAACATTACTATTATATTAATGTAATTGTGAATTATGTAATATTAAAAATAATTAATACAAAACCATTATTTCTAATATTATATTAGAAATTGTAACAATAGTTTAAAAATTATATACAAAAATTAAATACATAGGTATATAGTATATATTATTGCGAAATGCTGGAACATCCAGCTAAATGTTGACACATTTTGCATTTTTTTATATTGGTTAAGATGAGAACCAAGCCGTCCAGAGCATAATCCAAGCCTAGGAAACCGCTGGCCAATTGCCCATTTTACTTTGTCGGCATCGAATAGAGTGCCAGATATTCTGGGTTTGGCTCGATCCAATCGAAGAGTTGGGCAACCCAGCTTATTCTTAAAACAAATATATAAAAATGCATATAGAACATTCGATTTACAAATTTAAACAAATGCCGCTTACAATTCACAACTGCTTTAAGCAATAATCTGTACTTGTACTCATTTTTCGTCCCTTTAAAATTGCTTATAAAACTAATAATTCTATAACTTATTCTTCTAATTTTAGTACAAAATGTTTATCTATTTTAATTTGCTTGTTTAGTACCAAATATTTAATTTTATATCTTGGTATTTGTTTGTATATTGGATTTGTCCTGAATAAGCAAAAAATCTATTCAGGGAAATAGGTAATTAAATTAACGTAATAAAATTATATAACAGGATTGATTAGCCTATATTAAAAAAAAAGTAACTAAATAAAACTTACCATGAAATATCTAATATCTGACGGGAAGGTCTAAAACGGAGTCTGGTTACAAAAGTATTTTCTAAAAGACCAAGTGCTAAATGGTTATGACTAAAAAAATGAAAATAAATTTAAAATAAAAATCGGTGTCTAGTTCGAAACAGTTTATCCATAATAAAAAAAAACAGAACTAATCCAATGCAGGAGAATTGAATTTTAACAATATTTTAAATTATAATATAACGTTTTATTTGGTTGTGGAATATATTTCAAGAGATGTGTCTTAGGCTCCGAGTTTTCTATAGAAACTGGGGATTATAATTTCTCCAAAACAAACACAATGAATAAAAACACAAAATAGAAACAAATTTTGAAAATCATCATCATCCTTGGGACCGAATTTTATGGAACCGAGCGGTAAGACCGCAACGTAACCTCTTAAGAGAACTCAGAAGTGATTTCCTCGAACAAAAACTGACTTCCATGGACTACACCGTCGATGCGAACTACTCTCTATGGAAGTGCACAAAATCGCTTAAACGACAACCCTTTAGACAGGTTCCTGTCCGATGTCCTGGTGGTGAACTTACTAAAAATGAAAGGGAACAGGCTAATGCTTTCGGATACCATCTAGAGGATCGTTTCAGTCCTAATGAATTTGCTACAATAGAGCAGATTAGGGAGACCCACCAGAACCTTAAGACCCCACTGCAGATGTCCGTACCTATTAACCTTATAAGGATTGAAGAAATTACTGAAGGGATCCAATTAGTGCCGAAAAATAAAGCTACGGGTATTGATAGGATTTGAAATGCTACGTTGAAGGCCTTGCCTTAATTTTTAATGTTATTATCAGGCTCGAAGTCTTCCCAAAATAATGGAAATTAGCAGCGATTCTAATGATTCACAAGCCAGGCAAACCAGAAGCTGATCCTGAGTCGTATCGGCCAATAAGTCCTTTACCCTTCCTGCCTATATTATGAGAGAGGACGCGGATTTCTGCCATTAAAAGCCAATGCAATATCTTGCGGGATCAGCAATTCGGCTTTTGAGAGGGTCATGGCAAGATGGATCTACTGTGCAAAGTTAAAAACCTTTTGCCTGCACCGTACTATGGCCTTTTAAAGTCATATCTGGAAGGACGAGAGCTTAAGGTCAAGTTAAGAGACATACACTCGTCCACTTATAAAATGAGAGCAGGAGTGCCACAAAGCAGTGTTCTGGGTCCGCTGCTCTTTTCCTTGTATATTTCTGATATACCCGAAAGATTGCTGAGACACCACAGCCTGCTCGCAAGATTACTAGAGCCCTCTCGGGGATCGCCACCTTGTCGTGGTGAGGGTGTTCATTAGGGACGATGAATCCAAGAGCGATGCCGGCGGTAGTACAGCTATCGGTAGGGCCAACCATGCTGGTAAGGTCGAGAAGAGTCCTGATGCTAAGAGCTGTCCACAAGAAACCCTGATGCCTTTTTGTCATCCAAATTGCCATCTTTTCCCCATATCAGGGGCGGCTTCAAACTAAAGAATCTTTGAACCCATCATTCATTGATTCTCATAAAAGATGTCAAAATAACATGGAACAAAACAATAATGGAAACATGTCTCCAAGGGGTACCCAACAATTATTGGTCAATCTCCCTGCTACGGCAACCAGCACAGAGGATTTGGAGTTGCTAATTTTATAAATTACCCGTATATTTGTTGTTAAGATACTAAATTATTATCTACAGGTTCTACACTTAATAAATAAAAAAACTACAAAGGATGTTCATTGGCATAATGTCATCCGCTTTGCATTAAAAATTCATTGCATT
This sequence comes from Chymomyza amoena, assembly GCA_037043745.1. Lineage (NCBI taxonomy): Eukaryota > Metazoa > Arthropoda > Insecta > Diptera > Drosophilidae > Chymomyza > Chymomyza amoena. Next base: position 13,926 of record JBAMAX010001363.1, read on the forward strand.
TTGGAACAAGTAGACTAAAATATAAAAATTATTTTCAATTGTTAAGAAGTCTAAAACTATTATATGGCATAGAACTTACCCTTCGCATTAGTAGTAGTATCCTTCAGTATAACTTACCCATAGTGTCCCATCATCCTGCTTACTAAACTATTTGGAGGATTTGATAAAAAGAGCCAAGTCCGCTGTGGGCAGATCTGCCACGCTGCCCAGGTTTAAAGAAGGGTTTGCTCTTTGTTACGTTACGGCTAAGTTTCTTTAGAAGTGCTGGGGTCACCATAAGCTCTAAACAAGGACTTTTAAACAAAGTAAGAAAGAAAAAAAATTAAAATACACAAGGACCTTGCCACAGAAAACGAGTCCGAATATTTTATTTGAAGTTACTGTGCACATAGCTATCTACATACACATTCGCTAGCCCGAAACCTACACAAAGATCTCGGAATTCGTTTGTTGGTGACATAATAGATGAACTAAGCGGTCGTCATAGGAATCGCTCGAAATTCCTCCGCAAACGCCTAATGTAATGTAAGACGTCGTCAGTTGATCGAAACAGCTGAAGCATCTCCAAAACCTTTGCTTATTTTTGGAAAGATTTATGTTCAAGTTGTAAATAATAGGTAGGTAGGTAGGTAAAGTAGCTGTCATTTGACGCACCTAGGCCTGTTGTAGGCCCATTGTAATGCCACCGGGGCTATCCCTCTCCTCACTCTACGCTGTCCTCATTGAACCAACCTGTGGTCTTGATGTAGCTAACAATCTTTGTTAGTTTTATTTTTGCAACTTCTGTCATGTCATCCAAAAAAGCTTCGCCCAAGAGTATTTAGCCTTCTTCTATACAGAGCCATGCACCCGCATAGAAGGTGTTCTACCGTTTCTTCTTCTTCAGCGTCTCTACAACTTCTGCAGTAATCGTTATAAGGCGCCCCCAATCTACTGGCGTGTCTTCCGATTAGGCAGTGCCCCAACTAGGTTTCTTATGTCAGTTCTGTTAAGTTTCAACAGTCCATAGGACATTGACGGATTTGATGGTATATCTATCTATTAGCAGCCTGCAAGTTGCTAATGGTATAGGTGTGTTTGCTTTATCTGGCAGGATTGGCATTGTTGTACCCAATCTAGCTAATTCATCTGCTTTGCAATTACCTTCTATATCTCTATGACCCGGAACCCAGAGCAGATTTATAGTAAAATATTGTGCTAGTTTTATTAATACATCGATACATTCCTTCACTGTCTTCGAGGTGATTTTGGGAGATTTTAACGATTTAAGGGCCGCTTGGCTATTTGAGTAAATATTGATTTCTCTTGCGGTGAGAACACTTTTCTCTAAAAATAGTAGGCTTTCTTTAATAGCCATGATTTCTGCCTGGAAGACGCTACAGTGGTCCGGCAGCCGAAAGGAACTACTGGCTCTCATCTCGTCAGAGTGGAAGCCTCCTCCTACCTGCTCGTTAAGCTTGGATCCATCTGTACATATGTTAATTCCTTTACTACTGTCTATTACCCCATTATCCCAATCTTCTCTCGATGGGAAAGTTGTGGTAAAGGATGTGTTTAAATGTAGCTCTGTCGAGTAACAAAGGTCTGTGGTTCGTTGTATGAAGGGGAATTCACCCAATATCCTTGAATGCCCCTTTCTGTTAATGGCTAAGAGAGAGGATTCCCTTAATCTAAGTGCCGATTTTGCAGCTAGCTTTTGGCTGTATGCATCAATCGGTATTAGGTGCATTGTAAATAATAAAAGCACATTAATTTATAATAATTCTTTTCTTTAATTTGTATCGGAAATGTAAAAGTATTTCGCGTATTTCGCAATTTACAATCTGGTAAAATTACAAAACTATCAAATCATATTGAAACTATAGCATACATATGTATATATATATACAAATATATACATAGTATGCTTATAGCCATATGTTTGTCTGAATAAATTTAATTAGCCCAAATCTTACAATTTTTTTTGGCGGGCAAAGTTTGTTATTAAATATACAAACCAGAAGAAACTAATTTTAATATATATAGCGAAAAAAAAAATTATATTTATATATATGGTATACATACATATATATATCGTTATCGTTAACACTCCACAAAATGGCGTCTGTTGTATATAACTAACAAAAAAAAAAAAATATGTAAACTTTTGCTTATATATATTGCCTATTTACAATGTTTGGCTTAGCATTTAATTTTTGCAATTTTTAGCTTAATACAACTTGATTTAAATTTTAAATTTCTTTAAATTATAATTATAATTATACACTTAAATTAAGTAAATATTGTTGTTGTTTTTAACACAATTGCGTAGGCAACAAAAAGTAAATATATATATAAACATATATATGCATGTAATTCTTGGTCTTAGCTGCGTCTTAAAGTAGACGCTCATAATTAATTAATTAATTTAAAGTTGAGACTTTAGTACACAAAAAAGTATATAGTAAGTACCTACATATATATAATAAATGAATTAATTTTGTTTGGTCAAATGTAAAAAAATGTGAAATACTAAATTGACAATTTATGTAATACAATGTATATAATTAAATAATTGTTGCACTTTTGTTTTTATGCATTTATATGGAATACTTTTTTTCTTAAGCTTAAATTAAATTTTAATTTTAATACAAGTATTTTTTATTTTTGTATATATGTATTGCTACTTATGTACTTTAATGTACGATATTTGCATATGTATTTGCATGGGTATGTGTTTTGTGTGTTTATGTGAGTGTACATTTGTGTGTATGGTTGTGTGTGTGTGTGTGTCTATGTTCGTTCGTTGGAAATTTTAGAAATTTCATAAATAAACCTACAAACGCTAGCCGTAACCCCCTGCTCCCATTGCCCCCATCCTTTCCAATAGCTGCTGGCTGCTTGCAGTCTCAATGTTCCAAAAACTCTAGTTTCCCACACAGCGCCTCCAAAACGCGCTTTGACGCATGTGCAGCACGACTCCGGCGCGCCGCTCGCTCAGCACTCGGTGGCATAGTAGAAAACCTCCACTTGTTCACTGGCCATCTCGTCCTGCAGCGGCGTGCGACGACTCTCCAATGCATCTCGAGTCGCGCGCGCATGCGCCAGCACCTATAGTCACACCTTGGACGCATGCGGCTGTGCTCCAGCTGCGCTGCCATACTGCGACTGTACATGCTGCTGATGCTGCGCTTGCTGCTTCTGCACCGTCTGGTATGTGGGCTGTGGCATGCCGATGCCGCTTTGCTCGCGTATGGTCACCTGTGTTACAAATGGTCCACGACTACGTGCACTGCTGTTCAGTGAGGCCGGTGAATAGCCATTCAAGGCGGCAGCCTTCCAGTGCGGTTGTGACGTATTCACTGGCGACTGACCCAGTTGACCATTCACCGTAATGGGTGAACCATTGTGCTGGATACTGTGGCTGTGGCTATGCTTGATGCTGCCCACACGCTGTTGCACTGTCTCGTACTCATAGTAGCTGGACATGGGACGCATTCCATTAGAGCTGTTCTGCTGCTGTTGCTGATGTTGTTGTTGCTGCTGCTGGGCATTGGAGCTATGACTGTGCAGGCTGACATCCTGGGAGCGTGCGCTGCGTTGGGAATGATAATGTTGATGCCGACGACTGAACGTTGTGTGGAAAGGGAGTAAAGCGCAAAGAGAGAAAGCAATGAGCATAAAAATATAATACAAATGTAGAGAGAGGCATGTGTATGAAGCAACGATAAAGAGCAGGCGCATTGAGCGTATGACGTCACATGAGCACATTATTTTTTAAACACAATCGCAATGTGTGCATTATTTTGTAAACAATTTATGGAAACAAGTGGGTTGAGTAGAGGCAACGCAGCTCGCATATAATATGCCTAACATCCTAAATCTTCACAGTCAAAGAATCGTTTTAGCGATTTAGATAACTGCAGGTTACTTAGTAGTTACTTGTTTCACTGCTTCTTAACTCAAATAATTCTAGTTAGAGTTTTATATGTCCATGGCTGGGTAAAGAGAAAATAAACCTTTGTGCAATTTGAAAAAAGTTACAAGTAACCGAAAAATGTCCATTGGAAGTAAGACATCCAATAATGAACATCGAGATTTGGTGCTTGTCGATTACAAACTGTTTTACGAACAACTTCTGCTTGAAATGAGACAAAAGAGTTTTAAATATGAAAATATTTGCTACAATTCTCAAAGTTCTTGATCGGTAATGAAAAAGATTGAATGGTTGTTGTGGGATTTAATTTATGTCTTTCTAGGTATTGCAGCTAAAAATTTATAGCAAAAACCCAAATTACAGTGTACTAAAATTTACGACGTATATAAAGCATATTTTTGTCAAACTCACTAAAAATTAGTGAATTTAGAAGGTGACTCATAGAGCAATTCGCACAAAAACAGGTTTGACTGTATTTAAACTTAAGCAATTCATGCCATAGAGATCTGCGTCCTTAATATCCTTCTCAAGGGAACTAGGGGCGTAAACATATGCATTTTTTCAGATAGCTAAACTGCCATTAGGTCATTGTCTTCCTGGAGCATCTCCTCCCGGATGGTTAAAGAATGCTATAACTACCTCCAAACCCTGTCCGCCCTGAACAAAGTCGTGCTATGTTGGGTGCCTGGACACTCGGGAGTGGATGGTAACGCGATCGCTGACGATCTAGCACGACAGGGTGCCTCCACCCAGACTACATCTCCTGAGCCGTTTTGTGGTATTAGTTGGTCCACGATCAAAACCATGATAAACAAATGGGCCGCAGGAGAACATAGGAGATACTGGTTGTCCCTTCCGGGGCTTCGTCAAGCAAAAGTCCTTGTCAAACCTCTGGATGCAATCAAGACAAAAGGTCTTGGCAGAGCGGACCTAAAGCTCCTGGTAGCTTACCTATCTGGCCACCACACTGTTAGATATCATTTACAGAAAATTGGCCTATCGGACTCTTCAGAGTGCAGGCTCTGTCTAGAAGACGATGAAACCACCAGGCATATTCTCTGTGACTGCCCAGCGTTGGCATGGGACAGAGCCTGTCACATGGGAAAGGAACGGATTAGTCCCTTCCAACTCAGATCAACACCAACAAAAGACCTACTGCTATTCATGAGGAAAGCGGAAAGTCTTTTGTTTTAACCTTAATGTATAATACAAAAGACCTTTTGGTCGCAGTGCCCCACCTCTCTGTGAGGTACTCTTTTCGGAAAAAAAACTTAAGCAAAAGAAAACATTCTTGATTTGTTTTTTTCTGACAATATTTAGCAAATTTAAAAAATCGTACTATAATGTGACGTAGATGCGCAAAGGAAAACAAATCTTGCTTACGGCAAGGCGTCTGCTCTTATCATTGTTTCAGGGATACTTTGGGGGTTTGTTGTATGTATGTGTGAGTGCATGTATGTGAATGAATATTTAAGCTACTACAATTTGTTAACAAAAGCGTGCAAAAAGCCAAAACACCGCACTTAAGCAGCGTTTACACTGTCGAATAAGTTTTTAATAGGTGCAACCATATTAGGCAAATGACAAGTGAACAAGATTGAAACTGGCAAAACAGCTGATCACTTTTTAGAAACAAATTTTGTTCACTCTACATTTAAGGCAAATAGTTAGCGTCCTTTGGAACAGACTGTACAAAACTCAAACAGTCTGCGCAGGACTTTTGAAAAAGTAACAAAATAATTAAACAGTGTAAACAGCGCGTAAGCATTTAGTATAGCATATCAACTGATGTGAACAGGGTATAAGTACATATATATATATATACGCGTGTATATATGTGTGTGTGTGTATATGTGTGTGTGTGGATTAGCTACATGTTAGTATTGGTGTTTGGTGTTGGTGTTGATGATGATGTTTTTGTTGTTGATGTTGATGTTGTTGTGTTACCTTTCAGCCTCGACCTTTATACGTTGCCTGATCACCTGCTGTCGCATACATTCTAATGTGGACTCCGAGAGCACATCGTTACTGGAGTCGCTGTGGTCGGTGGTCATTGTCAATGGGGGCGATTTGAGCAAATTGGTGGAACGAACGCGAGATGAAATGATGTGTGATTTTGTTGTTTTTGTAGTAGTAGTAGTATCGTGTTGTTGATGTTGTTCAAAGTTGTTTATAGTTTTACATATTTTTATACAGCAGGTTATACAAAATTTGTAAATAGTAGTAGTAGTGGTAGTTATAGTAGTAGTAGTAGTTATAGTAGTATTTGGATTTGGTAGTAACAGTATCAATATGTGAGTGAGTAGACGCATTAGATTGAGATAAAAGAGAAAGAGAGACAGAGATATATATATATAGATGACATAAACATGAAACATTAACCAAACAATTGTTGTACATATGTATACAGTAAGTAGTTGTGTATGTGGGTGAATGTGTGTGTTTATGTAAGTATATGCTTGTATGCACATGGCTAGCACGCTCACCTAATCTGATGCTGATGCAAATCTTCATAATGCTGATAACGATAATTGAATATATCATTCTGATGTATGCCCCCATTTAGCGCTGCAGCTGACACGCCGCCGCCGCCGACGCCACCAACCACCACGCTGCCATTGGGCGCTGGCAATGGTGGCGGCGGCTGATAAGCCGGTGGCTTAGGATTACGTTCTAATGCTGCTAAAGCTGCTGCAGGTATTTGCTGCGTCGCTGCATTTGTTGTTGCTGGCGGCGTTGGCGCCGTTACCGCAGCGTAGGTCTCTACCGGCACAACGCTATCCTTGCGATTTTTACCAAAGCGAAACATGTGTCCTATGCCGCGTAAAATGCTTGGTTTTTTGGCACGCGATTTACCATGCTTGCCATCGTTTAGCGAACTCTGAAAGGGTCCATTACGCTGTGAGGCAAAGCCGCCCTCATGATCGCCCTCCTCCAGCAGCCAGGTCTTGCGTGGCTCTGCAATGTGTAAACAGAAATTTAAAAAGTCTCTACTATAGCATTGTCAGACTATTACTTACTATTCGCATCCGGCTCACTGACAACGGCTGCGCGCAGACTATCCTCGCGTCCACGTCCGCGTGGCGCACGCAGCGCCTGATGACCACGTGGTTCATCGGACATTTGCAGTTCCTGCACCATGGTTTGCAGCGATTCCAACGATGAGGATTTCTTCATGCCCAGCGAGGGACCCAAATCGCCCACCTGATCACGCGCCTCAGCGGCCAGTTGTTGTGTCTCAATGCTTGAAGCGGTTTTGGCATGTTTATAGCCCGGTATTTGCGCATTAGCGTTGGCTATGCGCGCCGTCAGTGACTCTATGGAGCCACCATACACTGCCGACTTGGTTAACTGTATGCGACGTTCACGTTCGCGCTCTTCGCGCAGCTTTTTGTTGCGCTGATAGGTGCCCGTTTCGCGTGCATCGAGCGCTGCATGATGCTTCTCGGATATGGAACGACGCCCCAAGGCATCGCGTGAGAAGTGTTCAACGCCCGAGTTGTTTGTCTCCAGACTCAGCTGGGATGAGTAGGTGGCATCAAAGTTGGTGCACGTGCCGGCTGTTGAGGCTGTATTATTGGCCGTATGTGTAGTGTTGGCGCTGCTGGGCGTGCAATGCGCGGAGGCCTCATGAGCGCGCACGGGCAAAGTGCTGTATAGAAAAAGTTAAGAGTTAGTTATGTGTTAGAATCATAATCAAAAAACAATACACTCACGGTGACATGGGCTCGGCATCATCCTCAATAAGCACTGCCGTATTACCATGACCATTTAGCAGCTGTGCCGGTGACCAATTATCATTGGTGGCCATGTAGTAGCTTTCATTACGCATTGTGGCTACATTGCTCATTGGCGGCGGTATGGGTCGTCGTGACTGAGATGCCGCCATTTGGGCTTGCTGTGCTTGTGGATGGTGTTGTGTTTTCTGCTGCTGTTGTTGTTGTGTTGAATTTGTGGAGCAAATGCCACCGGTTAGACGATCCAAAACGGGATTGCTCCATCTGTTGGTAGTAACAAAAAATTAGACATGCTCTAAAGCTGCAGCCAAAATGATCCTGACTTACCTATTCATATCATTGCTGCCAGAGCTGCCTGCAGCGCAGTTACTGCGTTGTTCGCGTTTCTCTGGACTCAAATAGATGACCGTGGCACCAGAGTTATCGCTTGCGTTAGAGCTGCTATTATTGTTGTTATTACCAGCGCTACTGCTGCTACTCGTATGCTCTAAAATATCACTGGAGCTGGCGGAGCGTAATATCTTGCGACCAACTAGTAATGTTATAGTGCCTGGATGCTTGCCAGGATTATTGACCATAGCACGACGCAGCGTTTCCATGGCCTCGGCATTGTTTTGTCCACGCAGCGATACGCCATTTACGCTCAACAGCTGATCGTTCATGCGCAGACGTCCATCGCGTGAGGCAGCGCCTCCGTGTATGACATTTTTTACAAATATGCCCAAATCGCCATCATGTTTCATTAAGGCGTTGCTACTGCCACTGGAGCCGGATGCATTTAAATTCGAGCAGGTCTTGCCCTTGACACTCACGCCTAGGCCAGCCTTTTCCGTATCATGTACGGGTATGTGTAGTGTTAGCTCCTCTCTCGAATGCCAGGTTATGCCATTAGGCGGTAGACTGTCCTGTTGGTCGGAAGCAAGATGCAGCATTAAGTAGGAGTTTGTCATTCCTTAACATATCATACTTACATTTGAGGCCGCTGATTCGCTGCCCGCATCAATGAAATGCTGAGATTCATTGAGCTGTTGCTGCATTTGCTGTTGCATTTGATGCTGCTGGAACAGCGATCGTGCACTGCTGGATTTTTGTATGTAACCAATTGGTGCATTGCCATTTTGCACTGGCTTCGGGGGCGTGGCTTCCATTTGCTCCTGTAAAGAGTTTAATTTATAAGTCAATGCGCTTTGATTGTGGACATATTTTCACTTACCTGTGCGCCGCCTCTGCCGATTTCCACCTCGGCCAGCTCCTGCTGTCTGGATACCACAATACGCACTGTTGCACCTGTTGGCATGCCGCGCAATATGGCCACCACATCCGTTTGTGTTTTGCCCGTCATGGGCGTGCCATCTACTTCAAGCAAACGATCGCCGGGTTTTAGGCGTCCATCTTCTATGGCTGCACCACGCGGCAGTATGTTCTTTATATAAATTGGGCAGTGTCCACCCGCTGGATTATCGCGCGTAGTCACTGAAAAGCCCAAACCATTGGCGCCCTTCTTTAGCAGTATCTCTATTTTGCGCCCTAATTTACGCGTATTGGCCACCTGCAGCGAGGTGCCCGCAGGCGCAGCATTCGGTTTACGCGTAGGCGACACCGTAGCTACCTTGGCCTCAGCACCCGAGACCAGCTTTTCCTCGGCCTCAATCATTTCGGCTACCTTGGAATCACGGCGCCTGTGCTTGTGTTGATCGGCGCGTAGCACACGCACGCGCAGCTCTGAGGATTCCAAAGCGCGTCGCAAATATTCCTGCACTTGATGTTCGGTCAGCCCTATAAGCTTGGTGCCATTAATCTCTAAAATGCGATCATCACGACGCAGACGACCGCGCTCAGCGCGACTACCGGGCTCAACATGTTGCACCAGCAGGCCGCCACCATGCTCGTTGTCGGGTATGGCTGTCAGGCCCAATGGACTGCCGTATTCGTTAATAATGAGCAGCATTTCACCGCCTTTTTCACGTATGGACTCATAGGCCTGACCCAGCGGCTCCTTGCGCTTGCTCTCACGCGGCAGCGACTTGCTGGAGTAAATGGCTGCACCATGCTGGCTATGTGCTGTATGCTGTCCAGACTGTGGCTGCGAAGCATAGTGCTGCTGATGTGGCTGTTGTTGTTGATGCTGCAGCTTTTCGGCCGCCTCCATCCATTTATAGCCATTGCCATCACCCAAGAACTGCATGGACAAACGTCCGGAGCGCGCAAAAGGCTGATGGCTGGCGCCGTGCAGCGCATGCTGAGGTTGTTGCTGCTGCTGCTGCTGTAGTTGAGCTTCCTTTGCTTGCAGCTGTAGCTGCAGTGCCTCATCCTCCTCCTCCCATTGTGGTGACAAATGGCCAGCAGCTTTGTCTAAATGTATGCGTTCCGGTGAATCGCCGCCGGCATAATGTGGCGCTGCAGCCGACCAGCGTTTGTTGCTGCCCTCAGCCTTGAGCGAGGCCAGCAAATTAGGATCACTGCTGCGTCGCACTTGCAGTCCCAGACCTGTCATGGGACCCGAAGTGGTGCTGGTCACCTCTATATGCGGCGTGGAGAGATCGCGTGTGGGCGCCTCTGTATTGGTGGGATCGCGAAATATATCCGGTGAACCAGTGCCCACGGATGAGCTACCCGAGGCGCCATCACCACCACCTTGTGGCACGCCTGGATCTGGGCCAGAGTCTTCAAAATGTGCCAAGATTTGTTCACGATCATCGGCTACATCGCGCACACAATCATCGGGATCCAAAATGCCCGACTGTGTTTGCAAATTATGTACGGCCACCCAAGAATCCGGTTCCTGTAAGCAAACAAAAGCAAAAAGTAGACACATTAGTCAGCTGTAACTCTGATGGTAGTCATCTGGTGTGCCAAACCGTGGGCAAATTTTGCACAATGCGCGGAAATTGTAATGAGCAAAATGAGGAAGCATTAAATAGTAAGAGGCTAGAGCAGTTTTCCGGAACACACAGTGCCTAATTGGCCCTTTTAAAGTGCCAAAGCTGAGTCACGTGGGAGCTACGGCAAAAACAAAAACCATAGCAAAAACATTTGCCGTCGACCTCAAACAAATTGCATTAGGCCCGTAAAAAGAGAAGCAAGTCATGGCTTTGCTTTGGCATTCCAACACATAAATGCCAAATACGTAGCACCCCAAAAATCCAAAAAATTAAACTGGCCAAAACAAAAACAACAACCACAACAGCTGCTACAACCAAATTGCATCATGCATAAAACCAGTCATGAAAACATTCCACAAAGCATGCGCCTCGTTCCCTAAATTGAAGAACTGGAACTTGGCGCTGTGTTTAACGTTTCTATATACACTGTACCCATTGGGTCAAGGGTATGCTAGATTTGTGCAATGCATGTAACTGGGAATTGGAGGCGTGGTAAATCAAGATTCTTAATGCCAAGCTAATCTGCTTATCAGAAGCTTGGCTAGCGATTAAGCTGAGCTCATGCGCACGTCCTAGATCTTGACTAGAGACCCCAAGTTGAAAAGAAGCCCATTATCTATCCGCGAGAGATGTTAATTGCTATAGATTAACATCTTGGCTTGTTCCAACGTAGCTTTATATCCATAATATCAAAGCCACATGCTTGATATTTTGAAATTTCTAACATTCTGTTTTAGATCTTCGTCACGCAGTTACGGGTAAAAAATTGGGTCAAGTAGTAAGGGTACGTCTATACGGCAAATTTTATTATAGTGTATCCCACTGTCGTATTGATTCAGTTTCTGCTGTATCTATTAAAATTTATTTAGCCAAAATTCACTTGGTTTATAAATTTTTTATATTTCTGTCGCTGACGACTTTTATTTGTTCTATGCTCTAAAAAATATATGAAAATATTTAAAAGTAGATAAAAAAAACTACCCATGCAAATATTATTTTTGTAGCTATTGTTAAATTTTTTTTGTGGGTCAAAATGTGACCTGGTTGCTCTTGCTCATTCCAGCTGTTTTATTTACTAAACTGGCTGCAGTATTATTTTTTTTCCAGCAAATAGTGAAATAATTCTCTGAAATTTAATCAAACTGAAATCCATTGATTTCAATCTGAAGATTTTTGAGGTTATGTAAAACCCTGACAAGTTAGGGGGTCCTTGGATTCGAATTTTGCGTCCTAAAAAACTAATTGCTTAACCTTCAATGGAGTATTCAGACCAGGTCAATATCTAAATATCTAAATAAATATCTGGGTGTGGTCCTAGACAAAAGACTCAACTGGAACTCCCACCACTGCATATTTTCATCAAAAAGTCAGCCATGCAGAGTCTACTACGTATCCAGATCACATCTGGACTCTTAGCAAGTGACACTGGTCATGCCGCACTTATTTATTCCCTTCCTGACGTATCGATCTCGCTCTAGATCAGATCTTTTGATCACGGAACTTTTCCACAACAGGAAATTTAGATCTCTTCTCGCTAGTCGGGAGACTTGGGATGATGGCAGCCCCTGTGGAAACCCCCGATAGCAACAATGGTTCACGGATGGGTCCAAAACTGAGCAGGGTGTAGGTGTTGGAATCGTTGGACCCAATACCAGAATCTCTACCGCAATGGGCATCTGGCCCAGCGTCTTTCAAGCGGAGATTCATGCCATAGAGATCTGCGTCTTTAATATCCTTCTCAAGGGAACTAGGGGCGCAAACATATGCATTTTTTCAGATAGCCAAGCTGCCATTAGGGCATTGTCTTCCTGTAGCATCTACTCCCGGATGGTTAAAGAATGCTATAACTACCTCCAAACCCTGTCCGCCCGGAACAAAGTCGTGCTATGTTGGGTGCCTGGACATTTGGGAGTGGATGGTAACGCTATCGCTGACGATCTAGCACGACAGGGTGCCTCCACCCAGACTACATCTCCTGCGCCGTTTTGTGGTATTGGTTGGTCCACGATCAAAACCATGATAAACAAATGGGCCGCAGGAGAACATAGAAGACACTGGTTGTTCCTTCAGGGGCTTCGTCAAGCAAAAGTGCTTGTCAAACCTCTGGATGCAATCAAAACAAAAGGTCTTGGCAGAGCGGACCTAAAGCTCCTGGTAGCTTACCTCTCTGGCCACCACACTGTTAGATATCATCTACAGAAAATTGGCCTATCGGACTCTTCAGAGTGTAGGCTCTGTCTAGAAGACGATGAAACCACCAGGCATATTCTCTGTGACTGCCCAGCGCTGGTATGGGACAGAGCCTGTCACATGGAAAAGGAACGGATTAGTTCCTTCCATCTCAGGTCAACACCAACAAAAGACCTATTGCTATACATGAGGAAAGCAGAAAGTCTTTTGTTTCAACCCTAGGGTATGGTACAAAAGACCTTTTGGTCGCAGTGCCCCACCTCTCTGTGAGGTACCCTTTGCGGAAAAAAACCTTCAATTTATTTTTGTCTAAATATACTTATAGTCCGGTTGTTCTTCGATGTTTTCTATATCTTTTTGGGCTCGCCGAATCAGTATATGAGTTCCAAAAATCTAAACACGTCAGGTTTCTGAAATAACCTCCAAAATATGTCGCTTAATGATTTTTGAGGCGCTGTCAGAACTATGACATGAGGGTGTTTCTTGTATCTAGGATTCAGCGACTAAAACCCATAAGTGTAACCCTATCACATATAAAGTTTTTTGGGGGCCTGTATTATTATCCTTTTAATTCCTTGGGTTTTTTTAATGTTCTTGGAACTAAAGCGTGATGGGAAAGTGCGGAAAACTACAGATTAAAAATCACACGATAATTAATTAATTTTTTTCTTCTTGTTTTAGCGTTAGGATAAAGGGTTTATTTTTTTTAAGATTCTTGGAAATAAAGCTTGATGGGAAATCGCGGCTTTTGATTTAAGATAGTTAAATAAAAACTAAAGATTAGAAATTTACTTAATTTTTTTGCAAATATAAAAATTCACAAATTTGTTAGTGACTAAATTTGGTAAGCAATTGAATACCAAATTTTTTAATTCCCAGCACGTTTATTTACAGATACCAAAATTGGTAAGAGACTTAATTAAAACTTTTTTAAATTGAAAAGAATTGTCGACCAAGTCAAAACGATTTTAAGGCATTTTATCGTATGTTTACGATGAGTTAACAACTCAGTCATGCATAAATTTTATAATATTTATAAAGGCATAATATTTTTTATATAATATTTATAAATATTTAGTATATGTGTTGACAAGCAGAGCTTATATGAAATATGCAAAGTATTTTAAACACATACAGTAGTAAGCAAAAGTATGTTGATATCGAGGCATTCGGTAAAAAAAAAGTCGCCTAACGATTTCAATCTGTAGCGATTGCTTAGAACCTTTGAAGATCTCGGCTTGAATTCGCACTCAAAATTTTTGCTCTGACATTTTTAAAACTGACTTTTAAAAAATCAAAATATCTTAATTTTAACATTTTTTTGAGAAAGTTTGCTTTAGAATTTTGGAGAATTTTTTTTGTATAAAGCTTTTACAAAACTTAATAAAATGATAGCTTTAAATTTTGTGAAATTATCTTGTTTAAAATTTGTATATTTTAGGGTTTTGGGTCAAATGTTCTTTGTTCAGTAATTTTGGTAATTGTTTTTATTTCATTATTAAATCTTTGTTTTTCGAAGTTTTTTAAAATTAACATAAGGCATTTTTACGAAGGTAAACAAAAAAAATATGTACCTATATTTTTTCGATTTTTTTGAGAGCTACATTTATTTAAAGTTTTCGAAAAATAGTTTAAAAAATGTTTAAATTTTTCCAATTTTTTGTGAAAATTTAAAGGTTACATAAATTTAAAGATTTTGAAAAATTGTAAAAATTATTTAAATACAATATATTCAATTTTAAATTGTTTTTATGCCTTTTTATTTATCGGATGTTATTATTATTATAATATTAATTTAATAAATACAAATTTTGGCAAATAAAGTTTTTAAACGATATTTCAAAGTGGTAGATATTCCAGATAAACCTTTGAATCTGATAACGATGTTCTCTTTAATAAACGTATTAACCTATACTCAGATTTTTTTTGGACTGACTTTGAAATGGAAAAAAATAAGATATCTTCATAAATAAACAAAAAAAAAAATTACCTAAAAACGTTTTTTTTTAACGATTGACTTTGAAAAATTGATTGGCGAATTTAGTAATAATACCTATCAACGTATTAGGGTCTAAAAACAAAATACCTAGTGTGAAATTTTCAAAAAATCGATTTTTTTCCATATTTCGATAGGTTATACCTTTAAAAATAACATATTAAAATTTTAAATCGATATTTTAAATAGTTTTTGAGTTACAGCCATTTAAAAGAGTAGCCGCTCGGCAGTTAGATAGTTGCATTGGCTACGGGATATACCTGAGATCGCGTGTCATTTCAAAAATATTTAATATTTTATTTCAAAAATTTTACTGTGTATTCTCAAAACATGTATATATATACCCTCAAAAGATGGATTCACTATTTTTTTTTTTTTAATTCCCAAAAATGGTCTTTTTTTAGGTTGTCACACTAGGTGTGCCCCTTAACCTTTGTGGAGCTATCTAATATAATAAAACGATTTCAATAGATATTGGTAAAATATTTGGCCAAAGGTTACGATATTTGCTTAAATAATTGACTTATGTCAACAACTCAAACCGTGATATTTTCTGAAAAAAGTTCTAAAATCCGAAACACTTAAACTCAAAATCAAGCCATATTTTATTTAGAAAAAAAATAAACTTTATTATTCAAATTAAATGTATTAGACTATTACAGTATTATATATACATAATTTGAATCCGATTTTTCTCTTGCTTTATGTTTAAAATCGCATTTGTCTAGTGTTGATATTTGCTTAAGCAATATCGGATATTCTTTCATAAAGTTTAAAATTCATCGCATTGGTATTATGAAAATCTGGGTCACCCGTTGGTAGTCATCGGGACACTGGGACCTTGCTTCCAAAACCCGGTCACACTATTTCTGATGCACTTATTTTTGCAATAGCCATAATTATATGATACGATATAAGACTTTATAATAATATGATACTACTCAAAAATCACGCAGTAAAAAAAATATTCTCAATTCAAAATTGTTAGGTACAAACAATTTAATATTTAACAATAAACTTACTGGTACGTATTTATTTCAAACTATTTAAAAATATATACAGTTTAGAGTAATATTACGATACATATACAGTGAATTTCATAGCTATAGGACAGTCTGAAAATTTTTTGTTCAAATGTAAATATTTCGGTTCATAAGCATGATCCAGCAAAACTTCCTTTTACAAAAACAACTGCCTAATATTGGAGCTTTTAATTTACCGTAAGGTTATTGCACTATTGCTTCACACGGTGCTTCGCAATAGCTTATGCATCGATGTCATTTTTGATGCAATTTTGGTGTTTCATTACTATAGGACAGTGATCTATTATAAGGAAATTAACTGTAAGGATGGCATAAATACATTTTATTTCAATTTGAAATCACTTTTTGGTAATTTTATGATAAATCGACGCAACATGTGAATATTAGATTATGGTAGAGAGACCATATAATTGCGAAAAACGACGTGGGTAGAGGATGATGTATATTTTATGGAAAAACATATGAACCGATACATAAGTATTTGGAATTTGGAATTTCTTTAGAAACATCGAGAAACAAAAAAATTTATTTAAAAGATTATTGGTAAGATTTCGGAGTGGTAAAAACGAATAATCTTAAAAAATTCATAATTTTTTTCAGTTCCTTGCTCAGAGTTAATGCCAATAGTGAACCATAAAGTGTCCAAAACTACAATTTAGCAAATCGTCCAGAAGTGCCCACGAAAGACGCATGTCAGGATGTCCAAATCTTGAACCACTAAAGAAATGCCCGCTTTGAACTCACAGTTGTAACTAATTTTTAATAGGCGCGTTTTTGCGTCATTTTTTGTGCATGTTTTTTAAAGATTCTCCTTATAAGGTTGATTGTTTTTATATTTTCCAATTAGAAATCATTGAGTTCGAGTAGTCCGGGTGAATATAATTAAAATTGGAGGGATTTGCAAAGGATAAAATGAAATTTTTCTTGGCGCAATTTCAGAAGCGGCTTGGTTTTTGTGCGGGGCGCGTTTAAAGCCAGTTAAACCACGAGCCCCTATTAAACTCATCTGAAATGAGCAGTGGCGGTTACTGACATGTCTGTCTGAGCGTTTTGATACCAATCCGATGTAAAACTTCGGCGAAATGCTATTATTTTAACAGGACAACGTCTAAATTCAAGTAGATAAACTCGCGAATATCCTTTCTGGGGCGACTCTTACGGTCAGAAAGCCTGCGAATTTTCATCTACTTTATTTTTTACTTATTTCTCGATGATTCTAAAGAAATTCCAAATATAATTATGTTATCGGTTTATAGGCTTTTCCATAAATATACACCATTCTCTGTCCCATATCGGTTTTGGCTATTTTATGGTCTCTCTACCATAATCTCATATTCACATATTGCGTCGATTTATCATAAAACTACCAAAAAGCGATTTCAAATTGAAATAAAATGTATTTATGCCATCCTTACACTTAATTTCCTTATAATAGACTACTGTCCTATAGTAATGAAACGACCAAAATTGCATAAAAAATTACTTTCCATGCATATGCTATTGCGAAGCACCGTGTGAAGCAATAGTGCAATAACCTCACGGTAAATTAAAAGCTCCAATATTAGGCAGTTGTTTTTGTAAAAGGAAGTTTTGCTGGATCGTGCTTATGAACCGAAATATTTACATTTGAACAAAAAATTTTCAGACTGTCCTATAGCTATGAAATTCACTGTATATCCAGCCATATTTATTGGCCCTACGCTATATATATATATATCCAGCGCATATCAATTGTCACAATTGCACATATGAATATAAATTTGGACCATATTTTATGAGCTGGTTCTTATAATTCACAACTAGTTCAAGAGTTACTTTAAAGACTAAAATCAATGTCTAAGCTAAATTTTGTACATATACATATATAATTATATAATATATTTCAATTCTTTAAGTTTCTTGTTTTATTATGTAGTCTGCAAACGGTTTTTAACACAAGAAGATTTGATTCCTTTTTCCGAGTTATATTTAAATTTGGGCCATTTTTTATGAACTAGTTTTTATAATTCACAACTAGTTCAAGAGATACTTTAAAAAATTAAAATCAATGTCTAAGCTGAATTTTGTACATATACATATATAATTATATATTTCAATTCTTTTAGTTTCTTGTTTTACTAAGTATTCTCTAACGTTTTTTAATAAAATAAATTGGAATTTTTTTTATCGAATTCCTCTTTTTTAAAGACTTTCCAAAAAGCTGTAGCGCACTCTAAAAGTCGTACACAAAATCTTTCAAGCTTAAAATAAATTTTAAATTGAAATTTGAATTTTATTTGTGATGTAATTAATATCCAGAAGTTCATATTTTGTATTTTTAGGTCTCAAAAAGAGTACACAAGACTGATTTTTGAATCATGTTAATATCTCTAGCGGTTTCCAAATTAGAATGAATTTCAGCATATGAAAAAAATCTATCACAACAGCTTTAAATATTTTTTTTTAAAGCAAAGAAACTCCAAGTTTTGGTGTGCGTAAAAAAACTTAAAAATTATGGCTGTGCCAAGACTTTTTTTACGTAGTGTATGTAAAACCAACTTTATGCAATTAAAAGCATATCAATACCACGTCTATCCTTGTTGTAGCTCTTTTTTTTTTTATCCCTAATGTTTATAGTGAATATATGGGAACTTTATTATATAGGTATCATCAACAAATGATATCATAGGGGGCTCTAAATCCAAAGTTTGGTTGTTCTAGCTTTTAACATCCCAGACGACTTCTCGAGACACAGTTCATATTTTACTAGTTAACGCTAGAGGGCTTCTGAGGTCCCCCTTCCCTATTCTCTATTTTAGAAGACCTTCATAGTCCCCTAACCTATTTTCTATTTTCGAAGACCTTCGAAGTCCCCTAACCTATTCTCTATTTTAGAAGACCTTCGAAGTTCCCTAACCTATTCTCTATCTTAGAAAACCTTCAAAGTCCCCTAACCTATTCTCTATTTTAGAAGACCTTCGAAGTCCCCTAACCTATTCTCTATTTTAGAAGACCTTCAAAGTCCCCTAACCAATGCTCTATTTTAGAAGACCTTCGAAGTACCCTAACCTATTCTCTATTTTAGAAGCCCTCTTAGGTCCCCCTTCACTATTCTCTATTTTAGAAGACCTTTGAAGTCCCCTAACCTATTCTCTATTTTAAAAGCCCTTTGAAGTTCCCTTCCCTATTCTCTATTTTAGAAGACCTTCGAAGTCCTCTAACCTATTCTCTATTTTAGAAGAACTTCGAAGTCCCCTAACCTATTCTCTATTTTAGAAGACCTTCGAGGTTCCCTAACCTATTCTCTATTTTAGAAGACCTTCGAAGTCCCCTAACCTATTCTCTATTTTAGAAGATCTTACTTTTTTTTCTTTTTTGCCTTATAGCAGCTTCAAGTCAAGTGAATTCAATTCGCAAAAAGTGGAATACTGGATGACTTGACACACTTATTGTTAAAATATTTTTATAAAATCGGCTGTTTTACAAAATTATCTACCTTAATTAAAAGCCGTTTACTCAAATGAAAACATATGTCAACAAACTTATGCCCAGCACTGTATGATACTGAGTTAATTTTGTTAAATCTTCGGCTTATTATTATCATTACTATTCCCGAGGGCCGTTTGGAAAGTAACTAACTGAGCTGTTGCTACAATTGTCTGGATCATTTGTCAATATAAATTATGCACAAACGATCTCAGATGACAGCGCTCCTCCAATCATTATTCATAAGCATTAACATATTTAGGTGGGTGTAGTACTAGCTAGGTCTTTGATATGATACAGGTAAGTTTCTTTTTAACTCAATTTCTGTGCGTGGGTAGTTAGAAAAGTTGCTGCATTTTTACCTGTACGCATGCATAGGTCGGCGAAGGTGGTCGTTTTGGCAGCGTCATTGAGTAGGATTTGTGGAGCGTGCCATGTGGTATACCCTCATGCTTGGCAGCCACCTTATAGGTGTGGCGCCAGCCAAACAATCCACTCAGTTTGTTCGCCAGTGCGGGACACTTGGGAGGTACATCGAACATGCTGAGCTAAACTCGAGCGTTTGAATTTGAACTTCAGCTGCCAACTTTAATTCGTTGCTCTTTGGTTTTTTTTTTTTGACGTTTGGTAACACTTATTTTTTAGTTTAGTTTTGTTGTTAATAATTTTATTTAATTATTATTAAGTCGCTTTGTATTTGATCATTTTTACACATTTTTCTTTTGAGCAAAAGTCATTGTAAATATTTTGTTATTTATTTATTTTCGTTTCACTTATGGTTCGTCGTAGCGCTTTGAGGAACATTTCACCGCTGCAGTTGCTAACGAAATGCATATTTTATTTAAAAAATATTAATCATTAAAAAAAAAACACCACGATGACGTAAGCTGGCCAATAAAATGTTTTGTTTATTTTAAAACTGTTTTGGCCAATATTATGGCGCTGGTTATCAAACTTTGAACACTTATCAGTTGAGAGCTGTAGGCGATTTCACGCTTTATCAGCGATTTCCTTTTAATTTTTACGGCTTTTGCAGACATTCTTGAAATAACCAACTAGTTAGTAAACACACAGAACACAGAAAGCAAAAGTTTCCCATAAAGTTATGACTTGGCTGATAAAAATTTCAACATGTAGTATATGCCAAAGTTTTAGAGCAGCTCTAAGTTCCATCAATCTTTATAGCTTTTAAAATTAGGTAGTGATGTACTGGATATATAACAGTTCTAAATTAAGTGGTTTCAATTTGCAAAAAGTGCTAAAGTGGAAGACGAAAGGGTTAAGGGCTACTCATTTTTGACTATTTTCTTTCGAAAGTGATAAGCGGAGCGGAGCTAGTTCACATTTTTTGTTTTTCACAAGTGAAATCCGCCAAAACCAACAGGGTCAGTCTCAAAAAAGGCGTGAATCATTTATTTTTTACCATCGAAATGGTTCTGAGCGCAACTAGGTAAAATTTTTGAGCTTCACGAGCATTTATGTCTAATTAAAATTCGGTAGGGGTTAAGTGAATTCAAATCGCAAAAACTGACATGGCGAGAGACGAAAAAGTTGAACCTAACTCATTTCTGACTTGCCTTATATCAGCTTCAAGTTAAGTGACTTCAATTTGCAAAAACTGCTAAGGTGAAAGACAAAAGTTTTGGGGCCAACTCATTTTTGACTATTTTCTTTCGAAAGTGATAAGCGGAGCGGAGCTAGTTCACATTTTTTGTTTTTCACAAGTGAATTAAATCCGCCAAAACTAACAGGGTCAGTCTCAAAAAAGGCGTGAAACATTTATTTTTTACCATCGAAATCGTTCTGAGCGCAACTAGTTCCAATTTTTGAGCTTCACGAGCATTTATGTCTTATTAAAATTAGCTAAACTCGGACTTGCTTTATAGCAGCTCTAAGTGAATGTAAATCACAAAAACTGGCATGGCGAGAGGCCAAAAAGTTGAACCAAACTTAATTCGGACTTGCCTTATAGCCGCTTCAAGTCAAGTGAATTCAATTCGCAAAAAGTGGAATAGTGGAAGACGCAAAAGATGAGGCCATGTCAGACTTTTTTTTCGCAAGTGCTAAGCGGAGCGTAATTTATTCAAAATTTGGCTTTTCACAAGTGAATTGAAACCGTCAACTAGTCAGTCTTGAAAAAGGTATACGACATTTATTTTAATTTCTTGCGAAAGTGATAAGCGGAGCGGAACTAGTTCCAATTTTTTGCTTTTCATGAGCTTTGAAATAAGTATAATAATACTCGTAGTTAAATACTTTTTGAATCAACTGGAAATTTAACCGTATACTTGGAGATCTAGAATATGCGGATGATGTTGTTCTATTTTCTTCCCATCATTCGGACCTTCAAAACGGAAAGTTTGCGGGTAAACCCCACTAATACAAGCGCCCTTAGTATCGACAACTTGCATATTGAAAACGTAGTCAAATTCGAGTATCTTGGATGCCAAATTACATTATCCGAAGGAGCATTGGACGATGTAGACTGCCGAATTCGTAAAGCCAGAGCTGCCTTTGGCCAACTAAATAGATTCTGGCGAGAACCGAATATCCGGCGAAAAACCAAAATACGAGTCTTCAACGCATGCATAAAGTCGCTGCTGTTGTAAGACATGGTTCATAACCAGTATTATTGTCAAGAAGCTCCAAACATTTGCCAATCGATGTCTTAGAAGCGTATTACGTATATGGTGGCCCCGAACCATTAGCAATGTGCGCCTTTGGGAACCTTTACGAACAAAAACCAATCGAAATCGAAATTCGCAAGCGCAAATACGGTTGGACGCTGCGTAAAAATTATGATGAGATACCGCATGCAGTTCTGGAATGGAACCCACAAGGCAATCGACCCAGAGGCAGACCTAAAATGACCTGACGCAGGACGCTCAACCGGGATACCGGTAAATCCATCATCGAGCTATGAGCAATGACGCGAAATAGAGATTATTGAAAATCCTTTGTTAATAACTTATGGGAATGACTACGTTTATAATTTGTTTAAATTATGAATATGTCCTTTATAATAATAATAAATACTTGTAGAATACCAGCTCAGCTGGTTTTATGGGAAATTTTGTTTTTACAATCGAACAGTGAGAATCGTAATGATCCTGAGTTCAACTAGCTTACTTTGTGAGTATCTCCAGTTTTTATAGCCTGTAAGGTTAAGGTTAACTTGCCAAATAATAGCGCCAAGTCAAGTGAATTAAATTTACAAAAGCTGATGGAAGACGAAAAAGTTGAGGCCAACCTATTTCTGACTATTTTCTTTCGAAAGTGATAAGCGGAACGGAACTAGTTCAAATTTTTTTATTTTCGCCAGCTTTGAAATAAGTTGTGATATGTGGTTTGCGCCAGATTCTACATATATGGTGGCCCAACCGTATTAGTAATGTAGATCTCTGGTACGTAAATAATAAGAAACCTGCGCCAATAGAAATATGCGAGCGTAAGTGGCGATGGATTGGGCATACCCTTCGGAGATCCAACGAGAACCTCGCTCGACAGGCACTTCGTTGGAACCCTCAGGAGAGATCGTCGCGTTGGTGCGCCTGCAAAAATATGGAGAAGGTCTATTGAAGGTCTATATTACAAGCCGCCAGCTACTCATGGCATGATATCTCCCGTAAATCCCGTAATAGAGTTCGCTACAAGAGGATGGTCGAGGCCCTATGCTCCACTGGGAGTCGGGGATGACAAAAGACGCAGAAGAAGAATACTCGTAGAATAACAGAAGTTGTTATTGAAATTCTGAGCGCAACTAGTTCGTATTTTGTATCTTCAGTTTTTATAGCCTATAAGGTTAGGGCTCACTTGCCTATTAAAAGCTCCAAGTCAAGTGAATAAAATTTACAATCACTGACATGGTGAGAGTGGGTAAAAATTTACTTTCTGCACATTTGCAAACCAAAAGTGAGAACCGGAACAGTTCAGCGCATAACTAGTTCACATTTTTTTTTTTTTTGCATTCCAAAAGCCTTTAGAGCTTATTTAAATAAGTAGACGTAGTTATAGTATATGAAAATATTTTTATATTTGTAGGGGCCTGTTTACACTTTATATAAGACCGATTCGTGCTATTAAAACAAAAAACAAAATGAAATATGTGAAATATAAATCAACTGACAGCAGGCAGCAACAACAACAACAACAACAACAACTTGAACTCATTTCACACACAAATCTATTTGATTATGCACTTGAATGCAGGCAACTACAACATATTCCCGGAGACCCCTCCCGCTCCCACTATATATCACACTTCTCACATTCATTGCAATCTGACTGCTTTGGACACACCTGTAATAAACGCGACGTTGACTGACGCACAACAACAACAGGCACCGGCACCGGCACCCATTTGGAGCGCCATCAGCTCGCTGAGGCATGACAAACTACCTCTATATCTAGAGAGCGGTCCCAGTCTCGGCGGCGGTGGAATCGAAATCGGGCCGGCCCAAAAGCTGGTTCGTTCTCGCGATTTATTTGTTCACTAGAAATTTTAGGCTTCAAAAAATCGTGTCAATTAAATAGCAAAAAAAAAAAACGTAAGAAAAAAACAAACAAAATTCGCGTTAACATTATTCAAAAGGCGCGTCAATATTTGCCATGCTTGGCAGCCCCTGAAGATGCTCTCGAAATTAAATTGGGAAACTCTATCTTGGCTATATTTCCACATAGGGCCACACTAAAAGTCAAGTGAATGCCTATTAGGCTGGCAGTACTTGGCCAAGGTTAAGCGTTGCTAATGGTTAGCTTAACACGCTAATAAAAAATAATTTTGAAGCAGTTGAGGCGCTACACTTAAGAAAATACCCATTATACAATTTTTGGATTACTTTTAGGGTTAGTTAACCAAAAAACTAATTGCAAGGAATTCTCAGGGCCGCTAGGGCCCAATTAAAAAACCGCATGTTTTACAAAACCGCAGAGGGGAATTTGGAATATGATTTATTTAAAAAATGTATACAAACAATTTCTATCAAGACAATGGAAAAAAAATATTTTTGATTGAAATCATTTCATCTAAAAGCACCCCCTGCTCTCTCCAAAATATCTTTGTTGAAGCATGGTTTATAAATGACCAAGATACTATCAAAAGCAACTTTATGATATAGTAGTCTGAATCGAAACAATCATTTTTTATACGAAGAAACCGAACTTCCAAATCAACCTTAGTAAAAACAAATTTTCGTATTTTTATACCCTGTACCGTATGGTACAAAGGGTATATTAGGTTTGTGCAAGCCGAAAATGTATGTAACATATAGAAGGAGACGTCGGACACACCCCAAAGTTACCTAAAATATGATCAGGGTGAATAGAGAAGTCGTTATACCCATGTCCGTCTGTCAGTCCGTCCGTCTGTCCGTTTAAACGCCTAGATCTCAGAGATGGTAACGCTAGAGAAACCAAACTTTCACATTACATCCCATATTATTCCATAGGAGACAAGTTTATTTTATTTTTTTGATATCGGATATAAATTATATAGCTCCCATATGGGGGTTTGAGACGACCTCGACAAAAAAAAAGGTTTTAGATGGATAATTCGTTTGCTCATCAAGATATCGTTACCAAATTTAGTATTCGAAGATTTTTTGTATCAATTACTGTACCAAATTTGATCAGAATCGGTTAACTATATTATATAGCTCCCATAGGACCGATCGGCCAAAATAACTTTTTTAAAGAAAAATTCGCTATATTTCGTTTTTTAATAAAGATATCGTAACCAGATTTGGCGTTTGGAAATTTTTTAGAGCACTTAAGCAATGTGCCAAATTTGAACAAAATCGATTGACTATATCATATAGCTCCCATAAGGCCAATCTCCAAAAAATCGATTTTTTAACAAAATTTGTTGTGTTTCGTTTGTTTGTTAAGATATTGGGACCAAATTTGGTATTCGTAAGTTTTTTATAGTTTCTTAGCAGTGTATTAAATTTGATCAAAATCAGTTGACTATATCATATAGCTCCCATAGGACCAATCGGTCCAAAAAACGTTTTTTATACAAAATTCGTTGTGTTTCGTCTGTTTGTAAAGATATTTGAATTAAATTCGGCATTCAGATCTTTTTTAAGGCTCCCATAGAAACGATCGGTCCAAAAAAAAAATGTTTGCTTAAAAATTCTTCTGTTTATGATTTTTTGTGAAGGAACCGGATTTTATTGCAAGCTAGTGGTACAGGGTATCCCAAAGTCGTTCGGGCCCGACTTTACGTACGCCATTTTTTATATGAAGAAACCGAACTTCCAAATCAACCTTCGTATAAACAAATTTTTGTATTTTTTAACGTAATTTTGGTTCGATAAACACCAAAATGGGAACCTTTTTTTTTTCTTAACCACCGATTTCGAGACTTTTTTGAATTTTGATAGATAAATTGAACATTTGGAAAACGTAATTTTTTTAGCTTTACGCAAAAAATTTGGAATATTATGCTACTAAAATAATAATTCTTTTGAACCTTCTAACTACAGTCATCATAGCAGCAGGCTTATAATGATGATTGCACATTTTGACTTGACTTTCAATACTGTCTTTGGAATTTAAAGAATATTTACTACGCTCATAATAATACTTATTTTAAAATTAATCATCTATAAAATAATCTAGTTAGTAATCTATTTACTACTTTTTGTTTGTTATCTTTTAATTAATATACTTTTTATAGTAATCTATATAGTAGAGTAGTACTCAAGAGTACCAATTTATCTATAGTATACAAAAAAGTCCAAATGCACTGAGCGGTTCATATCAGAAGTGATTTTATAATCGGCCATTTTCTGTTTTCAGTAATATAAGATTGAATTTTAGTTGCCTTGTATTGGAGCTCAATTTCGGCAAGTTTATGCTGCTTCAGATCACAATTAAGTTTTTTTGATGGATTTTTTAAAAAATTGTTCAAAAGAAATACTTTTTTCTACAAGCCCAATTAACTCAATTGTCCAATAGGGAAAAGGGAAATGCCTTGGGAATTTTAAAGGAAATTCGTTCACTCCATGACGAAATGCAGGTTTAAATTCGCAATTTATCTTTCGAGTGAAATGAGAAATGCTTTTGGGAATTTAAAAGGAAATTTGTAAACAATTTAAAAGCCTTTAGTTTCTATTAAAATTTTTATTGTCATATAATAGGAACGGGATTAGTCCATGAGATAGGAAGATAGAAATCTGTTGCCTAAGAAATTCCCAACGTAACTTAGTTTTAGATTTTCGCATTAATTTGAATTCACAATTTTTAAAGAAAAAGGAAATGCTTTCGGGAATTTTAAAGGAAATTCGTAAAAAATTGATCATGCTTTCGTTTCTATTCAAATTTTTATTGCTATACTATGGGAACAAGATTAGACCATGAGATAGGAGGATAGACATGTGTTATCTAAGAAAATCCCAAAGTAACTTAGTTTTATATTTTAGCATTTATTTGAATTCATAATTAGCTATCTAGTGAAAAGGGAAATGCTTTCGGGAATTTTAAAGGAAATTCGTAAAAAATTTATAATGATTTCGTTTCTATTCAAATTTTTATTGCTATACTATGGGAACAAGATTAGACCATGAGATAGGAGGATAGACATGTGTTATCTAAGAAAATCCCAAAGTAACTTAGTTTTATATTTTAGCATTTATTTAAATTCACAATTTAGCTTTCTAAAGAAAAAGGTAATGCTTTCGGGAATTTTAAAGAAAATTCGTATAAAATTGATCATGCTTTCGTTTCTATTTAAATTTGTATTGTCATATTATAGGAACGGGATTAGTCCATGAAATAGGAGGATAGACATGTATTATCTAAGAATTTCCCAACGTAACTTAGTTTTATATTTTAAAAAACTTTAAAAAATTATTGCAAAAATAGGCCAAAATCTTTTAAAAGGTAATTGGATTTTGCCAGGAATAGTTTATCGTTAAACGGTGTTTAATTTGAAGTTGAACTTTGCAGATTTCGATAGTTTTCGTTTTTAACTATCCAAGGAAATTTACATGAGTACTTGATCAGAATATACCCGCGTGGATGGAGCTGGATCGTGGAAGATCCATTTACCACCAGTGTCTTTATCTGAAATAGCTGTTCTTGATTTAGGAATCACCACAAAAAAAAAGTGGATTCAAAAATATTGACTTGGGAAATTGGAAAGGGAAAATTTAACGACCCACGCAGACAAAAAAAGTTCTGTGTTTGTATATTACCTAATAATGATATATTTTATAGATATATAGAAATCGCCAGCTAATATACGGAATGGAAAGACGAAAACATCGTGGCCTAAAGTTCTTTTTTTTTTTTTTTGGTACCTAAATCCAAACAAACTTCGTGGCCTAAAGTTCATTGTTTTTGGTGCATGAATCCAAATATAAAACTTTTATTAATAGCAATAACTGACATGAAAACTGTCAACAATAATATATAGATGGTCATGGCTATAAGCAATGGCTACCAACAATAACAATAATAATAATAACTAGACGACACATTTGAAATATCAATTAAAACAAAATCCTTCACTGTTCAAAGCACACATTCTTATACAAGGCGACACATTTTGCATATTAAGTATAAAATTACAATAATATCTGGCTATATAATATGGCCATAATGCAAACACATCGAGACGTCAGACAATAGACCAGCCAAGTTAGTAGTGACGCCCTCTTTTGGGGGCTGGCCATCAAGCGTGGCATGTCACAATGTGGCGGCCAAGACAGGCTCTCCTCCGTCTGTCTCTGGCTAAAATGAAAATTAATTAAAAATTGATGCCCTAGTGTCAAATTAGCATAAAATGCGCAGTCGCAAAAAAAAAAAATATTAAATGAAAAACTAAGGAGTGTGCCAAAAATCGCTTGCTAAAAAATTTTGAAATCAAAAGCAATGCTTCGGCAATAGCTTTATTGGTTCTTTAAGAATATAATTATAAACTAAAAAATTTATTCATTTAATTTAGGCAAAATTTCGTTTAAATTTTTACGTTTTGAAGAATTTTAGCATATTGGTCTCAATAAATAGGAATTGCGAAATAATTGATTTTTTTAAGTTACGTATGAGTATAATTTCTAGAGCCATTTTATTTAATTAAAGAGTTTTTTATTATATAAAGATTCTAATATTCTTTTTTGAATTTTTATTATTCATAGCATCATTTTTTTCTTCTCCTCTACAGTAATATTTTATATTTAATTTAATCCATCAAATTACACTGTACTACAAAATCAAAAAAAATAAAAGAACTTTTCAAGTGACCTAGTGTACGTTGTAGGTCTTGACGAGTAGATCACGATAGTGTGTTTCAAAATTGTCTAACACCCCCAAAATTGCAAGTTATTGCTTAAAAACCGTTTTTCGGGTACAGCGATCACTCCCACAATGACAACGTCGCCATTTTTCAACCGATATTCGATTGCTTTACGATATCTTAATGAACAAACGAATTATCCGTCTAAAACATTTTTTTTTGTCGATGGAAATTTAATTTTCTTGTTTACAATAAGCGTCGTAACTTAAAAATTTATCGAGTATAAACAAGTGTATATCATCTTAAAGCTTGAATCTTCTTCTTTCCAAAGCCGTAAAGCAATCGAAAATTGGTTGAAAAATGGCGACGTTGTGATTGTGGGAGTTATCGCAGTACCCGAAAAACGGTTTTTAAGCAATAACTTGCGATTTTGGGGGTGTTAGACAATTTTGAAACACACTATCGTGATCTACTCGTCAAGACCTACAACGTACACTAGGTCGCTTGAAAAGTTCTAAATCACTGTTGGACAGTGTTATTAATCCTTTCGATTTTGCAGCTTTTAGAAAGCCCGTCTTGAGATTTCTGATACTCCCTTTGCAATTCGCCAAAAAAGTATTGAGCATGTAAAATCTAAAACTTTTGGTCTAATTATTTTATT
The DNA here is from genome assembly GCA_037043745.1 of Chymomyza amoena. NCBI lineage: Eukaryota > Metazoa > Arthropoda > Insecta > Diptera > Drosophilidae > Chymomyza > Chymomyza amoena. The sequence goes on from JBAMAX010001363.1 coordinate 43,054, forward strand.
AAGGTAATACGGAAAATCGATTATAAAAAGATTTTTCTGTCAATGCCCAAGAGATATTTTTAATAGATAGATAGTATTATACTTAAAATGACAAATTGTAGGTTTATGATATTTTTAAAGTAAACAAAATTCACGTGTACTATTTATTACAGAGAATTTAATTTTTCTGCAAAAATTGTTAAACTAAAAAGAATTTTTAAGGTATATTTCTTAAAAATTTTAAAGTTCACGGAGTTCCTTAGGGTTTCGGCCAACCCAGTTCGGATATAGGTATTTAAATTTCTTACAAAATTTGGTCATGTTTCATTGTAACAATGTTTTATACCCTTTTCCGAAGATAACCAAAGAGATAAAAGGGCATAGCAAGTCACATGAAGTACCATTATGTATTCTTTATATTGATTCTTGAAAAAAGAGCAGTCGATTCGACTGTCCGTTTATTCATCAAAACAATCTCAGAGACTTGAAGAGGTAGACAGTAATTATCTATACGCATATCAAGATCATGTCGATATCTTGCTTTATAGTTTCGTGGGAAAATTTCACGGTTTACACTTACTCTATAATAACCACCCAATAAAAATTTGAACTTTTAACAAAGAACAGTATAATTTTTACAATCGGATGAAAACTTCAAAGATGTTACCTTAGACCACCTTCCCTATAAACAGCACTAAAATTCATTTTTTTTCTGGAGCTTTTTGCGTTATCAAAATTTTTATGCAGACTCATGTAGACTGAAATATGAAAGTTCTCTTTTACTTTTTGAGGATACCACCCCCTAGTTCGTCTGTCTCAAAATAAATGTAATGACCAAGGGATGGCTATCAAAGCAAGCAGGGCGCAAGGCCCCCTATTTTTATTTAAATCTATTGTGACTATACAGTCTTATTCAGTACTGCAAGAGTGACTACATTTGGTTAAAATATATTATTGTATTTATAAATTTCTTAATATTTTTGCCGCCTTGATTCAAAAGCTTTTGAGATTTTCATATTAAAGCAAAAAGTCTATTTACAGTCGGGGTAGCCTCAAGTGTAAATTTCTTAAAAGCATGATATCCTTATAATTTATTTTTATTATTCATAGTATTTTTTTCGGCTTTGTAGCTTTTATCAATCCCGTCAAAAGATTTTTGATACTTTGTAATATTTGCTATACGAATATTCCCACAAAAGGAATTCGTCTAAAAAACTTTAGATTTTTCATTCAGATTACGGAAAACAGTCTATAGAGAGATTTTTTTTTGTCAATGTCCAAGAGATATTTCTGACAAATCAATTTCCATCAAATGCAAAATCTAGTGAATTCTGGCACAACCCTGAACATAATATGCTTATTGAGAATGATATCAAAGGTATGCGCCGTAGCCAACTGCAGTCGAGGAGTTACTCAGACTCAAAGAAAGACTTCAAAGTGCTATAGAGCTGGCTGGGATTTAAGCGTCTCCTCCGCCGGCCTTTTGTGCATAGGTAAAACATAATTTGCAATCAGCCTTAACAACCCACGCGGACTGCCGTGACTTTTGTAGCTAGTTGTCTGTCTAGTTGCAATTTAAGAGGTAAAAAAAAAAAAATATCTCAAGAAATATGCACAAGAAAAGAAAGGCCAAATTGCACCTTGTCATTATATGGAAAAAAAAATACATATAAAAGAGAAAAAATTGCATATATGCTTATAAAGAGTGTGGCCAAATGTAATATTGCATGTAAGACGATTATCTGGGCGTGGTATATTAAAATACCAAATACCTTATTTGCAATGGCACAGCTGGAAAGCTCTAAATCAAGTGAAAGGAGTTTTATAGTTATTGTAACTATGAATTTTTTATTGTATCTACTTTTTTTTTTGTACTATTATTTATTTATGCGCTTTGCAACACTAAAGTACAAAACACTCTTAAGACACAGAGAGACTAAGTTGGGTACTTTAATTATAAGCCTGCTCGGAACCAAATTGATCAAAAACTTTTACCTTACCAGTAAACATTTTCCAACAATGAACAAACTATACTACTGCGAATTCTGGACTCCTACGTGGAGCATAGAGACCCCTCGGGGATGGCCACCTTGTCGTGGTGAGGCGGGCTCATTAGGGGCGATGAATTCAAGAGCGATGCCGGCGGTAGCATAGCTATCGGTAGGGCCATCCATGACGGTGAGGTCGAGGAAGAGTCCTGAAGCTAAGAGCAGTCCACAACAAGCCCTGATGCCTTTTTATCAGCCGAATTGCCATTAGATAAGCGTCTGTTTCCCCATATCAGGCGCGGCTTCAAACTAAAGAATCTTTGAACTCATCACTCATTGATTCTCATAAAAGATGTCAGAATAGCATGGAACAAAACAATAATGGAATATGTCTCCAAGGGGTACCCTGCAAATATTGGTCAATCTCCCTGATATGGCAGCCAGTACAGAGGATTTGGAGGTGCTAATTTCACGTAATAATGAAAACACGATGAATGTAACCAATGGACAAACTATAGGATCAAGAATTTTAGTGGAGTTTAAGAGCATAACATCTGCGTCCTTAATATCCTTCTCAAGTGAACTAGGGGCGCAAACATATGAATTTTTTCAGATAGCCTAGCTGCCATTAGGGCATTGTCTTCCTAGAGCATCTCCTCTCGGATGGTTAAAGAATGCTATAACTACCTCCACACCCTGTCCGCCCGGGGAACAAAGTCGTGCTGTGTTGGGTGCCTGGACACTCGGGAGTGGATGGTAACGCGATCGCTGACGATCTAGCACGACAGGGTGCCTCCACCCAGACTATATCTCCTGCGCCGTTTTGTGGTATTGGTTGGTCCACGATCAAAACCATGATAAACAAATGGGCCGCAGAAGAACATAGGAGATACTGGTTCTCCCTTCCGGGGCTTCGTCAAGCAAAAGTGCTTGTCAAACCTCTGGATGCAATCAAGACAAAAGGTCTTGGCAGAGCGGACCTAAAGCTCCTGGTAGCTTACCTATCTGGCCACCACACTGTTAGATATCATCTACAGAAAATTGGTCTATCGGACTCTTCAAAGTGTAGGTTCTGTCTAGAAGACGATGAAACCACCAGGGATATTCTCGTGACTGCCCAGCGCTGGTATGGGACAGAGCCTGTCGCATGGGAAAGGAACGGATTAGTCCCTTCCATCTCAGGTCAACACCAACAAAAGACCTACTGCTATTCATGAGGATAGCCGAGTCTTTTGTTTTAAACTTAGGGTATGGTACAAAAGACCTTTTGGTCGCAGTGCCCCACCTCTCAGTGAGGTACCCTTTTCGGGGGGAAAAAAAAGAGCATAACAGCTTAGTTCCACAGTGAGGCTTAAGTCATACGAGCAACCAATTTTTTTTTAGGTTCTTCTATCTAATTGATAAGTTTTACTATTTATAAGCATTTTAATTGAATCTTTTTTTATGACAAAAATTCCACTTTGAATTTATAAAAACAACTGTCTAGTGAACTGAACTAGTGGTTCCAAAGATTTCAATTAATGCAAATTTTGTTTTGGTTCTTCCATCTAATTGAACCAATTGTTTTTTTAAATCAATTAAATCTATTGTCTAGTGAACTGAACTAGTGGTTCCAAAGATTTTACAACTCTTGCTTTTTAACGCTAATGTTTCGAGCGATTTGGTTTTATCTATGTTTTCATATCAAAAATACAAGTGCATCATATCATATTCCCAGAAGGTGGCAAACAATGTAAATACCAAAACACTTTAATCACCTAACTACAACCAAGTAACTTGCATTCTTTAGTGCCTCATTATGAACTACAAGTGCAATTAAGTGCACTTTCCTAAAGATAAACAAAACAAATAACAATTTGAAATAGTCTAGATCGCGCCCGAACTTGGAATACCCTACAGTTCCCAATATATGGCAGCGACTATGGGCGTTCTCAGGAGTTTGCTTTGAGGAAACGTCAACGTTTTGTTTTTATTCGGACCACATGATCGCATAAGAAGCTAGTTATGATAGGTTTTCGAAAGCTATACAAGTGACAAGAAAATATGTAGCATGTGTACATTTTTTTGGACCTGTATCCACCCAATCAGTTAGGAAATAGTGCAAAGTGCACAAAACATAGCCAGTAGTGAATAAGAGCCCGAAATTTCTATTTCGCGCTGTTCCTATAAAATGAGCGTCATTCTGGCTCATTTTGCGGTTGGATTTGGGTCTAAGCGCCTGTTCCTGGCATTCTTATCTGATCAGCCTTTATTATAGGTATAAAGTGTGATTCATTAAGACCATTTTTTTCAATAGGGATTTTCGTGTGGATCACGCGTGATCCATGACAGCTGTCAAAGGCAAAGTTGTTCAGTATTCATTGGCAAATCATCAGACTTACACCCGAACTACGTTTATAAATTGTACGAAAACAGCGTTCTGCAAAGAATGTTTTTCGTGCGCTGAGATCGACTTATGATCAACATAATCGACCCACCGAACCCACAATTCTTAACACCATCACCAAATTTAAAAACCCAGTATTCATTGTTTGATGATACACGACCAAATCGACCACATCCTGCACGCAGTGAAGAGAATATAGCGGCGGTAGCCGACAGTGTTCACGATGACCGCGAGGAATCGATTCGGCGCCGATCGCAACAACTTGGCCTGTCGTATTCAATAACCTGGCGCATTTTACATTTGGATCTCGGCTTGAAAGCATACAAAATTCAACTCAGTCAAGAAGCGAAGCCGAATGACCTTCCTACACGTCGCCGTTTTAGTGAATGGGCTCTTGGTAAAATCGATGAAGATCCGTTGTTTTCGACCAAAAATTTGATCAGTGATGAGGCCCACTTTGGCTCCACGGCTTCGTGAATAAGCAAAATTGCCGTATTTGGGGAGAAGATCAACCCGAAGAGGTACTGGTGAACCTTTACCAGCTGCCATTACATCCAACAAAAACAACGGTTTGGTGCGGTCTGTGGGCTGGTGGAATCATTGGTCCGTATTTTTTTAAAAATGAGCCAGGTGCAAACGTTACCATCAATGGCGCACGCTATCGGACCATGTTAACGGACTTTTTGCTGCCTGAAATTGTTGCCCGTGATCTCGACGACATTTGGTTCCAACAGGAAGGCGCTCCGGTCCACATTGCCTATGAAACAATGGCTCTATTGCGAGGTCAATTTGGTGAGCGATTAATTTCACGTACGGGACCCGTACCTTGGCCGCCAACATCGTGCGATATCACACCGCTCGACTTTTTTCTGTGGGGTTACGTAAAGTCAAAAGTTTACGTGGACAAACCAGCAACGATTGAGGCCTTGGGAGCCAACATTACTCGTGTTATTGGCCAAATACCAGTAGAAATGCTTGAACGAGTCATGGAAAATTGGACATTCAGGATGGACCATTTAAAATGCAGTTGCGGCCAAGATTTGAACGAGATTATTTTAATAAATGCCATAAAATATCCTTTCGAAATCATAAATAAAGATCCCATCATTCCTTTGAAATTTGCCAAAACATTAAAAAAAAAATGTCTTAATATATCACCCAATATTAAGTTTTGTAGATTTTCATTGAGTGCGGTTCTGTAAATTACATAAAATATTTCAGATGACCTACAAAGATTTTACAACTAAGTCATTTTAGTTACAAGTCAAAAATTTTGAAACTCTTAAATTAAATATCAGTCTGATTTTCATTGCTCAACTTATCAGTCTGATACTTTTGCCTTTATGCCTACTTGTTAAGACTGTTCTCGTTTTTAAACGAGCGCTTTTGCATTTGTGCACTTCTGCATCACAAAGAGAACAAACTAATTAATAAAACTATGTTAAAATCTGTAATTTAGATTTTGCAGCGAAGTAATTCCCAATTGAAAAGGTTTAAATATCAATTTGAAACGACAAACTTCACTACGCATCTGCTGGCATACTTTGCTCTTATTGTCTCCGAGATCTAGAACAGACAATCAGCGGATCATTTTGCTAAAAAAAATCTCTAAAATGCCACACCTTCTGCTGCTGCAGAAAACTATAATACCCTAACCAAGATTTTTTTGCAAAAAAGAAAAGCAAAAAGCAAGAGTTATGCCATTGTCCGGATGCGTCGAGAAAAACCTGCTGAGACCTTAAGAAAATCTTTCAAGTGACTTAAGTACCAAAGTACTTAATTCGATTGGCTTTCAAAGAAGGCGTGGTAGCTACAAGAGCACTAAAAGAAAAGCAACAAACAAATGAAACTTGCAACATTGCATTGTTGCTCTTGTTGTTGTTTTTGTTGTTTGTGTAATTATGAATAGCTTTAGTGTCATTTTCGTTGTTGTTGTTGTCTTATTGTTGTTGTGTATCCGTTGACACTGACGAAGATAGATTTTCACCGCTTGTGAAACTATTCGAAATGTCAAAGTAGACGCAACAAAAATGAGCGCAAAGCATAGATAACTGAAGGCGTCATTGTGCGCGCTCTTTGTGATAAGCCATTATAAAAAGAGAGCTCGAGAGCGCTCAAGAGAGAGAGCGGAAAAGGCGGAGAGCACAAAATTCGATTAACAAACGGCCCCAGCTGTCTAACGCAACTTCCATGTCTGTCTGGCTGACTAAGCAACGGATTCAGAAAAACCTTTGTTGCAATCTACACCCACCCACTCAACCAAATTGAGCCACATCCAAACAACAACAGTGGGAAAAAAGTGATTTATTTCGAAGGTAAAAAGTTGTTTTTTGTATTGAATGTGAATGTTTTGTTGATCTCTTTTCAGAATCCAGTCAGCTAGACTGTGTGCAGCTTACTCACTGTACAGTGAATAAAAAAGTTTAAAAAAATTCAAGTTTGAGTGCAATTGAATATAACAGCTGAGAGAGGTAGGTAAGATAGCACAATAATTCTGACGTCAAGTACGAGGTGTGTTCAAAAAGTAATGTAACTTAAGCAATTTCGCGGGCAACGTATTTTCGATTATCGATTTTTTTGTTGTGTTGGTACACTCTTCCCGAACATCTGTACCAAATTTCAAGTGAATGGCATTTTTTGTTTGGTTGTGAGAGGCGTAAAGGTTATAAGTGTTTTGCGTGCTCGGCGATTTTTTGCTATCGAAAAATATGGATTAACGGATTTGCATCAAATTTTGTGTAAAAAATAAAATTAAGTGCTCCGTAACACTTAAAATCTTGACAGTAGCATACGGTGAAGCTGTTCTGAGTAAAAAAAATGTTTACAAGTGGTACAAACTCTTCCAAGATGGCCGGGAAGATGCCAATGACGAGCCTCGCTCTGGACGCCCAAGCACGTCAACAACTGATGAAAACGTTCAAGCAGTGAAGAAAATTGTTATGGAAAATCGTCGAATCACTATCAGAGAAGTTGCTGATGATGTCGGTATATCGCTTGGCTCGTGCCATGAAATTTTTTCTAACGTTTTGGGCATGAGACGTGTGTCAGCGAAGTTTGTTCCGAAATCGATAAATTTTGACCAAAAGAACCGTCGCATGAGCATCGCTCAAGAGCTGTTGAATGACGTCAACGTCGACCCAGATTTACTCAAAAGGGTCAGAACTAGTGACGAATCATGGGTATATGGCTATGATATCGAAACCAAAGCCCAATCGTCCCAATGGAAGCGGCCAGAAGAGCCAAGACCGAAAAAAGCACGCCAAGTTCGATCAAATGTCAAAGTTTTGCTCCCTGTTTTCTTCGAATACCATAGCGTAGTGCATCAGGAGTTCTTACCATATGGTCATAAGGTCAATTAACAGTATTATCTTGAAGTTATGCGCCGTTTGCGAGAAGCAATACGAAGAAAACGTCCAGAATTGTGGAAAAACAATTCATGGCTTTTGCATCACGATAATGCCCCTGCTCACTCATCTTTGCTTGTAAGTGATTTTTTGGCCAAAAACAACACCACAATCATGCCTCAGCCACCATATTCACCGGATTTGGCCCCATGTGACTTTTTCTTGTTTCCACAACTAAAGAGACCTATGAAAGGACGGAGACTTGCAACGATTGAAGAGATAAAGACTGCATCGCTGGAAGAGCTCAAGGCTATACCGAAAATTGCTTATGAGAAGTGCTTTGAGGATTGGAAAAACCGTGTTTTGTATCTGAGGGGGATTACTTTGAAGGGGACAACATAAATATTGATGAATAAATAAATATTTTTTCTTAAAAATACAAAGTCACCTTACTTTTTGAACACACCTCGTATAGGCTTGATTAGTATGAAAAAACACATATTAAAGAAAGCGTTGTTTTTAAGATCTTCTGGGTAAAAACATATACTTCTATTAGTTTTTTATTTTCCCAGCCTGCAATTGCAACGTAGAAATAGAAATTTTTTTTTTTTAAATATTTGTTAGCTTGCGCAGAATTGCTCTTATGTGATATCTCTAGTAACCCAGATTGTACCATAGTTAACTTTTTGGAATTTTGTTATCTTTAAAACTTAATATACCCTTTGTACCATAAGATACAGGGTATAAAAATTTAAGCTGAGAAAAATTGTTTTTTTTGCAAAAATTTCCCTTATTTGCTTATTTTTCCTTCGAGTTTGATGAACAATTACTCATTTTTTTCGTAACCGATCAGAAATTTACTAAATTACGACTAAACTAAAAATTTGACAATTTGAAATATACATACATATATATATTTCAAACAATTCAATTTACTACAATTTCGTAAAAAAAATCGATCAAAATCAGTCTAGCACAAACAGAGATATTTGCTGTTAAACGGAGTTACTTTTCTTAATTTCCAAAATTGGTTTTTGCTTGAAATCCGTTCCAATAAAAAATTTGTTTCTTTATTTAATTTTAGCAGCCCGCAGTGCCATGCAACACTTCTACGCCAATTTTGTATACGTAGAACTTGCTAAAAAATAATCGTTTTAAAAAAAATTTTCAAATCTTTAAATCTACGAGAAAATGCAGCGTATATTATAGTCGCTATCAATGTACATACTATCCATGTTTGCATTGTGAAAATACCCAATTTGGAAATAATCTACAAAAATTGCAATTGGAGAACAAAAAAATAATGAAAAAAAAATGAAAATAACCTGCACACTGTACTTATTGAAGCCTATTTGGAAATAAACTTTACATTAAAATATCAATTACCAGAATTCAAAGTTCCAAACGAGCAAAGACATATTGTCAAACAAAAAATAAAGTTCAGCCAAATAACGATATAAATACTTTAAATAAAAAAAATAAAATGAATAAATGTATAATATGGCTTTAGTATATTCGCCAATATCATCACTGAGCAGCTTAAACCAGTTGCGAATTGTAAGCGGTTCGTTTGAAAAAAAAAATTTCTTAAGGTGCTTGCAGCAAAATTACAAAAATTTGTTCTCAAATTAAATACTTTGTTATTTGAAGTCAAGTTGGGAATAAATAAAAATTTTCATATTCTACAAATACTATCAAGTACGGTTCGTTTAAAAAAAAAATTTCTTAACTTGCTTGCAGGAAACCAAACGAGCAAAGACATATTGTCAAACAAAAAATAACGAAAAAAAAAAATAACAAATAACGATATAAATACTTAAAATAACAAAAAATTAGTATATTTGCCAATATCATCACTGAACAGCTTAAACCAGTTACGAACTGTAAGCAAATCTGAGCAAAAACTTTTCGCTGGGTAAGGTAATGGAAACTTTATATGATGTGAAGAGCTTGGGGTCTGCCACGCCTCTTTCTGTCCGTAACATACATTGCACAAATCTAGTACACACTTTGTACCTATAGGCATAGGGTATAAAAATACTCATTTACTTTTGAACTAGATAGAAAGAAAAAGTTTTAATATAGTACAGTAAAAATGGACAAAAAAAAAGAGGTTGACTAGGAAAAATCATCAATCAAAATCATGTTAAGGACCATCCAAAAAGTCTAAACCCAACATGTTAATTTTGACATATGTTTGAGCCCATTTATCTCTAATTTTATAAGTCGTACACAAAAATTTCCAAGGCAAAAAATTTTTAAAACTATGCGACGTTTTTTTCTGGAATTGGTGGTCAGACCTTCTTATTGACATTGCCTTAGCGTTATTTGTAGATTATTTCCAAATTGGATATTTTCCCGAGCTTACAAATGCGCAATATATATTTTATGCATACACATATACGATCCAATACAAACATGGATAGTATATATATTGATAGTATAACTAAGACCCAATTATAGTCAATTAATAACGACTATAATACGCTGTATTTTCTGGTGGATTTTGACAGATTTACAGCATTTTAGAATATTTTTTGAAAACGATTATTTTTTTTATCAGTTTTTCGCCACTTCTACTGTAGGATTTTGTTCCCATTACACTGGCCTACAAAAAAAAAATGTTGGTTTGGTGCAGCTTTGTCCGTATCTGTAGTCGGTAAGGTAGGTAGTATAAACTGTATTGCTGCCGCTAGATGTCAGCTGACAGCTCTGATATACCTACAATCCTTATATCAATTTTTATCCGGTTTTATTCAAAAGCAGTCAAACTTATAATCTTCTCCTGTTCCTGTCTCAAAAATTTCCTGGATTGAGTACTGAAAAATTAAAGGCAGGAATTTTTGATGGGCCTCAGATACGTCAATTGATTAAAAGTTCTACGGATTTTGAAGCTTCTATGACTTAAATAGAAAAACTGGCGTGGAAATCGTTTGTCGTCGTTGTACAGAACTTTCTTGGTAACTATAAGGCAGATAACTACAAAAAATTAGTCGAGGAAATGCTGCTGAACTTCAAAAATTTGGGTTGTAATATGAGCTTGAAAGTGCATTATCTCCATAGTCATATTGATCATTTTGAGCATAATTTAGGAGATTTCAGCGAAGAACAAGGTGAACGTTTCCACCAAGATATAAAAACAATGGAGCACCGGTACCAAGGCAGATGGGATATTCATATGATGACTGATTATTGTTGGGGACTTATGCGTGATTGTCCAGGACAATCTCACTCAAAGAAATCCCTGAAAAAAAATTTTCTTGATGTCTAATTTCCAAATAAATTAATATTTTTTAATAAATATATATTTTTATTCTTTCTTAAAAACGAGAGCTGATATGAAAAATGTGACTGATATTTTCGTATCAGCTCACAAAATATACCCAAAATCAGGTCTAAAATCTTAGGCACCAAAATGAGTGTAGGCCAGTGTTATTCGTAGTTTCTTTGCGTGGGCAGAAAATAGTATAAAATTTCAGAAATTTCGATAGCTGTACTAAATTTTTTTTTTTTTTAATTTTTATAAGCCCAAAAGTTTGCGAGTTTAACGATCCTACGAGCATACTTTACAAATTCCAAAAAAAAAAGCACCCAAACCCAAATATTGCTTCGTAATTTTCGAGCATACAATTTAGTATTTGTCCCACTGTGCGCGCGCGCAGCAACAAAATCAACCTCATTTTGATTGATAATTGAAGAGCAGCTGTTAGCGGGTTAGCCGAATAGTGGGCAGCGAAGGGAGGGGGCTGGGGTTCGAGACCTACTAGCCAGGAAAAGCGGCAGACAAACATTAGAAAGCGTTGCAATGACATTAATCGCCTTAAATGGAAATATAAAATGACTGTTGCATTGGTTTTCACCCATTCAACGATAACAAGTATATAATAAGAGATTGTCAACCATCGATGGATGGATGGATGGTTAGAAAGATAGATAAACAAACTTGTCTACGATTATGGCTTAAATTAGTCAGCACTCAAGTGGCAAGTTGTTTTAGTTTTTGTTGTTGTTGTTGCTACTACCAATATAGCGCCAGCTGTTTTTTTTTTTGTTTTATTTTTGTTTTTTTTTTAACAAAAGTGGGAATGACATTGCGCACAAAGAGCATTGATAAAAGTACAAAACAAGCAAAAGTGGCAACAATTACGGCATTGCCAACTCATACACAGAGATATACAAGCTAAAGATACAGATACAGATACAAATACAGATACAAACTGAACAAATGAGAGACAGTTATATTTGTTGAAAAAAAATTTGCCTGCTAAATATTTGTGTAAATATTTTTTGTTAATATATTTTTAATATGCAAATGAGTTAGCACGTATAACCTACAACTCGGCTACAATGTTGGCATTAACAAACAAGATCCAGATACTTTTAGCTTATAGATATAAAAAAGTGATGCGTTGGGAGGTTCTTAATACAAAAATCATAAGAACCAGTGCTGTAAGCCCTACAAATTTTTTTAGAAAGTATTTAAAATCATCAGCAATCAGCAGGAACTGGGGTCTGAACCCTAAGATTGCCTATACAGCCATCGTACGACCCATCATCACATATGGTGCGCTGGTATGGTGGCCAGCATTGAGCAGGCAATACAACATCAGGAGACTAAGACACTGCAACGAGCGGCCTGTGCAAGTGTTACGGGCGTAATTAGATCATGCCCAGCAGAGGCGTTTAATGTGATCTTGAATATGATTCCGATTGAATAGCAATTAAAGCTAACTGCAGCAAACACGGCCACCAGAATCAAAGAAACTGGACTCTGGAGGACTAGTACCTTCGGACATGGCAGCATTTTGCAGGGTCAAGAGACTAGCAAATCAACAGATTACATAACACCAGTACTGGACTTCAAGAAGAGGTTCGACGTCAGATTCCCGACGCGAAGGTAGTGGGACATGAACAGGGTAATGAGAGCAGACGCAGCTGCAATCTATACTGACGGATCCAAAATGGATCGCGGTGTAGGAGCAGGGGTCTACTCGGACGAACTCGAAGTATCTCTCTCCTATCGCCTAGGAAGCAGAAACAGTATCTTCCAGGCGGAAGTCTTTGGCATCAGAGAATCATGTAAGGTGTTGAATAATCATCCGAGTCAGCTGGCGGAGGTGTTGTATATTCTCCGCCAGTCAAGCAGCTTTGCTGGCGATCAAATCGCCAACCGTGAACTCAGAAATCATCAGACAATGCAAAGAAGATCTCAATGCCCTTGCAAGCAGAATGAACATCGCTCTCGTATGGGTTCCCGGACATAGGAACGTATACTGGAATGAAAAAGCTGATGAACTGGCGAGAAAAGGAGCATTAGATGGCGAAGCAGCGGAGGTAGCTGTCAAATACACCCTCAGCGCTATCAAGAGAGAACTTCTTCTGCGAGCTCAGAACAAGGCTTGAAACCAGATGGAAAAATATTGGCACTTGCAAGATTACAAAGGAAATTTGGCCGTAATACGACAAGCGTAGAACGGCCGAACTGCTAAGCAAGCCAAGAACAAAGATCTTCAGAATATCTAGAATATAGAATCTTCCAAAAAAAAGATTTTTTAACAAAAATTTGTTGTGTTTCGTTTGTTTGTTAAGATATTGGGACTAAATTTGATATTCGTCAGTTTTATATAGTTCCTAAGCACAGTACTAAATTTAATCCAAATCGGTTGACTATATATCATATATATATATATATATCATATAGCTCTCATAGGACCAATCGGTCCAAAAAAACGTTTTTTATACAAAATTCGATGTGTATCGCTTGTTTGTAAAGATATTTGAACTAAATTCGGCATTCATCTTTTTAAAGGTATTTAAGCACTGTGTCAAATTTTATTGAAATCGGTTGACTATATCATACAGCTCCCATAGAAACAGATCGGTCAAAAAAAAAATGTTTGCTTAAAAATTCTTCTGCTTTTGCTTTTTTGTGAAGGAACCGGATTTTACTGCAAGCTAGTGGTACAGGGTATCCCAAAGTCGTTTGCACCCGACTTTCCGTACGCCATTTTTTTCTATAAAATCATGCAAACTCTTCGTAAACAAACATTATTTAAAAAAATTGTTTTTTTTAAAACCTTTCCAAATGATTTATTTTGAACTTCTTGCTTATAATTAATTTCAAAAAGTTAAATTTCCGTGTAATTTAATACAAAATAGAAATTTTCAAAATCCATTGCTCTTGACCAAAAAAATCTCTCAGTGTATCAAATAAATTGGCATTTATCGAGCGAATTTAACAGGTACCTATTATTTATTTTAATGATAAGCAAACATTCTACATATACTATGAATCACTGCTAAACATATGAACTTTTAAGCAATCCAACATTATAAAAAACTATATGAGAATGTCGTTACTAATAACTTCAGTCTTTATAGTAATTCTTTCCAAAGAAGTAGTCAATACGCACTTATTTCTTATTTATAGGAACCATAAATATCTATAAAAAATATATCAACTACAATAAGATAATCCATTGCCAAGTTATTGTAGATAAGAATCATATATAGTAAACAAGTAAAGCTATATACGTAAATACATAGAATGTACCTATTTCCATGTTGATCCAACGTTATCTTGCAAACCAGTTATTCTATACTCAAAACAATTATGAGTAGTTAATATTTTCCAAGTCCTTAATGCTCCTGATAAGGCACAGATAACAAAATGTTCGAGATGTTCGCTTTGTTTGGCAAAAATGCAGAGTTTGTGCAATTCTGCGCTATGTAGGGCGCTTTTGCCAAGGGTATAAAAATTGTAAAAAGCGCTAATGTGTACATAATTTTATTTATTTAGAATTTCTAACAAAACCTAAACCAGGCATATGATAATTGTAAACAGCTGATTGCTTTTGGTCACGTTATTAGTCGAGCACTTCCACATTTCTGCCCGACAAAGTAAACATACGAAATGTATTTATGACACATAAGAAAAAAATTCAAAGTAAATAATTTGTTTCCCCTTTACTTTATTAATAACAAATTATAATTTAATAATTTAGTTTCTATTTTCATTCCAAAAAACAAATTATACGTTTAAATCTTCACGAAATATAATAAAAACTTGAGTGTTTAACTTAAGACATCAATCAGCTCTTAAATTAAGCATTAAAAATCAGTAAAAATTATTTTTATAATAAACAAACTTGTCATGCAAACATTTTCCAGCTATTGCCAAAAGTTTTCGTATTAAGCTTTTCGGTTTTTCTTTAAATAGGCACTACTTAAAAATCAAAAAAAAAAAAAGGTAATGGCTATTTGGAAAAAAATTTTCAGTTTTAAAGTTAGTTAACTTTTTGCTAATTATAAATAGAAGCTACGATCTTGACATTCTTGAGAAGTGTCAACAGTTTAATGTCGAAGCCAGCTTAAAAGTTCATATTTTAAAAATCAGCTGCTTCATTTTAAAAACTATTTTAGTGTTAATGTTTTTTGTAGGATTGTGAAAACTTGTTCTAATAATTTAACGAATTTCTTAATGGTCTTATCATATCATTCATAGTCGAAAGTATCACGCTGATAATAATTTTCGAGGACCATTGATATTCGTTTAGAAGCATTGTTAGGGTAGAATTCTCTTTATGATTAAATAGTCAAAGTTTTAAGCATCAAATACAAGCCCTCTAAAAAAGCACCCTATACATATAAAATGTAAGTTTTCCTCTTATTTGAAAGCATTTTTCGTGTGTCTCTTTATGATGAAAAAGCGGCCTATAATACATGACAAATATAAATGACGAATGCTAAAGTCGAGCGTATATGACTTTGAGATACCCTCTAACATCAAAACAAACAAATAGGTAAATAAATAAACCGATTTTAATCCAAAAAGAAAAAAGCTTTTGATGATCGATTTTGTTTATCTTCATTAAGAAACGAAATCAGCGCTGAAAATTTTTGCTACCCATCATCGATGCGCTGGGTCCAAATGAAATATTCTAGTACACTTTACAGCGCTAAAATTGATAAAATTATCTTTATAAACCAATGTACAGGGTGTTCCACCTAGTGTTTAGAATTTGACCTACCGATTATGTGACTTTTAAGACGTCAAATGTCATTCACATATTGGTAAATATTTAGTAAAAACATTGCCATTTACGAAATGGAATGCTATATATATACGCTCGAAGAAAATTGGGAAATATTAAAAACTTATTTCCAAAGTGGTGACTCTTCAACTCGAAATGTGAGAAATTTGAACAAAGGTTAGGTTAGGTTAGGGCGGCAGTTGGGACCGACGTCCCAACTAACTTAGGCCAAGGACAGGCCCTTTGTGATACCGCTATAGTGAGCCAATTCACCACATTTCTCCACTTGATAGGTCCCCTACGAAAGTTGAGGAAGCCTGAATGAACCTTAAAAGGCATTTTGGACTCTGTTCAGAGAGCTGAGATAGATCATTTAGAAAATGTGACTGTAGGAACCTAAATCTTTTACTGCCCAGTCCTGGGCAGTGACAGAAAAAGTGTTTCAACGTCTCCAGCTCGTCTTCATCGCCACAGCTTCTACAGAAGTCGTGGTGGAGAGCATTCAAACTTCAATTTGAAGAAAAACTTCGCAAACAAAATTTTGCCAAAAACCCAAATTGTGGATCAATTTGTGAAGCGAGTTCGTACAACTGGAATGTTGGCAGATAAACTAACCCGTCAACGATCTTTCCCCGAAAACTTTGCTGCTGTGGCTTTTCAGCCAACAACCATCAACTTCAACTCGGCATCGTTCTCAAGAATTGCCCATTCCACGCACTTCTTTGATGCGAATTTTGCATAAAGATCTTGCCATGAGTTTTCGAGAGGAAAGTACTGCGCAAGATCTTTGGTCCTATTCGAGTTGGCGATGACTACCGCATCCGTACCAACCAGGAGCTGTATGAGCTCTTCAACGACATGGACGTTGCTCAGCGTATCAACATCCAGCGGCTTCGCTGGCTCGGGCATGTCGTTAGGATGGACGAGGATGCTGCAGCTGGACGTGTGTTCGATGCGGTAGTCAGCGGCCGTCGGCGAAGAGGACGACCGTGTTTGCGTTGGAAAGACCAAGTGGAAGGGGCCCTGTCTTCGCTCGGTGTGACCAACTGGAGAAGGCGCGCGCAATGCAGAATCGCCTGGAGAGATATTTTAAGGCAGGCCGTAATCCGGTAATCGGGTTGTTATAGCCACATAAGAAGAATAAGAAGAAGATCTTGCCATGAAGGCATATAAAGTTCAATTGGTGTAGCAGCTGAAGCCGCTCGACCTTTCGAAGCGGCTACGGTTCACAAAATGGGCGAAAGATCGTTTGGCCGAAGATGGCGAATTTTATCGAAAAATCATCTTTTCGGACGAAGCTCATTTCCACCTAGGTGGTTATGTTAATAAGCAAAATTGTCACATCTGAGGCTCAGAAAATCCGCAAGCGTTCCAGGAGAAGCCAATGCACCCACAACGAGTGACTATTTGGAGCGGAATTTGGTCTGGCGGCGTCATCGGCCTATTTTTCTTCGAGAATGAAGAAGGACACGCTGAAACCATCAATGTTGACCGACTGGTTCTTCGAACAAATTGAAGATAAAGCCTTGGACGATTTGTTGTTTTAACAGGACTGCAGCCACGCGTGAAACAGCGAACGCTACAAGCGATCTTCTGCGCACAATCTTCAGAAATCGCATAATCAGCCGAAATGGAGTTGTGAATTGGCCACCAAGAAGCTGCGATTTGACGCCTTTGGACTATTATCTTTGGGGTGCGGTGAAAGATGAATGTTATGCCAACAAACCACAAACAATTGATCAGCTGAAGGACAATTGGAGCCGCTATTGCCAGGATAAGGCCTGAAACAATCGAAAATGTGCTCAAAAATTGGACCGATCGAGTGGTGGTGGTCATTTGACCGAAGTTATTTTTCATAATAAATGTCATGAACCAACCTTTCAAATAAAACTTTAAACATTGAAAAATGTTCAGTCGTTTTGTTTTTATAGCAAAATTAAATTCCCATATTTATATGGACCACCCGTTATATGTTATATACAACTTAATATACCCTTTGTACAGGGTATATTCCTCTTTCAGATGCCGCACCAACTGCTCGAATTTTTATTGTTTTTTTTTTGCATTACGTATAAAATAATTTTTAATTACTGTTAGCTTTGAGTCAACATATAAAAAAATATAAGAGAAAAACTTTCTTTAGCTTCATTTAAATGAATCGCATATGAAACTCAAAACTCAGACTGCACTTAGAGTTGCCTCAACTTCAGGAAAAACAAAAACAACAACTCCGAAAAATAAAACTCAGAGCCTCTTAAAAGCTTTAATTGCGCCGAAAAAGCGCGACGTGCGGTAGGGTGGGCGAGGGGGCGCCTCCCCACAACAAGTAGTTGCTTCTTATGACAAGAGAAAAAGCGTGAATGAATGAACGGAACGGCACTTCAAAAATAAAAATAAATAAATAAAAGTATCTACAAGATATAACTCGTACGTTACAAAGAGTTGATTGAACCTGCGATTGACTGAGATTGAGTAACACAAATTTAATTTAATTGATTTTAACGACGCGTTTTCTTCAGTAAAAGTAAAACATAAAATTATAAAAATAAAAAACTTTGGTAAGACGGTGGCAAAAGAAAAGCGCAGCAATTAAGATGATAACAAAAAGAAATAAGAAGAAAATGAGATAAATGAGATAAATAAATGCGATGCTGATGAATGCTACGGAAGTAGAAAGTTAAAAAATGGCAGCAAAAGGGCGCACATAAGACATTTGGTCAAAAGCAATTGCAACAACGGCAGCAGCAGCAGCACTACCAACAAAAGCAATTGGTAGCAACTAGTGCTGAAAGCGGATCGTGTCACGACTCACGAGCTATGCAGTTGTAGTTAAAATAAGGCGGCTGACTGGGAAACTTTTAAATAGTGGAATTATGTTTACACGCTTCGTTTGAAAAAAAAAACTATGTTCAAGATATCACTTTTTTCAGCGATAATATTGGAAAATAGTCACAATGCGCTTTGGCAAACTGACAAATCTCAATCGAAATCTAGAATAGAACATTCTAGTATCCTTCACAAGGGAACTAGGGGAACAAACATCTGTAGTTAATCAGATAGCCAACTGCTATTAGGGCAGCTCTCTGACTCTTTCGAAGTGCGACAGGGAGTAAGGCAAGGGGATATTCTGTCGCCATTCCTGTTTTTACTGGCGAAAGACGATGTACTGACTGCCACCGTAGGTACAACTGAGAGACACGGTATCCAATGGATACATTTTGAGAGGCTAAGCCACTTGGATTATGCTGACGATATCTGTTTCCTGGCAAGTACCAACAGCGGGATGAACGAGATGTGTCAATCACTGCAAGTGAATGGAGAGATGGTTGGTCTAAGGATCAACTGCACACTGGCCGCTCAGCACATCAGCCCATTATTCTGAGACAGACGCCCATTGAGGAGGTCAAACAGTTTATCTATCTAGGAAGTTCTGTATCGTCATACGGAGAAACGGATCTGGATGTTAACAGCAGAATAAGTAAAGCCCGCCGCGCCTTTGGAATGTGCTCTTCAGTATGGAACTCTAGTCAAATTTCCCTACGCACCAAGTTAAGGCTCTTCGAATCCAATGTCAAATCTGTACTGCTGTATGCCTGTTAAACCTGGAAAGTCCCCACCTACATCACGAGAAGTTTACAGGCATGTGTAAACCGCTGCCTTCGATATATTCTTAAGATCCGATGGCCGCAGATTATATCGAATCAAGAATTGTGGCGCATAACAAGTCAAAAGCTTTTGGAAATCGAAATTAGACAGCGGAAGTGGCGCTGGATTGGCCACACGTTGAGGAGACCAAACGACAGCATCGTGAAGCAGTCCTTTGAATGCAATCCTCAAGGTTCACGGCGAGTTGGTAGACCAAGAACTACTTGGAAATCAACAGTATTGGCCGAAGCAGCAACATAGCGTTAAACGTGGCCACAGCTGAAGTATCTGGCCGCAAATCGGGAAGGATGGAAGAAGTTTGTCGCCGCCCTATGCCCCAACCGGGGTTGAAGGACTTGAAGAGATTAGGGCATTATCATCTTGAAGCATCTCCTCCAGGCTGGTTAAAGAATGCCATAATTACCTCCAAAACCTGGCCTGCCGGAACAAAGTCCTGCTATGTTGGGTACATGGACACTCAGGAGTGGAATAGCATAGAATCGTTTTATATTCGAATTGTATTCGATGTCTTTGAGATTGAACAAAACGAATTTTATTCAATACCTTGCTCACCCTAAGCTGCTGTTCAAAATAGTTTGTGGTCTGGAATAGACCTGATAGATCCGACCCGGGATAGTGTGTATACTAAACTGAACACTCAACTGAATAACTCAGGCGCTGAAAACCCGATTTAAGTTCAAATGGAGCATCACAAAGCTACGGAGTTTGTTCTTTTTGTTTTTTGGGCCCAGAAAATCACGCTGTATAATTTGCTACAATTATTGATGAATTAATGATCTCTAGAAACCTCAATTGTATGACGTTGGCGCTAGAGCCCACAACATTACCCAACATCCTTGAATAAAGGTGCTCTAGGAATAAAGGCGAAGAAAATTCGTGAGGGGTTAGAATATGCGACTAGGAAGACAGGTCATACTAGCTCTCGTATCAAAGAGTGACGATGTCAAGTCCTAACCCGGCTAAGGTATGCCACTACTAAGTTTAACTCAAGGTGCTCTAGGGATAAAGGCGTCATATGAAGTAGTTGAAGAAAAGTCGTGAGGGGTTAGAATATGGGACCAGGAGGACAGGTCATACTAGCTCTCGTACCACAGAGTGTCGATGTCAAGTCGTAACCCGGCTAAGGTTTGCCGCTACAAAGGTTGGCTTTTAGATAGAAGAAGACATGCCTTATATGACGTTGACGCCAAAGCCCGCAACATCTTTCAACATCCTCGGATCAAAGTGACCTAGAGGTAAAGAAGTCCAATAAAGCATCTGAAGACAATTCGTGAGGGATTACAACATGGAACTGGAAGCCAAGAGAACATGCCACTACAAAAGCTGAGTTTAAGAAAAAAGAATTCCTTGAAAAATGCCACATTCCAGCTCTTCAATGCCCAAATCTTTATAAGAACCCGTGAAATAACCCAAAACAAGCTATATCGTGCTTCACTCACGTCCATCTCTAATAGTAAGTACCAAGTAAGAAAGAAAAAAATAAACTTGCACACGTGTATCCCGCGGGCGCGGGTCAATTGAGTTCACTGTCACTTTCACTGGCCCCCGACCGGCTACTTTGGGTTAACAAGTTTTGGCCGTCTGACGAGGAAACAGCCACAACCACAACAACAACAATAAATTTGTATATTTATTTTAACTGGAATTTAAATGGCAGACAACAGCAGCAGCTGACAAAAGTTGCAATCGCTTTTGGTGACACTTTTATTGATATCTTTGTCTTCGATTTGTTTTCATATCATTTCGTTTGTTTTATATTTTTCTTTCTCGATTTTTTGTTTTGTTTATTATTCGTGGACGGTAATAAACAGTTATTTGCCATGAGCTTTCAATGCGTTACTCAACTCTTGGTAAGTTGCTGACTTACTGTCTCCAGCTACAATTGGGTCTGGTCTCAAAAAGTTCCCAAGCCAAGACACATGCAAGACGACAAAAAAAACAAACAACTGAGATGATGATAGTCGGGAGATGCTGACTATAATATACTCTTTGTCAGAGTCGATCGATAGGAATTTCAGGAACGGTATTAAGCGTTTACGTATTCATATCTAATCTTTAAAATGTAAAAACAAATTTGCTAAATCGCTAAAGGAAGATCTTAATATTTTACATAATTTAGAAACTATCGAGAAAGCTAAAAGAACGTTGAACACTATGTATAGTGCAAAATACACATACGGGCATCAGAAAGATTCGGATAAATCTACTACAATAAATCTTTCAATATTTTAATAGAAATACGTAGACGCCTTAGATGACGCAGCCTCTGGTCTCGAGGAGCTTATTTTTTCACCTTTCTCCGTTTAGACATCCCCTAGTGATTCTATTAAAAAACAAGTCCTCGTTTTAGTTTGGAAGCTGTGGTTTTTTCCCCTCTAAGTTCCTCACCAATTTTAAAAAATGTAGCTATTGATGGATAATAAAAACAAAGTATGGAGAAGATTTTCTATATAAAAAACAAAAACTAAATGCAAATGAAAAACTAGACCATAAAATTATCCGATGAAAACATCCTGACATGGCTGAATTGATTTCATGTATCATCCTGATCATACGTTGTGGGGTCTTATACTCTTTCTTTCCGACCCACACGCATTCTTCTAGATATTATACATATTTTTTTCTTTTGCTATTGGTTATAAAAACTAAGAAAATCAAGAAGCAAAAAAAAAAGCTTAAAAGGTATTTAACTGTTTAACTATTTTTCTTGCCCGCTTAATTTAAGTGTCTTTTGTGCTGGTCTTTTGCTTTGCACCATTTGTAACTGGTTTCATTATGTCTTGGCTTATTTCTTTTCTTTTTTTTTTTGTCTTTTTGGCAAACATTTTGCATGTTAACTGAAAAAAGTGCGCGCTCTAAGAGCTGAGAAAAAAGTTGTTTCTAAAAACACATGACCAACAAATGTCACATAAAGTCGAAAGAAAAGTCTTCAGCTTTAGTTTAAGATAAACAAAACAAAATAGATCACGTAGGGTGTTGCTCTACTAAACGACTGATATAATTTAGTGCTCAAGTTCCGGTAGATAATATATGGTCTATATCTAGAAAGGCAATATGTAGTGAAAGATGAGTGCTTAAAATGTTTATCGATAAACTGGATTAGGGATGGCAAAAGTCTATGCAGCAAAATATCTATAAAGTTGTATCAAGCATTTATTTGAGGTGCTAGCAATAGTAGATTCTCCAAAATATATTATGCTCTGTGACTCAACTTGCATGAGGTTTTCAGAAAAGCTTAATTAAACAGTGAGCTTCGTAGGTTGCAGTCGGATTTCTTTATCGATTAACATAATATTTTTATACCAAACTCAGCACAAAAGAGGCTTGGACCTTTCTTGCGGCAGTTCACCCTATGAAACCACATACAATAAAGTGGTACACAGACGGATCACTTACTGATCAAGGAAGTGGCCTGGGGGTAGCAGGAACCAGAACCAAATATTATGAACCTCTAGGCAGACACACCAGCATTTTCCAAGCTGAGGTTTGTGCTATTGGAAGATGTGCAGAATTCAATCTGCAAAAGAACTACCATGAAAAGGATATTTCCATCCTGTCTGATAGTCAAGCAGCAATAAAAGCATTAAGTAAAGCCAAGATCACATCAAGGCTGGTCAAAGAAGTGAGAACATCACTGGATAATTTAGGTTCCAGAAATAAGCTCACGATTAGATGGGTTCCAGGGCACAATAAGATTCCTGGAAATGAATTAGCAGACAAACTCGCAAGAACCGGTGCAGCAACACCGCAAATCGGTCCTGAACGACACTGTGGGATTGGTAACCACGTGGTACGGGACCAACTAAGAATAGAGGAGAATAAAAAACGACTGCTTCACTGGGCGCAGATACCAGGGCTTAAACAGTCAAAAACCCTCCTCTCTAACTTCAATCGTAAGAGGTTCAAAATCATGTTAACGCACGGGAAGAACACCATGAGAATTATGACGGGCCTTCTGACGGGACACTGTAGGCTTCGCAGCCACCTCAACAAAATTGATATAGTGGATAGTGGACTATGCCGATTCTGTAGCATAGAGAAAGAAACTTTTTCGCACATATTATGTGAATGTATGGCAATCGCTGGTAAAAAAAACAAGCTCCTGGGCATGTACGTTCTCCCACCATAGACCGTTGCTACTATAAGTCCCAATAAAATTCTGCAATACATGCAGGCCTTAGGACTTTTGGGAGAGCTTTTAGCCATGAAGGGGGTACAATAGATCCACCTGGGTCGCAGTACATTTATCCCAATCCCAATAACATAACATAAGCTATGACGCATTGAACACAGCGGATTGACTCTTGATAATGGTGTTATACTCCAATAAGCCACCACACATACCCAAAATTTATTTACACATTTATCTGTGCAGCCCTTTGTCCTTTATCAATGTGTTTATCTTTCTGTCTATCTTGGTAAACATAAATACATCTGTATATAGTTCAAAAGTTCTGCCCGTATTTTTCGGCGTTTATCGATCCATTTATCTATGCAACTGTCTAACAATTAATTTACATTCATCTACGCTTTTTTTTATTATCCATTTATCTATCTATCTTCAATCTATCAATTAATTTACATTTATCTACGCTTTTATGTAGTTTATTATCTATTTATCTATTCATCTATCTATAAATTTATCTATTCGCCATCTTTTTATATTTATATCTATCAATATCCATCTATGAATATAATCATACATTCATTTATCCATCTAATTTATCCATCGATATTTGAAGCTATCTTCAATCTATCTATCCATCTATATATCCCTTTATCTATACATCTATCTATACATCTATCTATCCATCTATATATCCTATTACCCTATCTTTCCATATATTTATTCTTTCATTCTATCCATATTTCTTTCAATTTTCTTGCCATCTATCTATTCATCATTCTTTCCATCTTTTTTCACATATCTATTCATATATCCCACCATCTATCTTTGCGTCTTTCTTTTATCGATTCTAAGTATTAATTTATCTATACATCCATATACCTAAACTCCTATCTCACCAACTACTTATCCATCTATCTATCTGTCTATACATCTGTCAATCCGTCTATCTATATAACCATCCATCTATCCATATTTCTTTTAATTTTCTTGCCATCTATCTATTCATTATTCTTTCTATCTACTTTTCACCTATCCATCCATCTATCCGACCTTCTATTTTTGCGTCTTTCTTTTATCGATTCTAACTATTAATTTATATATCCATACATCAACCATCTCACCATCTACTTATCCATCTATTTATCCATCTATCTAACCATCCATCTATCCATTCATCTCTGCTTGCATCTATCTATTACTCTTTTTTTCTATCTAATTATAACTTTTTCTATCTAAATAGCTCTTTATTCTTTTATAGTATTTAAAATTAGATTTCTAAAATCGTATAGTTTTATAGATATATATAAGTAATTAAAATTCATATTTTCATGCAATTCTTGATATAATTAAATGTGCTTAGAACTTAATAATATAATTAAAGCTCATGTGCCATGTTAGCCAGCCCTGCAGCCTCTCTTTTAGCCAGCTAAAACTAATCGTAAGCAGCTTAGCGACTTGCCTTGCCACATTTCCCGCTAATTTATTTAGAATTAGGCCAAATTCATCAACGTCTGACATAAGCCACATATGCAGCTACAAACAAACTTGTAGATAAAAAGTCGTAAGTTATTTTATCTGTGAGATAAAATTTGAAAAAAACAACAACAAAAAATCAGCTGTTCATTAGACAAAAAAAAATGACTCAACTGAACAACTTGATTTGGCTTCTAACCAAATGAGTAAGTCTTTGAGTGAGTGTTTGAGTGAGTGTAAGTGAGCAACTGAGTGAGTGGAGTGGAGTGGAGATATCTTGCACTTGCACTAGGTCAGCGCCAGTTCTAAGCCGCGAAGGCTAACCACAAATGACCAACAACAGCTGCCAACTTTAGCCAACTGGTGGCACAAGAACCAACCACACTGGCCAAACCCGAACCACACAACGCTGACTAAATTCCTGACAAGTGAAAGTTACCAAAGTGGACACGAACGAGGCGACGGCTCAAGGCCTCAAGGCGGCGCGGGAAAGCAGCCGTAATACGAAACCCACCAAATAGATTTATTAAATGTCGCGCCTAATTGAAATGACGGCGGCGTCACCAAGCCGCTTATGACGACTTCAACGCCCTAAAAATAACAAAAACGCATTTCCCACTAATTCTGGGAAGCTACAGGATATGTGAGCCGTGTTTAGGTAGCTCAAAGAAGCCAAAGTAAAAGAAAAGGTAAAGTATCTTAATTTCATTTGTATTGTCTGGGAAACTACATTCGCGTGTAGTGACGTGTGTGCATGTGTGTGTATCTGTGCATGTGTGTGTATCTGTGTGTGTGTGCATGCGTGTCAAGATACTTTGCTGTTTGTGTTTCCTGTTGCACTGCCTCTTCCTTCGTCATGGGAACTTGAGCACATAAACATCTATAGGGAAGAACTACAATATTACAGCAAATGCAAATTGTCTTTAGACATTCGTTACGCCCACCCCTAAGACAAGATGCAACAATTTGTTGTTGTTGGTGTTGCAACTATGTATCTGTATCTGTTATTTCAACAGTTAAGTACAGCTTTGGCTTTTAAGCTTCAAACTGGCACATTGCTTAACTTATTTAAACAAGAAATTAACCAAAGAAAGGTCAACTATATACTTCATATACGTTATGTGTTTAAAGTATCTTTTATATACACAAAATCTTATCTGCTTTTTTAATCTGCATATACAGATAGCGACAATATATAAGCGTACTTTGGGGTGTGCCAAAAAGTTGAATTTTCTATTGCTTAATGCGTTAGGTAACTCTTTCAGAAATATCTTTAAGAACGCGGGCAATCTATCATAAAAGCATTTGATCGATGGAGTTGTAAAGCTATATTTAAATCGATTCTATCGAATGCCCAATTATTAGAAAACGTTCGGTTAGCGTTTAACTAAAATATCTCAAGATTATATATAACAAGCAGCAATTTGGGTGGGCCTGGTTTCTGTTCTAAAACTGCAAATAAAAGCTGTTGAAGCTTTGGCAAACTTTGCGATTAAGGAACTCAAGCAATACCAAGAGCAAGAATTTAGAACGCTCAAAACTAGATATCTTGTGCAACAACTTATAGATAGATACAGAGCATAAGAAAAAAGATGACTGTCTGAAGTAAGGAGCATTCAGAGATACACCAAACCTACACAGAAGCTCCTAGATTTGATTTGAAAGATGTACATTGTGACAAAAAATCTATCTATTCATTTTTCTTTCTATCTACTTTTCACCTATCTATCCATCTATCCGACCTTCTATCTTTGCGTCTTTCTTTTATCGATTCTAACTATTAATTTATCTATACATCCATACATCACCTATCTCAGCATCTACTTATCCATCTATCAATTCGTCTATCTATCCATCTATCTAACCATCCATCTATTCATTCATCTGTGCTTGCATCTATCTATAACTCTTTTTTTCCATTTAATTATAACTTTTTCTATCTAAATAGCTCTTCATTCAAAAAATTATTTTTTCTTCGATATTCGTGGTGTGGTGCATCATGAATACGTTCCAGAGGGGCAAACGGTCAATAAGAAGTATTATGTGACTGTTTTGAGACTTTTGCATGAACGGCTCCTTCATATTCGAACGGAATTGTGGGCAGACAATTCGTGGATTTTGCACGACGATAACGCGTTATCTCATCGAGCCACGATTGTGAACGAATTTAAGGCAAAACACTCGATAAATACCATCGAACAGGCACCGAACAGTCCAGATCTGGCCCCGTGTGACTTTTTCCTCGTTCCAAAACTAAAATTCCCAGTCCGGGAACCCGTTTTGACTCCATACATCAATTCCTTTATCTCCGGTTGGAGCATAGAGCCTCAATAAAGCACTTCCACCTGGTTCGGTTTTTGGCTAGCAATTTTAGCTCGTTCCATGATTTTCCGCATTCATCGACATCTTTTTGTAGCGACCTTCTCCATGTTGTCTTAGGGCGGCCCCTTTTGCGGCTTCCTTGGGGAGTCCAATCAAGAGCTTGACGGCAAACTTCCTTTTGACTCCATACCGATCATAAAATAGAATGCGACGAGAGAGCTGAACGCCATCCCGCACAACGCGAATAAAAAATGTTTCGAATATTGGAAGAAATAAATATTGAAGAAGATAAACTATTTTGCGTTTTATTTAGAAATTCGGGAGACAATGTATATAAAATAGTTAGAAGAATGAAGACACCGTGGCTTTACTTTTTAAGCACATTATTTTTAATTAAATGAATTTCGATATATTTAGCGTTGGACCTTTGGATTACTTCAGGAATGCCACATTTCCGTGAAATATTTTTGGCAAAAAAGGAAGATATGCTTATATGGTATGGACGGTATGAACAACTATATTTTCGACCTTAGTAATATATCAAGATCTTAGAAATCATGAGCTCTAGAACCCATCTATTTAAGATATAGTAAGATAAAAGGTGGTCACCAAATTTCGTGCATTTACTCACGGGAGCTGCCCATAACGGACATGGCTCTTTTTATCGAATCCTTCAAATAGTTGAGCAAACAGGATGATTAAGCGAATTTCGGGCAACCACTCACTATTTCAACTACCCCATAAACAGCATTTATCCCCCTACCATTTGCTTACTGCTCCTGTCTCTTATATAGGCAGCAGAATCTCCGAGTAATTTCGAGCTACAACGATCATAAATTCTTAAAAGGAAAAAGCATTTTTTTGTCAAAATATTAGTAGGAAGCAAAGATGAACCATGTCATAGACTGCTGTGCCACTCCAATGGCCAAGTTAATATACTCTCTAAAGATGTGTGTACCACATATAAGAAACTAAGTTCCAGCGCTTAATATCGAAGTTCCGGAAACTTTTTTGTCACACTGTAGGATAGTTTGGAAAACGAACATAGGTCAAGTATTATAAATTAGGAACCTGAACCTGCAGCTGAAGAAGTCACGCTTATAAAAAGAAGGCTTTAGCCATTCAGAACCTTTGCCGCAGCTCAAGAACTATAACGCCCTAATAAAAAGAAGGTTATCTTTTTGTTAAACATACAACGTTAAAACCATGCAGAATCTTCAAAGTTTACTTTCAAAGTTTCCGGAATAGTTCTGCTACATTCCCAATATCTCCAATTATTTATTTTTTAAAAATAAACAAAGATTTTTCGCTAAACAAAATAAAGTCTACAGTAACTGGAACCTAAAAGTCAGACTCTCAAACTGTAAGCGACTTGGTTTTTTTATGCATGGAATTTATAAACAATTTGTTATAATTTATTATTGTTATTATTAATTTAAACTTTTGCAATTTGAGTTGGCAACATTTTTTCAAAATGTTATTTATGGTTTTTCACATAACAGCGTTTATTTTATTTTTCGTTGGCAACAATTTTGCTTTGGTATTTTTTCTTTTGGTAAATTTCGTTGGCATTAAATTGGCCAAATTACACAAACAGCATTGCACTTTAACACAAAATTATTTTGTATTTATTTTTTATTTGGCCACTTAAACAAAAACACAACAAAAAAAAGGCAAAAACACAGTAAATAAACTAAAGCAAACCGTCAACAAAACTGCGAAAGACGCCAAAATAGCAACAAAAACAAGATATTTGATTTTTTTGTTATTGTTTTTTTTTCTACTATTTTTTCTATATCTTTTTGTTTTTGGCCAAGCGCAGCCACAAAACCCCGTCACGACGCGGCGACAACGATAAAGTGAATCCACCGACCGCGTTTTGAAAAATGAATTGGGCTGAAAGCAACAACGCAAAGCGATCGACAGCAGAGAGCGCATAAGCGCGAGAGAGAGAGAGCGCAAAGCAAAGCAACAATGTGGCCGAGAGAGCGCGAGCGTAACAACAAAGCGCAACAGTTGCTTGCAAGAGAGCGCGCATTTGTTACTGTGTGAGAGCGACAAAGCAAACGCTGCACTTGTTTGCTAGACTCTCAAACTGTGCATAGTTTGAGCAGCACTGGCTTCAAACTATGGCTATTCCTATTGCTATTGAAATTGCCATGTGGAAGTGACCAGAACCAACAATGGCTAGTTGGCCAGCAACAAAAACAACAACAAGGTACTATATTATGGCTCAAACATAGAAGAAGTTTGTCAAGCGTAACGTAAGCGCAAAAAAATGTATATATATATATGTATATATGCCACAAGCAACAACTAACACACTGCGCAAAAAACTTGCAACTTTTTAAAATCAAATTGGTTTGTAATGAGCAAATAAATCTTATATATAAAATTCTCGTGTCACAATGTTAGTTACCATACTCCTCGAAACGGCTAAACCGATTCTCATGAAATTTTGTGCCTATTGGGTAAGTCTGAGAATCGGCCAACATCTATTTTTCATACGAGCTGCCACCATTTTTTTTTTAATTTTGGGATAAATTTTTTTGTGTTTTTTTTTTTGTACATTGTCAGATTAACTTAAATTTTTTAGTTAATTGTCTTTGTCATATATAAAGGAATCTTATATTTCACATGTTACGGGTGATCTCATCAACGCATCAATGAATTTCAAATCAAATTTTTGCGTGTGTTAGAGGTTGTCAATTCGGAGGTTTTTTGCAAGAAATGCAACGAATCAAATTAATTATAAATCGCAATGAACGTGAAAGAATTTGGTCAAGACAGACCCGTGAAGCGCGACAGTCGACTAATAATGGTGTAAGTTTGAATCGAGCTGCAAGCTAATCTAAAAATCTTATATTTTCCAGATAAGCTAACTAGAGAATCTTAAGATGTTTATTCATTTAAGAGTATTCAAAAAGTTTGGGCGGGACAACGTCTGCCGGGCACACTAGTCTATATATAATAACAACAGAATCACTAATAGAGCCAGAACCCTCCAGTGTTGTTAGCAGGCATAATTCCAAATGAAAGATTTCTGGGACTTCTGATTTTCTTAATTTAAAAATGTTTAACAAAACCCTTCAAGTCTACAAGCTTTCCAGGCACAAAAGACCTCTAGCTAAATTTAATTCCCAGGAATTAAAAGTAACAAAAATTTAAGAAAACCGCTTATGATGTTGACTAAAGGCTGTTTTTTAATAATGTTTGGATTTCCGAAATATATGTTACAAATCAACTGGGTCACAGTCACTTATCCGCTTTTTTTGGGTTATCACAATTGTTGGTTAGTCATTTGAACTAGTTCGAAATAGCTTACCTGCAAAGATAAGAAAGAAAATGGTTCACAATTAGTAAAATATAAAAAAAATTGATGATAAATATAACAATAGCATATCTTAGGTCTAATAAATGGGACAAGCTCTGAAAATGCATTGGATGTCAGCTGTTCTTTAAATAGTTTCTAACATTTTGGGTAATATAATAAAATAAACCGATTTGCTTCCTACGTCTTTACCTTAAGATACACCTTTTATAAAGACTTAATATTGATATTATTGACTATCGCGTGAACAAAAAAGAAGGAGCCAATCTAAGACGAAAGGGTCCCATAAATTCTTTTCTGGAAAAAGAGACAAAATGGAAAATTGAAGAAGAATATCTGCAAGAATTGCATGTTACCAACTCTTCGGGTCTTCAGGAAACAGCCTAGGATAGATTACATATAGTACGCCAAAATGCTAAATCAGGTAATGAAGGAGATTATCAATCATCTCCGTATTCTTAATAGTTTCTTTATCTCTTTGAGGAGCATAGGGCCTCCTTTTTGTTGTTACTGGCAAACTGGCTTTATTTTGACATTGTAGAGCATTATTTTAGACTCTAGCCTGAGCAGAGTAACCCTACAGATTAGACAATAGAATCATCATAATTTGAGTTTTATTTGTTGTCGGGGGGACATCTATTTCTGTTTAAGATTAAGGTGGCATTGATATATTTTAGCTTTAAAATCCAGGACGCAATATAATCATAATTTCGTCTTTATTACATGACATGACTAGACCTAATGGCCAAAAGCTTGCAAGTATTCCACAATGATTTCTGGCGTAGTAGTAAAAATGAGAAAGATATAATATTATAAGTAAATGCTGCACTGCGAACCCTAAAATCTAACAGACAGGCGGATTGACAACCCCGCCTTCCTTAGAGCCGTGACGATTGTCGAGAAAAGCAAAGAAAAAGTCGAGACCTCGAGGCTATCTATATAGAAATGTCGAGAAACGATACACAGGGTCCCTAACTTTAACAACGCAGTTGGGACTTAGCGTTCCAACTCACTTAAGCCAAGAACAGGCACTTTGTGATACCGAAAGTGCGAGTAAGTAATAAGGATATAGAATAGACAGGAAAAATTAGGGAAATTGGAAAGTGCAGGACCATGCTTAACGAGGGATTCAAACCCACAACCTCTGGAATGATAGTCTAGTGCACTGTCGTTACGATTTACACAAGAACGTCTTTAAATCTTCCAAAATTATAATCACTCATTTGGATTTTGTTCTATTGTAAAAACTTACAGAGTTCTTCGTACAAAATTATAGACCGAATAATCGTCCAACAAAACGTGCAATTCGTCGTATTAGTAATCATGTTCGAACTGATTTGACAATTCACGATGTCCGACCAACAATCAAAATAAGAACAGCACGGTCCGAAGAAAATATCGATGTTGATAGGCTTGAGGATTGAATTTCCAATAAATAATAAGCTGTGCCATGGAAAATAAATAATGATCCTTAAAAAAAATATATAATTGTGCTCTCAATATGAAATACTAGCCATACACAGTCTGTCTCAAGGTAATCAGGACTTTGTTAATGGGCGCGTTTCTGGTGGCGCCACCTATGGTCGTTCAAAAGATACATTCTTTCCAGGAGTCTAAAATTCCAGAATTTTGGAGTTATGGAAGCGGAATAACTGAGTTTAAAGTGATAGTTCGTTCGTCGTGGTAATGTGGCTAAATATGTGTCAGGAACCTTCTCGTGGCGCCACCTATGGTCGTTCAAAAGATACATTCTTTCCAGGAGTCTAAAATTCAAGATTTTTGAACTTCGTTTGTCGTGGTAATGCGATGCCTCTGCTAGCGTAGCTACTATTAGGCCACCCATACTTGTAAGGTCGAATGGGAGCACAGAAACTAAGAGTAACTCAACAAACAAAATTCTAGTACCTTTTTGGGAGCCGAATCGTTACTAGGTGGGCGTCTGATCTCAAAGAGAGAGGTGGCCCTCAATTATCAATCTAAGAGCTCATCTCTCTATGATTGGTAACCTTTGCAGACTATTCAGACATTAATTCAAACCGAAATGCAATTAGGTGTTCCAGGGTTACCCGGTCATCGATTATTCCTCCTGCATTACTATCAGCAAGCACTATGGATTTAAGTTCAAGTCAAAATATTCCGTTGATTAAAGAAAGCAAAACTTAAAAGCAGGTCCTCCACTGGGAGAAGAGGACAGCAGGAAGAAAGACGTTTGTCTCAAAACGAGATCTTTTGATTGCCAGCTTGTTTTTGGCCCCGATTCGAAACTTACGGAATTTGTGAGGGGAGAAATTTTTCTTTTACATAACCTCAATAAAGGACAGGTTTTAACGAAACGATGATGGGAGATGATGAGAGGATGGAACTGTTGGGGAATTGCTATATTTAACATGATAAATTGAAATATGTACTAATAACAAATGAATTTTCGTACGATTTGGGTAATTCCGAAAGCGTAAACAAATAAATTATTTCATGAAAGGTATATGCCAGAACTTGTTTCAGGAATTTTTTTCTAAAAGAAACTTTTACTAACATAACTCTTTGTCGCCGATTAACATTTTTCACTTTATTTTTTAGTTTAAATTGAAGTAGGCAAACTTTTTTCGCTCAGTGTATAAAGCAAAGCGTAGCTTCAACAGGTGCGCAGATGGCTATGTATTTACTAGTGTCGTTGTTAATATTGTTGTTGTTGCTCGGAACGCAAAGAGCGGGTGTGTGTCGGGGGGTAACGGGCAGAGGGGGAGTATCACAAAAGGGGGCTGATCGCTGTTGCAACTTGACTTGAATGCAAAAGAACCAATGCAAATGGATTCGAGTTGCAAGATCTGCAGTTGACCGCAGGCAACGGCGTTTGCAGGATGGTTGGCTAACTAGACAATTGCGGCCATAATTGCCGAGAAGAAGAGAGCAAGATGCAGAAGGCCAAAAACAACAATAACAACAACAACGACGACGAAGACGACGACGACAAGAAGAGGCAGAAATGCACACATTATAAGCTACATATACATATAAGTATATACATGTGTTTAAACGAGGGTCGGCCTAGAAGATTTAGTGCACTGACTGTTTTCAGTGTGACCAGACTAAATAAAAAGCATACGGAGCAGCATATATTCAATTTTGAACATGAACAACTCAAGATCAAGAAAATTTCTTCCCGCTGGATATTGACAATACAAAAAAATAAATATTTCGATGCTCTGACTTGGTGGTAGCTTTTATTTTTATTTTCCAGCTATCGAGTCTGAACTACGAGATCAACGTTTTTGAACGACAGAAAAGTGTTTTGAAAATTGCAGGGTTATTTAATGTATTAGGAAGTTTAATATTCAAGGATTCAAAATTAAAAAAGAACAAACAAAAAATTCGATAAGCTCAATACCGACAATTTTTTAAGCGATTTCAGTAATTATTTCTTTCGTAATCGATCAAAATGAAACTTGCGCCAATTAAAAAAAAGAAGTAATTTAAAGTATACAGTAGCGGACAAAAATATCCGGACACTTTGCGAACTTTGAAGCTTCGTGCGCGCGGCATAAAAGATTCGATCGACTTGAAATTTTTTAGTTGTAATCGTGTGTTATTTAGCTTTAAATAAGTGTTAAGTTTTATGATCTCAAAGCTGTCTGGGAAATGAAGAAAAATTAATAGTGAAAAATGCCCTGCCTGGCGCAGGGAGGAAGAAGAAGACGACGGACAAGGAAAATCGGATATTGAAGCGTTTAAGTATGGAAAATCGGTTCAAAACCGCTGAAGACATAAGGACCGAATTTGTCCAGTCTGGAGGAGTCAACATTAGCACAAGGACTGTGCGAAGACGCGTCGTGGAGGAAGGACTTAATACTCGCCGGCCAGCAAAAAAACCGGTCTTAATCTTAAAAATGCGTCAAAAAAAGGCTATAATGGGCTAAAATCCACGAGTCTTGGACCTTAAATGATTGGAGAAACGTCAAATTTTCAAAAGAATCCAAAAAAAACCCGTTTTGGTTCAGATGGGATGGCGTACGTACGCCGTAAAGTTGAAAAGCGGTTTAAAAACGAGTGCCTAAGACGAACTGTAAGGCAAGTGGTGTCCCGTATGGTCTGGGGATGTTTTTCCTACTATGGAGTTGGTGATCTGACCCTCATTGATGGAACTATAAACGCAGAAAAGTATCAACGAATTTTGGACAAGCATCTTATACCATCAATTGAGGAGCACCTTTCGTATTCCGAAGATTTCATTTTTCAGGACGATTCTGCTTCTTACCATCGTGCAAAATCGGTAAGTCTTATTTTTTTTTACATGCTGTAACTATTGTGCATTTTATTACTAAGTATTAACATTTGTAAGATACTTTTTTTAGGTAATTAGTTATTTGGACTGGCCAGGCAATAGTCCGGATTTAAATCCGATTGAGAATCTCTGGCATATTTTAAAGATCAATATAACGAAGGGGAAACCCAAAACATTAAAAGAGCTGGATTTCATTGTGGAAAATGTGTGGTACAAGGACATTACCATTGAAACAATCCAAAATTTGGTTGATTCAATGCCAACGCGCGAGGACTAACAAAATATTAAAAGTTATAATTTAAGTCAATTAAATATCGTACTAAATAAAAATAATTTACTTATAATATTAACTCACTTTAAAAAAAAAAAGAATTAAAAGCCTGTTTGGCTACCTTAAGGTGATCAGTTATTTTTGACTCAGTTCACTATTTAGTTTATCTTTTTTTACAGAAAGTTTTTATAGAAAAAACCTCTCGGCCGATAAAAGTAAACCAAATAACATATACAATAAAAAAATTTCAAACCGATATAAGCTAATTTACCCAGCCCACGCCGACTCAAAGTTCACGCATGCAGCCAAAAGTAAGTGTTCGGATATTTTGTCCGGTACTGTAATAGGAATTTTTTAGAAAATTAAAAAAATTACAATAAATTTGTTCTTAACTATTTCGACTTAACTTAAAATAATTTGACACCACTTGGTATAAATTATGATTATTATAATTGTAATTAATTGATATAAACTCCAAATTGCAACAGAATCTAAGTTTCATGACAAACCTTGTAGAAAGTTAAATAAAAAAAAAGCTTTTTACTTTTGCTACCAAATTCACTAAACCGAATTTTACTTGTGGCTTAAAATCTAATATTTTGTTTCAAGATCAATTAAAAAGAATCAACAAAAAGGTACACAATTTATACCGAATAAATTTTTAAATATTTTTTGATTTACTCATAATACATTTATGCCTACTTCAAGATACATATTTATAGAAATTTTTTTTTTAAATATTCGTTAATAAAAATCAATCTACAAATTTGTAATTTTGAAAAATGGTCGAAAATTCTCTTGGTTTCTTGTTAAAACCCATGTCCTGCGCTTACTTTAAATGGAGAGATAATTCCAATTAAAACATCACACCCTCTCTCGGAATTCACCTCGACAAAAAATTGTGTTGGAGGGACCACATTAAAAATCATAGACTAAGAAGACGCCTAAAACGCCTTCATCCAAACGACCTCAGAAGGCGTGCATATCATAGAATCTACTTGATTTTTTTTCTTTTAAATATCTTAATATATATAATTCTTCTGTGAGTGTGTATGTCACTGAACTTCTCTTAAACGACTGGACCGATTTTGATGAAATTTTTTGTCTGTGTTCAAGGGGATCTGGGAATGGTTTAGATTCACAATTTTGTCCGGTAATTGCGACGAAACTACTAAAAAGGACAATTTGATTTTCCAATACAACATTTTTTTTGTTAATTTAGGTTGGCATTGTGTACATTGTCAAATTAACTAATATTTTTTAGTAAATTGTTTTTGTCGAAAGGAAACACAAAAATTATAAATTTTATTTTATTGAGGCACACAAAATTTCATGAGAATCGGTAGAGCCGTTTCGGAGGAGTATGGTAACTAACATTGTGAAACTAGAATTTTATATATAAGAAGAAACTTATGTTTTACGTATTATGGGTGTTCTCATGAACGAGTCGATGAATCTGATTTTTGCGTGTGGTAGAGGTCAATGCGGAAGTTTTAAGCCTTTTGCGATGAGTTTGTGTGAATTGGTTCGTGGGATTGTGAATATTGGTTGTTGTGTGAACATACTCCTCCGAAACGGCTAGACCGATTCTCATGAATTTTTGTGTGCTTATTGGGCAGGTCTGAGAATCGGCCAACATCTATTTTTCATACCCCTAAGAGATAAGGGTTGCCACTTCTAACATTTTTTTTTCATTTATCGAATATACCTTCATGGTGTGTTCACGGGCGCGAAGTTAGCCGCGAAGCCTTCCATTCTCCTGTTTTGCGGCTTTCGCGGACGGCGCGTTACGTAATATTTTTCAATCTGTGGTTTGTCTTGACTGACCGTGAAAAAATAAAAAAAAAGACATCCTGTCACCATTATAGGTTAACATTATTAGTGCACGAAAACATTAATATCAGTACTGCTTACAATGCCGAGAAGAAAACTACCAAATCTCCATTAAACATGGTTAAAATGTAAAGATGGCGAGTGGTTGAAAATTTTATGATGAAATTAATCCACTCATCGATCAATCGGACGATGTTTTCCAATCGGAAAGATTCCAGATCTAGACGAGCGAGCGAAGCGAGCGTGCCGGAGCGCAGCGGAGGCCGTCTAGTTGTATATATATATTGAGTAATCTACATCATTCTACACAAAAAGTTAATTTATATGTATAGTGACATACTTCTTCACAAATGTTGGATTATAACCCATTAAATTAAGGGTTGATTTCCAATAATAAATATTCGAGAAAAAAAAAAAAAGGTTTCTTGTAACTTCAATAATTTTTACTTAATCTGTACATATCATATATAACTACCTTTATGTCTAATCGTCTTTCATGTCAATACAAAATGCACGAGATAATAACAATAACCGAAAAAAAGTTCCCGAAAACATGTTTTTCGAAAAAATCCCGAAAACGGTGCTTCGAAAAAAAAATAGTTGCCCTAAAAATCACTTTTTTACGTATGGAAAGTGTTCGTGTAAATTGGTGTAATTTCAATAGCATTTTTCTTATCACAAACTTATGTTAAAACAGCCTCACTATTTTTTCCGAAATCTTCAAGACAACCCTCGTAGTTGCATAGTACGGGTATCTTCTAAATACTCGTATAACCAACCAGGCAGTTTCCTTTTACCCTTTTTTTGTATTTTCTAAATGAATTGACCTTGCTTTTATAGCAACAGCTTTTTTCTTCTTATTCTTCTTGTGATCAGGGGCGTAACCAGCAGGGGGCGTGTTAGTTTTATTTTTGTGGTAAATTCTGTTCAAACGCAATGGAATTTAGCCAAGTGGAAAGCTTCCTTTTTCCATGCAAAAAAAAAAAAATTGTTGGCATAATTAATGAGAGAAAACATTTAAACATAAAAAAAAAAGATAAAACAATAACAATATAAAAAAAAAAACTATGCATTAAATTAGTTATTGTTTGTTTAAATATAATGTAAAGAATTTCATAAGTTTGAAAAGTGTAGCAAAGAGTTACAAATTGGCAGCCAAAAACGCCAACTATTTTAGCAAGATAAATATTCGATAAATGTCGAAAGAATTTGGGTTATTCATATTCGAACAGCGGGTGACTTTTGGAAGCCATTCCCCTTTACCTGAATTTTGACTGGTATGCCACGAGCAATTGAAGCAATGCCTCTCAAACTGTTGGCCACATTCAAAGAAAACATTCAACCAAGCGAAAAATATTGCAAACTGTTTGGCAATTAAAAAAAAAAACATTTACATAACTAAGTACGAGTATATATATTCATGTACTTGAATAATTCGACTACGAATACTCGTTTCGTTTTGCATTCATGCGCACTCATTAAAATTAAATACGCAAGCAAAGAAAGAAGCAAAAATAATAATAAAAGAAAAAGTTAAACTTGTATGGAGAAAAGACTTCCGCCAGAGGCCAAACGAATAATACGAATAAACGAATAACAAATAAAAGAAAAGTAATCAAAATCAAAGCTGTTGTGTCACCCAGACAAGCCGGCCGGCAAAACATTCAAACTAATGAGCAATAAAAAAAAGACGATTACATTAAAATAAAGTAGAAGATTTGCAGATAAAGACCAGAAGACGCAGCAGATAAGCTTAGAATCGTAGCTGAGATGATTGTTGAAAAGATTTATA
The DNA here is from genome assembly GCA_037043745.1 of Chymomyza amoena. Classification (NCBI taxonomy): domain Eukaryota; kingdom Metazoa; phylum Arthropoda; class Insecta; order Diptera; family Drosophilidae; genus Chymomyza; species Chymomyza amoena. Next base: position 81,880 of record JBAMAX010001363.1, read on the forward strand.
AATGTGACTTGGCTAACATCTAGTCTGGCCTAGAGTCAGTTTAGCCAATTGGCGTCAAAACGCATGGGTCAACGAAGTTTAGATGCCCTAACAACAGCGATAACGTGAGGGGCGTTCAAAGACTTTTGAAGCTCTTAAGTGTGAAGAGGGAGTGTAAACAGTTTCTTCAGACTTATCATAAATCTCAAGCTCATCTCTTTTTTTCATTGTCAAAGAAATTGTCATACAGAAATCTTGAGAGGTATTTTTTTGCCGCCCTATGCTCCAAAAAGGATAGACATACATTATGTATTCGATTTTTTTATTTTTTTTCCTAAATTGTGATAGATACTGCATATAAAGGAATAAATAATACTGAGAAGGGTTGGTATTTTTAGGTTTATCGGGTCGTTGATAGTAAATTATGGCTCAGATTACCAAACTGAAAGTATTTTTATACCTTTTACATTATAGAAAACAGATTATATTAAGTTTGTGTAAGCCGATAATAAGATAAAATACAGAAGCAAACTTTGGAGACCCCGCAAAGTTACTCATAGTATGATCAGGGGGAGGGGACTAGAGAAGTCGATATATGGTTCCGTCTGTCCGTCTCTCTGAACCTATAGATCTCAGAGATTGCATGAGCTAGAGCAGCCAAACTTTCAAAGAAGATCACTGATTATTTTATTTAATTTTTTTGATGTCGGTATTAAATTATATAGCTCTCATGATGATTTTTAGAACCTCGAAAAGAAACAAAAAGTTTTGGCTGGATAATTCCTTTTGTTTTTAAAAAAAATCATAACCACATTTGGCATTCGGAAGTTTTTTATAGTTTCGAAGCACTACCAAATTTTATTTAATTCGGTAGACTATATTATATAGCTTCCATAGGGTCGATCGGTCAAAAAAACGTATTTGAAACAAAATTCGTATTGTTTTGTTTGTTTATGAAGATATCGTATTATATTTCGCATTCAGAAGTTGTTTATAGTAGACCCTCACGACTGTATAAAAATGTATCAAAATCCATTGAATATTACATATAGCTTCTCTTCTTATAGATCGATCAAATAACTGGTTTTGGAGCAAACTTCGTTCTGTTTCGATTTTATACGAAGATACCGTATCGAAATTTGGCATTTAGAATTTTTTGTTTAGAGTTTCCCAGCACCAAATTTACAAAATTTTTTACAAAGTCTTTTAAAGTTTCCCATCACTACTCATTTTAAAAATCGACTCTTTTTTTTAGCTTGTTTATAAAAATATCGTAACCTAATTTGGTAAGGACATATCTTTTCGAGTTCGTAAGCATTATATCGGATATCATTGCAATTTGGTGGTACGGGGTAACAAATTTTGTAACCTAATTTAGTAATCAAATTTATTTAGGAGTCCTTAAGCAATGATTTTTTAAATATAAGAAATTTTTCGATGCCTATAATCAATAATGATTTAGTCGCATTCATATGTTAAATCCTGCAAATCTAAATCTTCGTAGAGTTTTGTTTTTTATCGTCTTACTCATCGTCATCATTTATTTTTCGCATATAAATATAAAATAAAACATTTTTCGAAGCTTATAATGAATTATGCTTTAATCGAATTCTTATTATTAAATGCCAATAAATAAATAAAAATACTGCAAATCTAAATCTTGTTTTAGGCTCCACATTTCGGATTCTTCTAAAACTCTGCTATATGTATATATGTACTATACGCATTAGATGCTATGGGTATCCTCCTTGGAGTCTTTATCTTAATGCTACGTAGGCTAGGGGAATTTAAAAACAGAAAGACTATTTGAGCTGTTATACGACAAACTAGAGACAATAGACACATCGTTTCTTATTAAGAAAATTTCTCAATAACGAAGTAGAGGTCTCCTGGCTGTTTAAAAAGAAGCGTTTCAGAGCCCTTTGAAGGAACGCCTGAGTTCTCTCCACTCCTGAAAAATTGACGTGATTGCACAAATTAGAGTTCAGTTACAGCTCTCCAAGCCTAACCGAATCTTCAAAAACTCTCTCTTCAATAAAACTCGCTGAACTTGTGGTAACTCGTAAAAGATTTTAGATAGGAAGAGATTTAATGCTTTCTCCTATCAACCCTTCTTATGTACATTAAAGTAACCATGTCAAAGAGAACTTGAATGAAGTGCCTCAAAATGGGAATAGTTTTTACAAAAGTGGCTGGGTGAAACAGCATTAGTAGTGTCTAGCGTTCGAAAAGGATTTCCCAAGATGGGTTAGTTGTTACATAAAAGCAAGACGAATTCCCCAATGGCGAAGAAGAGGTCTTCTGGCCGATTAGAAGGTACGTTTGAGATCTCTTTAAAAGAACGCGTACCTTGAATACTACTGCACAAACTAAAGACCAGCTGCAGCTCTCTAAACCTATCCTAATAATAAAACTTTCTGAGCCTGTAGGAACCCCTAAAACCTTTTAAATAGTGTAGACAACGCTATTTCCTACCAGCCCGTCTTTTCGTCAAATTCCTCAATGACGAAGGAGAGGTCTCCTGGCTAAAGGCCAGCTGGAACTCTCTAAGCCTATCCAAATCTTTAAAAATCCTCTCTTTAAGAAAAATTTCTGAACCTGTGGGAATCCGTAACAGCTTTTAAATAGGACATGCAACGCTTTTTCCTACCAACCCGTCTTTTGTATCTAAAGGTAACTGTGTCAAAGAGAACTGGGAACAGTTTTTACAAAAGTTGATGGGATCCACCAAGATGGGCTATAAATGGGATGGTTAATAAGAGTAAGAGGAAATAAAATTCAGTTTCAGAAATCCCTCTGCCTTGGCCCTTTGTTACTATGAAAAACAATGTTAGAACGCTGATAAAACGAAGCATCGATCAGACCAGTTCGTCTTAGTAGAAGATTGAGCAGTAGACATTTTCCCCCAGCCGAACTTAAAACTTTATATGACGCTTAGCCTGCCCGTTGGAGTGTGTAAAAAGAAAGTAATCCAAACATTTCAAGACGAAGATCAAGCAAAGAATCTTTGCACCCATCTATACGGTTCATTTTAGCTTCATCTTAGCCGGCAATTAAGTGGTGGAGCCTCATCTTGACTTAAGACTATTGAAGACGTTCAACTGGCCCGTTGAAGTGTTTAAAAGGATTGTAATCCAACAGCTTCAGGACGAAGATCACGCAAAGAATCTCTCTACTCCTCTGGTCGGTTCATTTCAGCTTCATCTTAGCAGGCAATTAAGTAGTGAAGCTGTCCTGATTTAAGACTTTCCAAGAGTTTAAAAGAAGTATATGATGAAGATCAAGCAAAGATCTCTCTACTCCTCTAGTCTGTTCGTTTTACCTTCGTCTTAACAGGCAATTAGATAGTAGAAGCCCCATCCTGACTAGAATCTTTTCAAGAGTTTAAAAGGAATATAATCTGATAGTTTCATGATGAAGATAAAAGAATGAATCTCTTTAATCCTTTAGTCGGGAGATAGGAGTACGAGCGCCATTCTGACTGAAGACTCAAGACGTTCAGCTAACCCGTTGGAGTGTTTGAAGGGAGTGTTATCCAACAACTTGAGGACGATGGTCAAGCAAAGAATATCTCTACTCCTTTAGTCCAGAGATAGCAATAGAAGCCCCATCCTGACATTTCAGGACGTTCAGCTCGTTCGTTGGAGTGTTTAAAAGGAGTGTGATGAAGCATAAAATCTCTGTACTCCACTATTTTTTCATACTCATCTTAGCAGACAATTGTATAGTATGAATTCCATCCTGAGTTAAAATTTAGCAAGACGCTCGAAAACTTCGACGGTCGGTTGTTTGAAAGCAGTGTATCCAACAACTTGAGGACAAAGATGAGGCAAAGAACCGCTCTAACCATTTATATTTTAAGATCATCTCAGTAGGCTCTTGAGAACTAAAGCCCACTCCAGCTGTCAATTCGAGACAGATGTTCCAGGGTAAAGATTATTCAATGCGGGGAAGACGCTGCTTTGGTGCTGAAACCTTTTTTGGTATCAGAGACTGGAGTCCGTTAACGGATGACCAGCAAGCAGAAGCAACAACTTTAGTTAGAGTATTGGAAGTTTTTGTAATAATTTGGAGTTTTATTGCGTGGTTTTGTTTTTTTTTTTTGTTGCTTCCGTTGACCGCTCAGCTGTTTGCTTTGTTTATTTGTTTTTGTTATTTTTTTTGGTCTGTGGTCTCTTAACTGGTCTCGTTTTAGTCGCGTGTGTGCACCGGCTGACTGTTGGCCAAGTTGCTTGACTGGTCCATTGTTGTTAACAGCAAAGAGTTAAACAAAAAAAATCCCAACAGCCTAACCAACCAAGTTCATTCACCATTTCACCTAATTTTTATAAATTTTTTTGCTCATGTATTTACTGTTTAGCATTTAAGTTTGGCGTAATAATAATTTTTGGGTTTTAAATAATCCCAGCCCCTAAAAAAAATTCAGATCATGTGAATTTTTTTTTTTTTTTGTGGCTCTTGCCTCTTGACTTGGCATCATGCATCGTTTGACTCCAAACTCAAGGTCATGCAACATGCTGTTGTGGCTTGGTCTTAATGATATTTTATTGAGTAATAGCTGCAACATTTGAGATAAGCTGTCAAGTTAAATGTTGCAAGCAAGAAAAAAGAAAAATCTACGAGGGTAGTTTGATAGGTAAGCGCTTAGCTGTTACCATTTGTTAATAGACTAGAATTTTAAGCAATAAAAGACAACCTCGTCAATTTTGACGTAAATGGAAAAAAGTGAAATTTCTGTGTTCGAGTGTGGAGTCTCGATCTGGTGGCCTACCTTAGATAAGGGGACTAACCTTAAAAAGTTAAATAAGGTTCAGCGAACCGCCGAACTTACAATTAGTGGTGCTCTACGCTATACACCAAACGAAGCCTTAGATGCTATTCTAAACCTCCTACCACTGAACAAGGTAGGGAAACAACAAGCCATTCCATCAGCTTTACGCATAAGAGATCAACATTTTGGTCATGCAAAGATTCTTAAAGGGAACCCACTTATCCCCGAAAGTACAGACTACTGCATACCGCAGGAACATTTTACAACTAACTTCAGAGCCTTATATTCCAACCAGAGAGGAGTGGAATACTGGGGGTACCAGGCCCAGCAGGCTCGATAAAGGTATACACGGACGGTTCCAAGCTAGATGACCGTGTAGGGGGAGGCGTCTACGTCGAGGATTTCGACATTAGAATTGATTTTCGGCTTCCGGACCACTGCAGTGTCTTTCAGGCAGAAGTCACAGCAATCCGGGAGGCTTTAACAACAATAAAAAACCTACAAGTTCAAGATAAGAACATCTGTATATATTCGGACAGCCAAGCGGCTATTAAGTCCCTGATTTCGATGACTTCGTGTATGAAGTCAGTGAATGACTGCCGCTTGTCTCTAGGGGAGATGGCTGAGCAGCTTTCAATTCACCTGATACTGACTTTGAGGGCAACTGCATTGCGGATGAACTGGCTAGAACTAGGAACTACCAGCATCCTCCTTCAAGACAAGGAGGGCCTGGGTATACCCATGCCCAGCTGTAAACTAAGAATACGAAACTTTTTCGCTCTCTGTGCAAATAAAACGTGAAATCGGATATCGAACACGTGTAGAATTTCGCGGCGAACCTGGCTGACAGTACTGCAGTAAAAGAACCAAAAATCTTTGCTGTCTAAATAGAGCCCAGTGCTCATCTGTTATCCGTGCCATTACGGGACACTGGTTGGTAGGAAACCACGCATCCCGGTTGAATGCTCCCCACCATGACTTCTGTAGCAGCTGTGGCGATGAAGAGGAGCTGGAGACGGTGGATCACTTCTTCTGTCACTGCCCAGGACTGGGCAGTAAAAGATTTAGGTTCCTTCAGTCACACTTTCTAAACGATCTATCTCAGTTCTCTGAACAGAGTCCAAAATGCCTTTTAAGGTTCATTCAGGCAGCCGGATGGCTTCCTCAACTTTCGTAGGGGACCTCTCAAGTGGGCAAATGTGGTGAAATAGCTTACTCTAGCGGTATCGCAAAGGGCCTATCCTTGGCCTAAGGAGTTGGGACGTCTTTTGATAAATTGAAAACTCATTAATGTCGCAGATTTATCAAGCTACCCTCGCAACCAAACCAATAAAGGCGCGCAGGCGCAAACAGCGAAAGTTACCAAAGCTCATTACTTTGACATATTAATGGAATGGCCTCGGCGCTAGATGGCGCCAGTGTTGTCAGCTTTTCTTAACACAAAATTGTGCGCATTAAATTTATGCGCGATTTCTTTGTTTTTTGCCAGTTTTTTTTAGTTTTTTTTTGTTTTAATGTGAACGTGTGAAATTTACGCTGATTGTTTATTGTGAGTTTTGTTTACACTTGCATAAGTTTCAGTTGAGCTGAGCAAAATCTTAAAATATTGCGGATTGTCAATAGCTTGTAGGTGTACCAATAATGTAGTTGAAAATCATGGAAAAAATAAATCGGGAATGGAAATGGATAGCGTCAGCTTTATATGCAAAAAACATCAAACTAACTAAATCAATTTTAATAATTTATAGTATATATAGGGCTGCAATTTTTTACTTAATGCATACATTTGATTAGTGCTTGACAATAAAAGCGAATTATTTTAAAAATTAACGACTCTAAAGCTCTGAGCTGAAGCCAAAGCTTAATTTCTTCTTTGGCTTTAACTTTACTGGTCTGTAAGCAGGAAATGAGGGACTATTTCCGTCAAACTGTACCGATTTGCGCCGATTTTGGTAGAAAGAAACACGATGGCACAATATTTAAAAGTGAGTAAGTAATTTCCGTTCTTGTAATATCAGATAGTACAGCACCATAACTCCCTTCTCTTAACGGAGTAGAGATCCCGTTGTCCGACAGAGCGACGTACCTAGGAGTGGTACTAGATCCAAAGCTCAACTGGAAGGACAATGTGGAAAAAAGGATAGAGAAAGCGTGCATAGCATATTACACCAGTAAAAGAATCATCAGCAGGAACTGGGGTCTGAACCCTAAGATTGCCCTATGGATGTATACAGCCATCGTACGACCCATCATCACATATGGTGCGCTGGTATGGTGGCCAGCATTGAGCAGGCAATACAACATTAGGAGACTAAGACACTGCAACGAGCGGCCTGTGCAAGTGTTACGGGCGTAATTAGATCATGCCCAGCAGAAGCGTTAAATGTGATCTTGAATATGATTCCGATTGACATCCAATTAAAGCTAACAGCAGCAAACACGGCCACCAGAATCAAAGAAACTGGACTCTGGAGGACTAGTACCTTCGGACATGGCAGCATTCTGAAGGGTCAAGAGACTAGCAAATCAACAGATTACATAACACCAGTACTGGACTTCAAGAAGAGGTTCGACGTCAGATTCCCGACGCGAAAGGAGTGGGACATGAACAGGGTAATGAGAGCAGACGCAGCTGCAATCTATACTGACGGATCCAAGATGGATCGCGGTGTAGGAGTAGGTGTCTACTCGGACGAACTCGAAGTATCTCTCTCCTATCGCCTAGGCAGCAGAAACAGCATCTTCCAGGCGGAAGTCTTTGGCGTCAGAGAAGCATGTAAGGTGTTGAATAATCATCCGAGTCAGCTGGTGGAGATGTGTATATTCTCCGACAGTCAAGCAGCTTTGCTGGCGATCAAATCGCCAACCGTAAACTCAGAAATCATCAAACAATGCAAAGAAGATCTAAATGCCCTTGCAAGTAGAATGAACATCGCTCTCGTATTGGTTTCCGGACATAGGAATGAATACGGGAATGAAAAGGCTGATGAACTAGCGAGAAAAGGAGCATTACATGGCGAAGCAGCGGAGGTAGCTGTCAAACACCCCCTCAGCGCTATCAAGAGAGAACTTCTTCTGCGAGCTCAGAACAAGATTGCAAAGGAAACTTGTCCGCGATACGACAAGCGTAGAACGGCCGAACTGCTAAGCAAGCCAAGAACAATGATCTTTAGAATAGCATCGACAATAACCGGACATTGGCCGTTAGGAGACCATGCAAAGAAAATGGGCCGGCCCTACAACGTCAGATGCCGAAGCTGTGACCAGGAGAACACAGAAGAGAGTTTATCATTATTTATGTGAGTGCCCACGATTGGGGTCCTTACGCCAGAGAGCACTAGTAAGCTTCGCGTTAGGAAGCCTACGTGACTTGGCAGAGAAGAACATAGACGACATAAGCAAGTTTATTAACGGATCGAGATGGTTTGAATAAACCGAACAGCAGTGGTTCCCATAAGTGGTGTACAAACTGGCGCATTAGCGCTAATTGAGTTTGAATTTGTTGTCACTCAAACGGCACCCAAACCAACCATAGCACCATAAAGTTAGTACATATATAGACACAGATAGGCTGTAAAAATTTTATTCAAATAGCATGAAAAAAAAGCAGAGTATTTCTATTCATTTTAGCCAAAAAAATTATCCTATTTCTTTGCATGCACTTGAACTGCTTTATCCGAGACTTACTAGCGCCATCTAGCGCAACTGACGACAAACAGTGTATCTTAGCTAAGACGCACGCCTCAAAGCGGTTGTTGTATGCGCTAAATAAAAGCTGCTTTAAATTTTTACAAATCAAAACCGTTAAAAAGCTTTGTGTAAAGCTCAAAAAACGTTAAAAATTTCAAAATTTCATTAGTAAAACAACAAAAAAATAACATTGAAACAATTAAAACATTCAGCATTTTAGTAACTCTTTACAAGTTTACTTTTGTTGCCACATTGATACTGACTGACGTCATCATGCCACCAGCCAGGCTATTTATTATTATTATTATTGTTACAACCTGCATGAACTCTTCTTCTATGATTGTTTGCGTTATTTTCAAGGTTTTTCATTCAGTCAACATTCAACCACCGTCCTGCCCTGCAATCGCAGGCAGCCGGCCACAAACCAACAACAACAACAGCAACAGAAACCAGTTTAAAATCGCATGCGAGAAATGGCATGACTAATTGTCAATGGCGCGCCATGGTGGCAACAATGTTTATCAACATGCTGTGTCTGCTGCAGGAGTTGGACAGAGACAACAAACACACATTCGATGCGATGGAGAGAGACTGCTGCAAACATAATAAATTATTTATTAGTTTTTGGCATTTGGTCGCATTATTGTTGTTGGCCCATTTACCTGAATGTTTTTTGTATCTAGGCAGTTTTATTTCTACCAACTTTGGGTTATATACTTAGCCTCTACGCGTACTACTTGCAACACGCATCGATTGATGTTTCCACCGAAAACGTAGCAAGCTGCATGCGATAAGATATGAAACAAAACCAAGTCGCAATGCGGCAAAAAAAAAAAAATTAGAACTTCTTACGAAGAAATTGATATACTCTGCCATATGGTAGAATTCAATTTATTAGAAGAATTGACTGCCGTAGGGAATAAAGTTGACAGAGGTCCTCATTCCTGTGTCTTAGCTTATCCGTAAATAAAGAGGATTTGAAAACGTACTTAATGGAACAGACCCGGATACAACAAAAAGTAATTCAGAATTTCCTATCTGGGAAATGGAAAATTAACCATTAAGAGGACATCTAGGGGGTTCCAATTTTATATAGGACACACATTTTTGAACTTATTTGTCATCATACCTTTTGGTGAGCATAAAGTAATCGCTTTTTGTACCATAGTCCTCAATTCCAGAACTGGAAAAAACAGGGTGTCTACATTTGAAAACAGGTTACAAAAAATTTGGGGGTTTTCTATCTTATAAAGTTCACCTATTTTTAACTCTAAGCATATGAATGCGTTGACCTCAGGAGAGCATAAATTTTATTACTGAAAATCCCCACATCACAGTTCCAGACTTGGAAAAAGATTCAAGCATATTCATAAAAAAAAATTCGTTATTTCTGAGTTTTTCTCCAAATATACAGGGTGTCTGAAAAACAGATTTCCTTTAAATCAAGTGGTGATATTTCATATCTTATAGTAAATATATTTTGATAGTGTTTTCAAAGATAGTCAGCATAAAGTATTCACGGAGGATGCAGTTAGGATTAACGAAAATTTATTAAAAAGTTCAACGTTTCTGGCTTATTAGGCTCACATATCAAAATTTGTTGCTCTCCTAAGCAGAAGGCCGTCAGCCAGTTGGTGTCACAAGGGGAACTACGTGTAACCCTAGCTAGACTTGGGTACGCGCCGTAATTATGACACACTTCTGGAGTGCGACTATACTCTCCACGGGTGCCATGGGTGCTGACGAATGGTAGTTCGGGCGAGAGAAGAACACTCTATAAAATTACCCCAAATACAAGGTGGAACAGCAAAGGCCGAGGGATGAATGGCTGATGGGGTCTCAGTCATCACTATGCAGAACTCTGACATACCTGCTGACCTCCAGTTTTAATAAATGGCTTCCCGCGGTACCCGGGTTATATCGCGGGTGACTCACCTCCCGACCAAAATCGTTTGGGTCCAAAATTATGAATTCAAAAAAATCTAACAAAAACCAAAAAAAAAACCTGAGAACGTAGCTCGCCAAAATACGATAGGGAATAGCATCCCAAAAAATGCAGCTCAATGCGCGGTGAGGAAGGAACCAGAAGGTGTCCTTCCCATCCCGGAATGTACCGGCAAGGGCAAGACGGTAAACCCACCATCTTCCCTAGATTCTGGGGGAAGGCAGTCCAACCCATCCTCTGACGAAAAAATGGAACGAAAATGTTTCGCTTCTTCGTCTAAGGTAGGGCTGGCTGCCAACTCTTCAGAGCCGGCTACTCCTAAGATGCCACCACAAACAAAACCGTCTTACCAAGACAGGCGACGGGCAGGAGAAATTCTACAAAAGAATCTTACCAATCCGGAGGGTAAGAAATTAGTAGATTGGGCCAGAGGTATCCTGCCGGGTTTCCAGCCAGCAGCCCCAGGGAAACCTAAAGCCCAGTTCAAGAGGTGACGACCTCACCTTCATAATGAAAAATAGGAAAGAAGTCCTAGACATTACCTTGGCATCCAACTCTCTAAACCACAGGGTCCAGAGCTGGAAGGTCCTTAAAGACCATTCCTTTTCGGACCATCGATATATAGAGACGAGGACATGACTTCTGTTGAAGCTATGGCGATGAAACACTTCTTCTGTCACTGCCCAGGACTGGGCAGTAAAAGATTTAGGTTCCTACAGTCACATTCTCTAAACGATCTATCTCAGCTCTCTGAACAGAGTCCAAAATGCCTTTTAAGGTTCATTCAGGCAGCCGGATGGCTTCCTCAACTTTCGTAAGGGACCCATCAAGTGGTGAATCAGCTCACTCTAGCGGTATCACAAAGGGCCTATCCTTGACCTAAGTGAGTTGGGACATCAGTCCCAACTGCCGCCCTAACCTAACCTAAGCAGAAGTAGCGACATAAATTAGGAGATAGATCCCCAATTATATTGAATGTTTCCTGCTTTTATTATCTCATTTGAAGATGTCTAAATTTAAAGCCTTCCCAAAAGTAAAAATACCTTAAGATGCTGCTTGTAGAAAAATCGTCTTCTAAGAAGCCTAACAACTCTGTATATATTTTTTTTAAAGTAGTTACAAACCCAAAGATACGGATACACAGTCAAAGTGGATAAATAGTTTGGCTTGGCTTTGTCTGACATTCTACTACTCCTGTATTTCGCTGTTGTTGTTGTTTTTGTTATTTTTATGATCATCCTGGGTTCTATAACTCGACTCACTGCACCCATGGCATGTGTCAGTTTTTGGTATGCATTTCATTTGTCAATTGTCAGGCCAAGTTTAATGACTATGGTTATGGTAGTCACCAACAGTCATGCATTTAGGAATTTTCGATACCCCTCCCTCGCGTAGCAACCCCCGAAAGTGCCCTACCCAAATATATGCTACAAATCAACTGGGTCACAGTTACTTATCCGCTTTTTTTTTGGGTTATCACAATTGTTGACTAGTCATTTGAACTAGTTCGAAATAGCTTACCTGCAAAGATAAGAATGAAAATGGTTCACAATTAGTAAAATATAAAAAAAAATTGATGGTAAATGTAACAATAGCATATCTTAGGTCTAATAAATAGGACAAGCTCTGAAAATGCATTGGATGTCAGCTGTTCTTTAAATAGTTTCTAACATTTTGGGGTATTTAATAAAATAAACCGATTTACTCCTAAGTATTTACCTTAAGATACAGCTTTTATAAAGACTTAATATTGATATTATTGACTATCGCTTTAACAAAAAAAAAAATATCAATCTAAGACGAAAGGGTCGCATAAATTCTTTTTTGGAAAAAGAGACAATATGAAAAATGTAAGAAGCAGAGCTGCAAGAATTGCATGTTACCAACTCTTCAGGTCTTTACGAAACAGCCTAGGATAGATTCATATAGTACGCTAAAATGCTAGATCAGGTAATAAAGGATATTATCAATCATCTCCGTATTCTTTATCTCTTTGAGGAGCATAGGGCCTCCTTATTGTTATTACTAGCAAACTGGCTTTATATTGGCATTGTAGAGCATTATTTTAGATAGAAGCCCTACATATTAGACAATAGAATCATCATGATTTGAGTTTTATTTGTTGTCGGGGGGACATCTATTTCTGTTTAAGATGAAGGTGGCATTGATATATTTTAGCTCGTTGACTTTGATTGGAATAGAAGTTACTTCTTGGAGGTTATATCGAGCAACACTTCTTGTGTAGTTCATAGTAATACAACGTCGACAAGCTATAACAATTCTGCTTTCGGAAATAACTAAAATCAAGGTCGCTAAACGCAATATAATCATAATTTCGTCTTTATTACATGACATAACTAGACCTAATGGCCAAAAGCTTGCAAGTATTCCACAATGATTTCTGGCTTAGTAGTAAAAATGAGAAAGAGATAATATTATTAGTAAATGCTGCACTTCGATCCCCAAAATCTAACAGACAGGCGGATTGATGACCCCGCCTTCCTTAGAGCGGCAACGATTGTCGAGAAAAGCACTGAAAAAGTCGAGACCTCGAGGCAATCTATTAAGAAATGTCGAGAAACGATACACAGGGTCCCTAACTTGAAGTATTGTTAACCGCTGCTCTGGGGTAGAGTAGGTAAAAAAAGGGGATAGAGGTTTCAACCTATGCAAGTCGGGCTTCCATTTTCAGAACGCTGTCAGTGGATGTGAAAGTGCATTTATTACAACAACAAAATTCCTAGGATCTTTTTTACTCTCTTGTAGCCCTCGAGCTCTTCAACTAACCCCATATCCGAAATCCAGTTGCCTGACATCATGCATCGATATTCTATGCTTGCCGAAGAGGCATATCCTTTATTTGGCTAGAGCGTCGCACTCTCACACATTATTGTTGGAAGGTGTCCTCCCAACGGAGAATTCTACGTGTTCCAATTCCAGATAGAAAGCATCAATAGCTGCTATGCGAATACTTTTCATCATCATCGTATGGCCATATAACCCGCTCCTCTGCTTTGCGCGCGCCTTCTCCAATTAGAAATACCAAGGGAGGATCCTCCACTTGATCTCTCCATCGGAGTCGTGGTCGACTCTAGATGTCCTGCTTCTGTTTATTCAAAACTTAAACCTTAGTTCAACCATGTACCCTTTATTTCACACCTCCAACGTCCCATCACAATACTCGAAAGATCTTATATCGAGCCGTTTATACCAACTACTCTAACCCATGTACAACACAAAATGACGCAAAAGGGGTTTTTCCAAATAAATCCATTTCATACCCAAAATATCTTACATAAATATTTTAGTTGTCAAAGGGCACAACAACTTATTACCAAAAAAAACCAAACCCACTTCAGCTTAAGGCGCATTCAAATTGTTATATCATTTTAAATTCACGTCCATGTCAAATGATTCGAAATCTATTAAAAAGTCGTGGTGTCAGTGACATCAAATCAAATCAAATCAAATGGAATTGAAACTGTCAAGTACATATTATAAGGTGGGCGCATCGCAGCGTAACGTCTCGACTTTGGTCTCCCAAATCTCCCCCAACTTCACGACTTGTGCAGCCATAAGCCGCTTGTAATTGATCGTGTCTTTGACATTAGAAAACAGTTTGTTGCAACGTACAATGTGTGTAATGCGTGTATGTAATGTGAACACTTGGAGCACATGGAACACATGTAGCACATGGAGGCAGGCAACATGCCATGTTGCATACTAGTCAACTACCAACTATTAAGTACCAACTGACAACTGCCAACTGGTGCACGATGGCTAATAAAGCGCATGGAAGGCGAACGAACGTCGCGTCGCGTTGGAACGCTCGCAGCGAGTGACAAATCCACTTAGGCGTGGAACACGAGAGCGCGGCATGCCGCAGGAAGCCCCACAAGGCCCCAATTCCAAGTGAAATGAGACGTGGCCAGCCGGCAGGCAGTCACAAGTAAAACACAAATGACAATAAAAAAAATATGCTTTAAAAATAATAATAAAAAATAAATATGTTTAGAAAGAAAGGTACATCATTGCGGAGCGACCAGGTAGCTGGTTTCAGAAGCTGTTAAAGACACCAATGTTATCCAGCTGTCAAAATATTTAACGTGGGTAGAGTATACCAGTTTAGATCAGACAGATGGGTATGAAAAGTTTAGAAATCATAGCCGTCTTAGCGATCAATATCGAAGGATACCCAAAAATCTCGTTTTTGCGAAGATCAGCGGAATGCGAGAGTTTTGAGACTTACAACCTTAGTTACTTAAACCCTACATATGGCTTAAATTAGAAAGGATGGATCTAGTGGAGAATGAGAGCTAGCCGAAATATATGATTTTCTTTAGTTTAAGAAATCAGCTTAGATCGAATTGTTGTGAAGGATTTCGTCTACCTTGACACCACCAACGTCACAACGAAGTGTAATGACAGCTTGTAGGAGATCAGCCAGAGGAGATCGTCGACTCTTTTCTATCGATGCTATTTTAGTCTTAGTAAGCAATTCAGAGTTAGAGACCATTCCCGCCGGATGATTTTAACGCTGTAAATGTTACTCATTCTACCCGGCTTGACTTTATGGCTGGTTAGTCAATCTGGTGCAAATATATTTGGAGAAAAGTATTCCGCAAGATATTTTCCATTCAATTGTACGACGGCTTTGACCTGGGCAAGCGAATAAATAAACGCTCTGCTGGCTTGGCCATGTTGTGGCCCTAGATGAAGTACCTCCAGTAAGTTAGGCTTTTAATGCAAAGATTGTGGAAACCTGCCGACTTTGTTGGAAGAGAGGAGAAGTCGTGTGCGAAGCAGAGATGTCTGCAGGCATATTACGTTTTACGTACGTCCTTAACCCTATGATAGGTTACTATGGCCATTTGAGAAGGATATACATGGACTCAATTATTGGTCTAAAATGTGGGGAATTTCCGTGTAAGGACCGTCAAAAAAAATGGGAAAAAAATATATACATAGCTCTGATGTATATAAGCTTCGAAGTAAGATCAAATCCTGGCAGATAGACACCGCTTTTGGAACTGAGCCATACTGTGGGATTGGTAACCGCGTGCTTGGCACAGATACCAAAACTTAAGCAGTTAAAACTAAGACCTCACTAGCTACGACTCTCCTCTCTAACTACGAACCTCCTCCCTAACTACGACTCTCCTCTCTAACTACGACTCTCCTCTCTAACTACGAACCTCCTCCCTAACAACGACTCTCCTCTCTAACTACGACCGCAAGAGGTTCTAACCGTGAGTTTCCGGACTGGCCTCCTCACAGGACACTGTGCGCTCCGCAGGCACTTAAATTAAATTGGTATAGCGGATAGTGGGCTATGTCGCTTCAGTAGCATAGAGGAAGACACTTAAATGCATCTATTATGTGAATGCATGGCACTAGTTAGCTCCTTGGCATGTACTCCCACCGGAGATCGTTGTTACCCTAAGTCCAAACAGTATACTGTAATATATGCAGACCCTTGGACTTTTGGGAAAGCTCTGAGCAATAAAGAGGGTGCAATAAATTTACTTGGGTCGCAGTACATCTCTACACCCTTTGCTAAGACCCAATCCTGTATCCTTAACTGGTCTAGACAGTCTTTTGCGAGCTTTCGTAGATCCGTAACTGGTCTAGACAGACTTTTGCGAGCTTGATATATATATACACTTCGAAGTGAATAGCCTGACTGGTCTAGACAGTCTTTTTCGAACTCTAAAGTATAAATCCGTAACTACTATTGACAGTCTTTTGCGGGCTCTGATATGACAATTCGCAGTAAAGATCTCCCCTTAAAATCAAATCTTGGATCCGCTAATGATCTAGAGAGTCTTTTACAAGCTCAGATACATTTACATTTCGCAGTAAAGAACCCCACCTAAGAACAAATTGTGGATCCGTATCTGGTCTTGGCAGTCTTTTTCGAACTCTAAAATATATATATTCGCAGTAAAAAATCCCCCTAAGATCAAATCCTGGATACATAACTGCTCTAGACAGTCTTTTGCGAGCTCTGACATATATCCACTTCCAAAAGTAATTCTTCATCAGAACTTTAATCTCTCCCGTAATGAAACAAAGTTTTGTACTTCCAGCTTAAGAAAAATAATCTTTAAAAATAATCACCCTATATTAAGAAGTGGATTCATTACATAGCAAATCTGCTAGAAAGAAAAAAGTTTTATTAAGTTATGTTTAGATCGTCATATTCGTTTCCAACTGTATTACCTCAAACCCAACAAAGTTCATATGCTCCACATGTCATAAGTGTATTCGAAAATTGGCTGCCAATTGAAATATCGGCTAATAACCACTGAGTAGGGGGCACAGCTCTAGAACGCTGGCGTCCTGCCATGACTAAGCAGCCTAAAACATGACAAAGCAAAAAAATATAAAAAAAACACCATAAAAAATATCGCCCAAGTCTCTCTAGTCATCTAGCGCCAATGACTCTCTGCTGACCCAGAGAACCAGAGCAGTCAGAGCAGCGCGACATATTCTGCACGCTCCAAATGAAATTGCTAAGCGGCTTAGTTGGGGGTTTTTTTTTTGCTTGGGTTTCTGGGGCGTGCGGTCGGGAGGTGTTGGGGCGTGACGCGCTGATTTACAACAACAACGACGACAACTATAGTGGGGCGGGCACAAAATAATAACAACAAGCTACAATAACAATACGGCAGACCAAATCAATCGGATATTGCGCAACTTCGTTTCCGCAACGCGCAAAAGAAACAAAAAACCCAAAACCAGAAAGAAAAAACAACAACAAAAATTGAGACAAACTAGTTAAATGGTCAAAATGAAAATGAAGTTGGCCAAAATGAGGCGTCGAAATGGTTAAAGTTGAAACAAAAAGCCGGCAAAAGTTGAGGTCAGTGAAGTTCATTACAAAATAAAAGCAAAAGTTTCTTAAATAATTTTATTCGTTGCCTTTGGCCGGGTTATGCAAAGACACTATCCAGTTGATGCTGTCCAGTTTGGGTGAAAGTGACGCTACAGTAACAATGGCAACTCTAACGTTAACAACAACAATGGCAACAATGGCCAACAGGTGCTGACGGAAACGCATTTTGCGTTTTCAAGGCAAACAGCCACAGCCAAAGTGAGTAAACCGGCTAAAACTAAAGACCAAAGCCATGTAGTCAATTCCAGCCAGTCAATCAGTCAGTCAATCAATCAAATCCCCACACACACACACACACACACAACACACGTGTGTGTAATTGTCTATGTGTAATGCAAGGCCGGTTAAAATCAAGCATTATTTTTCTTTGTTTCCAGTGAAAAAAAAAATAAGTCTATCGCCCGCGCTCTAAAAAACGAATCCACACATTTTATTCGGTTTCGTTTTGAAACGAAATGTTTGATGCTAACAATTACACCAAACCGAATATTTTATGGCAAAAGACATCAAAACGAATCGACAAAATAGGTTTTAAAAAAAAAATCGAATTTTATACTGAAATTATTTTTAAAAAATTCTTTAATACACGTAAACTATATTTATGCCAACTTCAAGCTATATATTTATTGATAATTTTTTTTTCGGACTTCGAAAAAATAGCATGCACAGCCAAAACACATAACGATAAGTGTGACAGGGTTCCCGCACTACACAAATAAACTTTCCCTTGTAACAAAACTAGCTGTGGCAACCCTGCCTGCTGCATTGCGCCATATAATAGGAGAGTTTCTCGGAATAGTAAGTATACATAGGGTTAGATTCAAGTTGATTGTTGTGTGTGGGAGAAAACACGTTTAATCCATTTTGGGGGGTTGGGGGTGTCCGCATCGATAAAATTTTGATGTGTATTTGTTCATTAGAGTCACATGAATCAGTTTACCAAAAATTGTGATTCGGCGTCACTTGTAAACATAATTTTTTTTTTTCCATAAAAGGGTTCCTTACAGAGAGGTGGGGCACTGCGACCAAAAGGTCTTTTGTACCATACCCTTAAGTTCCAGCGCTGTGCAGTCACAGAGAATATTTCTGGTGGTTTCATCGTCTTCTAGACAGAGCCTGCACTCTGATGAGTCCGATATCCCAATTTTAAGCAGATGGTATCTAACAGTGTGGTGGCCACATAGGTAAGCTACCAGGAGCTTTAGGTCTGCTCTGCCAAGACCTTTTGTCTTGATCGCATCCAGAGGTTTGACAAGCACTTTTGGGACAACCAGTATCTCCAATCTTCTCCTGCAGCCCATTTTTTATCATGGTTTTGATTGTGGACTAACCAATACCACAAAACGGCGCAGAAGATGTAGTCAGGGTGGAGGCACCCTGTCGTGCCAAAACGTCAGCGATCGTGTTACCATCCACTCCTGAGTGTCCAGGCACCCAACATAGCACGACTTTGTTCCTGGCGCACAGGGTTTGGAGGTAGTTATGGCTTTCTTTAACCATCCTGGAGATGCTCCATAAATGGGCAGAGCCCAATATTGACGCAGTTTATTGTCAAGGGAAGGTGAAAATTGTAGGTATATTTTTGACTATAACTTTTACTATATTTGTCCGATTTTGTTGATTTTGGACACACAGATGCGTAGAACCATAACGCATAACTCTGTTAAATTCAGATGAAAATATTAAACGGTGTGGCCAAAATCCAAAAATCTACTGCGGGGGATCGGTGAAAGATGTTGACATGATTCAACAAACTTCATCTTCTGAGGAAATGTGCGCACTAGCTGTCTCTAGCTCTTCTAGTCTCCGAGATCTAGGCGTTCATATAGACAGACGGACGGACATCAATCGCTTATGATAAGCATTTTGGTATAAAGGACTTGGGATCTGCCACGCCTCCTTCTGAACGTTATATACATTGCACAAATTTCGTATACGCTTTGTACCTATAGGTACAGGGTATAAAAATTGCTTTGAGAACATTTATGAGTTCTGTTACATAAAAAATATCCCATTGCATAAATTTATTTATTGAATGCTCTTTCCATCTTGATGGTCTGGAAAGAACCACGAAAAACAGATCGATACCCATCATCTATTCATCGATTACAAAGCTGCATTCGATAAAGGGATCGCCTATACACCACTATGTCTGAGTTCGGAATTCCTGCGAAGCTGATTCGTCTTTGCAGAATGGCATTGAGCGGCACCATTAGCTCTGTCAAGCTAGGAACGGACCGCTCCGAACCTTTCAATACAGTTCGAGGTTTCAGACAAGGCGACCCTCTATCATGCGACCTCTGCAATTTCGTGATGGAAGGGGTACTGCGGAAGGCTGGTGTACATCGCAATGGCACTATTTTTTACAAGAGTGTCAAGCTTCTTGCACACGCTGATGATATGGATATCATAGGGCGTTATAAGCGAGATATTACTGCTGCATTTTCCACAATCGAAAAGGAGTCAGTGAAAGTGGGTCTAGCGGTAAACGAGGGCAAGACGAAGTACATACTGTCTACGATCAGGGACGCTCGGCGTCTGGGGTTCCATGTTGCAGCGGACCGCTATACTTTTGAAGTGATCTTGGGGTGTTTGAGAGAAAATTTTCGTAAAATTTTTGGTCCCGTTTGTTTTGAGGACGACTTTCGCATACGAATGAACCACAAACTGTACGAGTCCAACGCATCACAATATAACGTCTGCGCTGTCGTACGTATGGATAACGATGCTCCATCGAAAAAGGGATTCGAAGCGAAAGCCGACGAAGGAAGACGAAGGGGACGCCCACGACTCCGATAGAAAGATCAAGTAGAGGAGAACCTATCCTCCCTTGGTATGTCTAATTGGAGAAGGCGCGCGCAAACCAGAGGCGCCTGGCGAGAGCTGTTGAGGTCGGTCGTAACCCGAGAACGGGTTGTCATGGCCACACATGAATGATCCAGGAGCGCAATTTGTTTAATTTTACTGTCAGCCAGTTGGTGTCACAAGGGGAATCACGTGTTACCCTAGACTTGGGTACGCGCCGTAATTGTGACACACTTCTGGATGTGCGACTATACTCTCCACGTGAGGGCGGCTGGAAGCAGGCCCATGGTTAGGTCATGACTCTGTCATGGGTTCTGACGAATGGTAGTTCGGGCGAGAGAAGAAAACTCTTTAAAAGTACCCCAAATCCAAGGTGGAACAGCAAGGCCGAGGGATGAATGGCTGAGGGGGTCAAAGTCATCACTTTGCGAACTCTGGATACCTGCCGACCTCCAGTTTTAATAAATGGCTTCCCGCGGTACCCGGGCTATGCCGCGGGTGACTCACCCCTTCCCGACCTTTGGTCCAAATATTATGAATTCCAATAATACCAACAAAAATAACAAAAACCAAACACCTGAGAACGTAACTCGCCAAAATACGGCAAGGATAAGACGGCAAACCCACCGTCTTCCCTAAATTCTGAGGAAAGGCAGTCCAACCCATCCTCGGACGAAAAAATGGAACAGGAAGTATAAATATACTCTCTCCCGTGTGCGACCAAAGGCAAAAAAAAGTACATAAAATAGGTTTGGCTTGTAAACCCAAATTCGCTTCACGAATCTACTGATCACTTCCTTCCACAAAAGCTTAAAATTTAAATCCTTAAATCTTACAAAAGCTTCCAACGTTTAAGATCTTTTTAAAAAATTAAAAAAAAAGGCAATTATTGAGCAAAGTTTACGTTTTAGGCTATTTTAATTATTTAGATGTTTCACAAATTAATTTTTTGGGCAGCGCTGATATATTACACCCTGGTAAGTAATCGGATTCTATTCGCTTTCCCAAACAACAACAGCGACAGAGTTAGAGCAGAACAAACCAAATAAAAAAAACAAATGATAATAAAATGAAATTTATAGGAAAGCAACGCAATGGAATATATTGTGTTTGTCTTTTGTTAGGAAGCTGTCTTAATACCATAAACAAACCGAACAAACCCAACAATAACTCAGGCACATACCAAACCACAACACACCACACACCACACCATGTTTATATGGCGACATAGTGGGAGCACGTTGCCAACATCTCCGAACGGAGACGTCGCGTCGTCGAAACGAACAATATAATTTATTGTTTACGGAATTGTTTTTCAGGCATTCTTTTCTAAAGGTAAACGGGGAGTAATATAGACATTAAAGTATAAAGCGCAGGCGTAAAACGAGTAGATTCAGGTATGTACATACCTAGACTGTGTACATAGACATTTAGGCATACATAGCTTATGTACAGTACAGTGAAAACTCCTTTAGCAGAATGTTTATTGTAAGCATTCGTTTGAAGGGACTGGCTTGGGATCTGTCTAGCCAGTGCTAGAGTTCCCTGGATAAGTAAATTATTTCAATTCATTCAGGGAGCTGAATAACATTTGAGGAATTGGGAATGGGCAAGAAAACTCGATTTCTTCAAGCCAGAGCTCAGTCTGTTATTAAATGTCCCATTTAGAGTTTTTTTTCTACCCGAAATTTGTTTATTTAATGCGTTTATTTGTTTAAGATCAAATTTTTACATTTATTTCTATAGCGATAAAAATCTAATGTGGTTTTGTTTATTTGGTATCAATTTTTGTAAAGTGTATAACAATTTTTGGGTCCTCAAGAACTTAAGGTCTGCCAAGCTTTCCTATGCCTCCTACATACATAACAAAAAAGGAATTTTTTTTTTTCGATATTTGTAAATGAATACGTTCCAGAGGGACAAACAGTCAGTGCCTGTTTTGAGGCGTTTGCCTGAACGGGTCCTTCGTATTCGGCCGGAATTGTGGGCCACAAATCCACAAATTGTCTGATTTTGCACGACGGTACCGCGCCATCTCATCGAGCCATGATTGTGAACGCATTTAAGCCAAAAGACTCGATAAATATCGATAAAACATCGACCAGGCACCGTACAGTCTAGATCTGGCCCCGTGTGACTTTTTCCTCTTTCCAAAACTAAAATTTCCACTCCGGGGTACCCGTTTTGACTCCATACCGCCCATAAAACAAAATGCGAGGAGAGAGCTGAACACCATCCCGGTGAACGCCTATAAACAATGTTTCGAAGATTGGAAGAAGCGTTTTCATATGTGTATTGCTTCAGAAGGGGCATATTTTGCGTTTTATTTAGAAATTCCGGAAACGTTTTTGTTAAAATGTAGATCGTACAAGCCTAGTAAACACCTTGAGCTGATGTTTACAGTTCAGTGTTCAATCTGGTTCAATTTTTGTATGGTAGCTATATAAAATAATGCACCAATTTTGATCAAACTGCACACAAATGTTAAGTCTTAAACAAAGTACAGCTGATATAAAATTAGTTGCATTCTCTTTAGAAGAGAGGCATAAATATCGGATCTGCGCATTACATAACCTTTTTTATCATGGGTACAGGGCATAAAAGTTCATTCTGCAAAATTTTTTTTTCAATTTGTTTAGTGTTAAGTTCCGCATTTTTTAATCAAGAAAAGAGCATAAAAATTTTCACAAGATTCTCGCTTATTCCAAAACGATGTTGGGTTCTTAATGACTACAAAGTTTTTTCTTTTAAATTGCAAGCTCTTTGTATTACCTTTCAAAACTCACCAAAAAAAACTTGAGAGTCAATAGAAAGCTAACTATAAAGTCACATCTTCGTAGCGTTTTTTTTTCTTAAAAAATAAAAATTCTTTTCGTTTAACTATAGAACTAAATAAAAATCTTGACCCACTTTGACTACAACAGATTATTCATAGTGTCCGTAGCAATACAATAAAAATTTGTTTTCTTTCTTCTATTATATTATCTATTATTCTATTATACTTTTATTGGAAGTATCCAAATTATATTTATTTTTTGCATAAGTTCTTTAAACTAGAATAGTACATAAAATTTCTCAAAAATTTATTCAAATTCAATGTCCAAAGCTTAAATTATGCACAGTTCTTTTTTAAGTAAGAATATTTTGGGAAAATCCTCAAAGCATGTTTTTATGGCTTTTAAAAAAGAAAAAAAAAAATTTTTAACGATTCATTCTGGCATCATAAAATATTAATATCTCAAAATTTTTATCACAAAGCTTAATGAAATAACATAAATAAATTTAGTCTTAGTGCTATTCAAATTAGAATAGTGTAATCTAATCGCGAAAATCTAATCTCGGCATCTAATCGAAATCAAATCTTATCGAAATCTAATCTAATCGAAATCTAGTCTAATCTAATCGAAATCTAGTCTACTCTAATCGAAATCTAGTCTAATCTAATCGAAATATAATCTCATCAAAATATAATCTTATCAAGATATAATCTAATCGAAAACTAAACTAATGTATTCTAAATTTGGTTATGAACAAACTCTAAAAAAAATACAAAAATACCAAAAACATGAAAAATACCACAAAATACATAAAAAAAAATTTGAAAAATTAAAATTTCTTCCCAAAAACAATGCCATCTACTGTCATATACCAAAGTCTTCAATACCGACGAATAATCAGTAATCTCGGCATCTAATCGAAATCACATCCTATCGAAATCTAATCCAATCTAATCGAAATCTAAACTAATGTATTCAAAATTTGGTTATGAACAAACTCTAAAAAAATAAAAAAATTATCAAAAACATGAAAAATACCACGAAAAAACATAAAAAAAAAAAAATAGAAAAACTAGAAATTAAAAATTCTTCCCAAAAACCGTGCCATCTACTGTCATAAACCAAAGCCTTCAATACTGACGAATAATCAGTAATCTCGGCATCTAATCGGATTCACATTCTATCGAAATCTGATCTAATCTAATCGAAATATAATCTAATCGAAATCTAAACTAATGTGTTCTAAATTTGATTATGAACAAACTCTAAGAAAATACAAAGATTTCAAAAATACCAAAAACATGAAAAATACCACGAAAATACCACAAAATACATTTTGAAAAAATTTGAAAAACTAAAAATTAAAAATTCTTCCCAAAAACCGTGCCATCTACTGTCATAAACCAAAGCCTTCAATACTGACGAATAATCAGTAATCTCGGCATCTAATCGGATTCACATTCTATCGAAATCTAATCTAATCTAATCTAATCGAAATATAATCTAATCGAAATCTAAACTAATGTGTTCTAAATTTGATTATGAACAAACTCTAAGAAAATACAAAGATTTCAAAAATACCAAAAACATGAAAAATACCACGAAAATACCACAAAATACATTTTGAAAAAATTAGAAAAACCAAAAATTAAAAATTCTTCCCAAAAACCGTGCCATCTACTGTCATAAACCAAAGCCTTCAATACTGACGAATATTGATGCTTATTGAACTCAGCCAAAGTTCCAGTTCTTACATTTTAGGTCGTACTGCCTTGGCCGCATTCTCCTACATTGTAGACGATCTATGTAGAATGGTTTTTACCTTTTTTTTTCGCCAGTTCGTAGAAAGCGTTGTATACTTATGAGAAACCGAGAAACCTCTATATTAAAAGCCATTCACATACGACAACGACAACAAAAGGATTACAATGCTTTGCCAATTTCAATAGCATTCATTATGCTTCGGGTATTCATGCTTGGGGTATTCATTTACACACATTTCACCACCAAGAACAAACAAATCCGAAACGCAACAAGTGAAAAGTGAGTAGCTGATGGATGAGATCATGTAATGTCAACGTTTTTAAGGAAATACAATGCCTAACCTATTCCTTGGAAAAATAAAAAAAAAAAACACTATAGTTAAAAAAAAGGGGGAAAAAAACAGAAATAAAAAAAAGAAATGCGACAGGCGACAGTTCATTAAAAAGAAATTGGAAGAAAATTTATAGGCAGACAGATATTTATGCCGGGGTTCTCAGCCGCCATGGTTATAAAATACTATACGAAAAATGGCAGTTTATGAGCACGGCATTTAATAATGATATGTGTGTATGTGTGTCCATCGGGTGTGTCTCAATTGTTGGTCAAAAAGCCATAAAACTAAAATGCAGCGAACTTTGGGATACTGCGCGTTTCGTTACCAAGAATGAAATAATTTAAGAAGTCAAAAGCAAACAGAGCAAAAATATGGATAAAAATGGCGTACGTAAAGTCGGGCGCGGACGACTTTGGGATACCCTGTACCACTAGCTTGCGGTTCCTTCACAAAAAACCAAAAACAGAAGAATTTTTAAGCAAAAATTTTTTTTGACCGATCGTTCCTATGGGAGCTATATGATATAGTCAACCGATTTCGATCAAACTTGACACAGTGCCTAAATACCTTTAAAAAAGATCTGAATGCCGAATTTAGTTCAAATTTTTTTACAAACAAACGAA
This sequence comes from Chymomyza amoena, assembly GCA_037043745.1. Taxonomy (NCBI): domain Eukaryota; kingdom Metazoa; phylum Arthropoda; class Insecta; order Diptera; family Drosophilidae; genus Chymomyza; species Chymomyza amoena. The sequence continues at coordinate 107,466 of JBAMAX010001363.1, forward strand.
ACACAACGAATTTTGTATAAAAACGTTTTTTTGGACCGATTGGTCCTATGAGAGCTATATGATATAGTCAACCGATTTTGATCAAATTTAAAATTGTGCTTAGGAACTATAAAAAACTCACGAATATCAAATTTGATCCCAATATCTTTACAAACAAACAAAACACAACAAATTTTGTTAAAAAAATCGATTTTTTGGAAGATCGGCCCTATGGGAACTATATGATATAGTCAACCGACTTTGTTCAAATTTGGCACATTGCCTTAAGTGCTCTAAAAAATTTCCAAACGCCAAATCTGGTTACGATATCTTTATTTTTTCTTATTATGTTCTTTTTAAAAAACGAAATATAGCGAATTTTGATTTTAAAAAATTATTTTGAGCCGATCGGTTCCTATGGGAGCTATATGATATAGTCAACCGATTTTGATGAAATTTGGTACAATGCTTGGGAACTATAAAAAACTTTCGAATGACAAATTTGCTAACGATATCTTCGTGAACAAACGAATTATCCATCTAAAACCTTTTTTTTTGTCGAGGTCGTCTCAAACACCCATATGGGAGCTATATAATTTATTCCTGATATCAAAAATATAAAATAAACTTGTCTCCTATGGAATAATATGGGATCTAATGTGAAAGTTTGGTTACTCTAGCTCTTACCATCTCTGAGATCTAGGCGTTCAAACGGACAGACGGACATGGGTTTATCACCTTCTCTATTCACCCTGATCATATTTTAGGTAACTTTGGGGTGTCATCGACGTCTCCTTCTATATGTTACATACATTTTCGGCTTGCACAAACTAAATATACCCTTTGTACCATGCGGTACAGGGTATAAAAACTCGAAAAGATTTAAAAACTTGTTATCATACAATTTTTTAAGAATATCTATATAGCCTGTACCTAAAAGGCCAAGGACAGGCAGCATAAGACAAGTTGAATACACTAAATTAGTGTAAGAAATTTAATAAATTAGAATTTCTTATAATGCGAATGATTAATTTCCTTTAAATATTTTCGACAAATATGCTCTAACTGCAGGGGTAACTCTCTCCTGCCAACCATCATGAAAATCCTCAACCAGATCATACTAAGCCGCATTTTCGAGCCACTTAACAACATTTAGCTTAGAAGTCAAGCTGGCTTTCGCCCTCAAAGATCTTGTATATATCTAATAAACACTATAAGTACGTATTATCGTAGAGCAAACCGAGTAATTCAACTCTACGTTACATTTAGTTTTCATAGATTTTCTGAAAGCGTTTGACGCCTTTGATAGGGAAGCAATTTCGGTGGCACTTCGAGCTAGAGGGATTCTAGATAAAATTATCAATATCACAAAAGTGTCGTATACTGGGTCCTCAAGCCGAGTTTTGCAACGCGGACAACTGACCGATCCTTTTGAATGCAATAGCGGAGTGAAACAAGGATGCACACTGTCACCCTTGGTCCTTATTACCATTCTGGATTTGGTATTTGAAGCAGCTGAATTGAATAGTTTTGGAATCAACTGGAAATTCAACCGTAAACTAGGAGATCTAGAATATGCAGACGATGTTGTACTATTTTTTTCCCATCATTCGGAACTTCAAGTTAGTTAGATAGACTCACCACAGAAGCCTCAAAAATTGGTCTTAAAATCAACTGCGCAAAAACGCAAAGTTTTCGGGTAAACCCTACTAATACAAACGCCCTTAGTATCGACAACTTTCATATTGAAAACGTAGACAAATTCGAGTATCTTGGAAGCCAAATTACAGCCTGGAGGTAAAGCGGAGAATTACATTTGCCAATAGGTGTTACTATGGTCTTAGTAAGCAGATGTGCAGCAGAGACCTCTCTCGAACGACAAAAGTAACACCCTACAAGACGCTCATCTTATACGGCGCAGAAGCATGGGTTGTGTCACGGACAGATGCACTCTTGGGGTGTTTGAAAGGAAAACTCTACGCAAAATCTTCGGTCCCGTATGTTTTGAGGAAGGCTATCGCATACGGATGAACCACGAGCTGTACGAGCTCTAAGACGACATGGATGTTGTCCAGCGCATCACAATACAACGTCTGCGCTGGCTCGGCCATATCGTACGTATGGATAACGATGCTCCAGCGAAAAAGGTATTCGAAGCGAAAGCCGACGAAGGAAGATGAAGGGGACGACCACGACTCCGATGGAGAGATCAAGTGGAGGACAACCTATCCTCCCTTGGTATTTCTAATTGGTGAAGGCGCGCGCAAAGCAGAGGCGCCTGGCGAGAGCTGCTGAGGACGGCCGTAACCCTAGAGCGGGTTGTTATGGCCATACGATGACGATGAAATACGGTTGGTTGGGTCACACGCTGCGCAAAGATTATGATGACATACCGCATGCAGTTCTGGAATGGAACCCACAAGGCAATCAATCCAGAGGCAGATCTAAAATGACCTGACGCAAGACGCTCAACCGGGAGAGCGGGAAATCGATTATCGAGTTACGAGCAATGGCGCGAAACAGAGAGCATTGGAAATTCTTTGTTAATACCTTATTTGTTCAAATCATATATGTTCCCTAAAATCCCATCACAAATATTTATTTGTATTTAAAATTATGTCTATATTAAAAGCTTAATCTAAAGCAGCTGCGACTTTTATGACTTACGCAAATATTTAAGTACAAAGATGTTTATTTATTTATACATACTATATGGCTCAAATGCTGGTTAACACTCGTAATAAAGCCACTTGGCTCACCTACAGCACTTAAGCCAGGCTTTTATTTATGTAATACATACAAAATTTTGCTTAGAAACATTTAAGTGCAACCCTGAACCACAACAGCCCTGTACTTCGCATACATTTTAAAAGTTCAAATTATTGCGGGCTTATTTTTTTTTTATTATTATTATTATTTTTTTTTCGGTGCTTTGACCCGCTCAAACGAGCAACAAATTTAACAATAATCATAAACAAGCGAAATTAAACAACCAACAACAAAGAACCAAGAAGCAACAACAACAATCAACAACAACAACCAACAACAACAACAAAAGATATGCCCAAAGGTGCGCGACAAAATTTACGCATGTGCACAGCAACAAAAAAGAGAAAAACTTTTATATTAAAAGAAGACTATAACGACTTTGATATACTCTTTATGTCTGGCCGAAATATTCGTATGTTGGAATTAATGAATATTTTTATGTAGAACTCTTCTTAACTTCATAGCTCATCAGCTGATAAAATATTGTAAACCAAAACTCCCAATGGTGACGTAGATTAGAATTATTTTAAAATTTATCTTTACTATAGCAAGGCAAATAGTACTTGGTTAAACTAACAAATATATTCAAGAAACATCTCCTATAAAGAGAATAAAAATCTTATATATAAAATTCTCGTGTCACAATGTTAGTAAACATACTCCTCCGAAACGGCTGGGCCGAATCTCATGAAATTTTGTGTGCCTATTGGGTATGTCTGAGAATCGGTCAACATCTATTTTTCATACGGGCTGCCACCATTTTTTGTTCATTTTTTGGATACATTTTTTTGTGTTTTTTTATAGTGTGGCATTGTGTACATTGTCAGCTTAACTTAAATATTTTAGTTAATTGTATTTGTTATATATAAAGGAATCTTATATTTCACGTGTTACGGGTGTTCTCATGAACGCGTCGATGAATTTCAAATCTGATTTTTGCGTGTGTTAGAGGATGTCAATACGGAGGTTATTTGGAAGAACTGCAACGAATCAAATTAATAATCAAATCGTACTGCCCAGGAACGTGAAGGTCGCAATGAACGTGAAAGAATTCGGTTAAGACAGATACGTGAAGCGCGACATTCGACTTATAATGGTGCAAGTTTGAATCGAGCTGCAAATTAATCTAAAAATCTTATATTTTTCCAAATAAGCTAACTAGAGAATCTTAAGAGGTTTATTCACTTTAAGAGTATTCAAAAAGTTTGTGCGGGACAACGTCTGCCGGGCCCACTAGTCTATATAATAACAACAGAATCACTAATAGAGCCAGAACCCTTCTGCGTTGTTAGCAGGCATAATTCCAAATTAAAGATTTCTGGGCTGCCATAATTTAAAAATGTTTAGCATAACCCTACAATTCTACAAGCTTTCCAGGCACAATAGACATCTAGCTAAATTTGATTACCAGGAATTAAAAGTAACAAAAATTTAAGAAAAGCGCTTATGATGTTGACTAAAGGCTGTTTTTTAATAATTTTCGGATTTCCGAAGTATATGTTACAAATCAACTGGGTCACAGTTACTTATCCGCTTTTTTTGGGTTATCACAATTGTTGACTAGTCATTTGAACTAGTTCGAAATAGCTTACCTGCAATGATAAGAAAGAAAATGGTTCACAATTAGTAAAATATAATAAAAAATTGATGATAATTATAACAATAAAATATCTTAGGTCTAATAAATAGGACAAGCTCTGAAAATGCATTGGATGTCAGCTGTTCTTTAAATAGTTTCTAACATTTTGGGTTATATAATAAATTTAACCGATTTACTCCTACGTCTTTACCTTAAGATACAGCTTTTATAAACACTTAATATTGATATTATTGACTATCGCTTTAACAGAAAAAAAAATACCAATCTAAGACGAAAGGGTCCCATAAAATCTTTTCTGGAAAAAGAGACCATATTGAAAATTGAAGAAGGAGAGCTGCAAGAATTGCTTGTTACCAACTCTTGGGTCTTTAGGAAACAGCCTGGAATAGATTCATATAGTACGCCAAAATGCTAAATCAGGTAATAAAGGAGATTATCAATCATCTCCGTATTCTTAATAGTTTCTTTATCTCTTTGAGGAGCATAGGGTTTCCTTATTGTTGTTACTAGCAAACTGGCTTTATTTTGTCATTGTAGAGCAATATTTTAGACTCTAGCCTGAGCAGAGAAGCCATACAGATTAGACAATAGAATCATCATGATTTGAGTTTGTTGTCGGAGGGACATCTATATCTGTTTAAGACGAAGGTGGCATTGATATATTTTAGCTCGTTGACTTCGACCGGAATAGAAGTTACTTTTTGGAGGTTATTTCGAGCAACAGTTCTTGTGTAGTTCATAGTAATACAACGTCGACAAGCTATAACAATTCTGCTTTCGGGAATAACTAAAATTTGCGAATTTAAGCGCTTAGGCCACCTTCACGACCAAAAATCAATGCATATATTAAGGATTTTTTTAAATGAAAATCGAAAAATGTTGAGCTAATTTATAATAATAGCTTCAATAAGTATACATTAAAAATTTATCGAATTTATTAATGGAAAAATAATGTCGGTATAGTCATTTGAACGAAGCGTCTCAACAGGTCAAGTACAACTGGTACGCAGTGTAGTGGGCACAATTCTCATCTGATTGCAATGAACAAAATTTTGTTTTATTATAAAGATGTAATTAGCTATATCGGGACGTAGGATTTTGTTGAAATTCTGAATTGTCTGAAAACAGTGAAAGATTTCGCAAAAAATCACGTTTTCATCTATGTTTCTGTTTGTTCTAATTGTTATAAAAAAAAGTATTCCTTCTAACGTGAAAATCCTACGTCACGCAAAAGATAGATTTACGAAAATTTTGGTTTAAAAAACATTCAAATCGGTCAAGAATTGTAAGAGTAGCACTGCGCACCGTTTTAAAAAACGTCGTTTCGAGAAAAACCAGTTTAAAGTTTTCGAGCACGACTTTAACCGCTCGTAAGTGCATGGCTTCAAAATCATTTTGCCAAACGAATTTTTCTTAATTAATATACTTCGTGTATTCTTAAGACTTTAAGGTAGCATTTCAAGGGGGGGAAAAAAAAACGATTTTCCAAAAGTTCACAAATGGCGTAACCCCTTAATACGAAAAAAATGCTACATTTTTCTGTAAATCTGACGCTGAAAGAAAATCGAAATTTTTATTTAAGCCTACATGAGCTGACATTGAGAAAAAATTAAGCATTAATCTTTTTTTTTTTAAATAAAACCTGAATTTTGAAATAGATCTAATAACACTTGTTTACAGAAAAATATATTCTCGCCATGTTTTACTCATTTCCGTTGTAAAATGGTACGCAAAAACCAAAAATGAAGTCCAAAAATTTGCTCATGGAACCGATTTCAAATTAATTGGAGAAAAAAAAACTGTTACCGAAATTAAAAAAAAAAAGTGTCTACACTATTAATTAACAATAATATCAATTTACCAAACTGTGAACAATTGAATGACCCGACCCATCGATGATAATTGGATCATATTTTTGTCAAATTTACGGTTTGGTTGATATTTCCAAACATATACAATTTTTCATAATTTTCAGCACATTTTTGAGAAAAATTCTATTTCGAATGTAAAATTAAAAATTTAAGAAAAAATTTCATTCAGTTTTATTTATGACTCGTTAGGTTAGGTTAGGTTACGCTGGCCGGCCACAACAGAGTGCAGCCTAGCATAGACCTTTTGGTCCTTAGCTGTGCCAGATTCGAGGTTATTACGCAACGTTATGGTCAGTTAAAAATTTTACTTTTTTAGCGAAATTAAGTATCCGCCCAACTTGTAGCCTGGCCACCTCTTCTAGACCGACAAACGCTGATTCTCCTAGGGTGGTCAGACGATGTCTAGAGATGGCTGGGCAGTCGCAGAGTACGTGTGCTAGGGTCTCAGGGACTTCTGGATCCCTGCAGATCCTGCATGATTCGCTTGCCGTTAGTCCCATCCTATGCGCATGCTTCGCTAAGAGGCAATGCCCTGTTAGCACACCCGTGATGGTCCTGCATTCAGTGCGTGAGAGTTTCATTATGAAGTTACTTTGTTTCCTGCCGTAATGAGCCAGCATGATTTTCGCTGTGTGACAGCTGTCTAGATTTTTCCATCTAGCTTCAGCTCTGCGCTTCACGTTGCACTCCAGCATAACGTAGAGGTGTTTTATCGGTCGGCGTACGTCGTGTATTTGTCCCTCCGGAAGCCCAACACCGCTTTTGGCAATTGCATCCACCATTTCATTCCCCATTATGCCTTTATGTCCAGGCACCCAGTAGATATGCAGTTTACGAGCCGCAGCTAATCTCTGGATGGCTGCCTGGCATTCAAGGACTTGGAAGGAGGATGTACAGTGCGATACAATAGCCTTGATAGCGGCTTGACTGTCTATGAAGAGATTAATCTTTGTTCCAGTTGAAGTGTTGGTACATGCCAACTCAGCCGCCTTCATTGCGGCGAATACTTCAGTTATGACTCGTTAACAACACAAAAAATTTTTAGTTCTGTTCTTACTTGAAAACTATATCTAAAACTTCAGAAATCCGAATCCCAATCTTATAGGGTTACGACTTAAGACATTTTCCAATCTTATGTGAATACACAGACTAACTACATATTCGCTGTACCCCAATTGTAGTGTATAAAAACAACAACAAGAACAACATTGTCAAATATTGTCAGCATAAAGAAAAAGTTGTTTTTTTTTTGTGTTTTGTTTTTACTTTTAATGCGTGTGAGCTTAAATTTCTTTCTATATAAAAATTAATTTGGGTGTTTTATATGGAAGTGAAATTAAATGCTTAATATTTTTACAACTTTAATGTAATAATAATATTTTTTAAATGAAAGCGACACAACTCACTGACATTCATTTCCCATGACATTTTTCAACTTTTATACAAGATTCAAAAAAAAATTACATATTTTATGATTTTTTGAAGAAAATGTTTTTATAATTAGCGATAATGTATTTATTTAGTATAATACATGGTATAGTATTGCTAATCTTAAGAAATTTGTCGTAAAAGATTGCTCTCGTGAGCATTTTAGGTAACAAATTTGCATATAAGCTCTCTGACAGCGACACCTTAAATGTGCTGAATGAGAAGAACAGCTGATGAAACACTCAAGAGCTGATTAAGATCAAATCAGACAACTATGTTAGCGAAATAATATTAAAACTAGCAAATCGTTAATTTTAAGGGATTTTAAAAGATTTTTAGAATAGCTTTGGTAAGTTTTAGACCCTGGAAACTGCCCCAGCGTTTTCTGAAAATTTATTATGCAGTTCGATGGGCAACAGCGGTCTTGTTTTAAGTTAATGTACATTATTATACTCTGCAAACATTTCTACAGGATTCCAATTTTAAAAGATATGGAGAGGCTTTACGAATTTGCAAGTAGAGATCTGTTCTACGACAATTTCAAAGAAAAAAATGGCGTACGTAAAGTCGGGCGCGGACGACTTTGGAATACCCTGTACCACTAGCTTGCAATAAAATCCGGTTCCTTCACAAAAAACCAAAAACAGAAGAATTTTTAAATACAAAATTTTTTTTTGACCGATTGCTCCTATGGGAGCTATATGATATAGTCCACCGATTTCCATCAAATTTGACACACTGCTGTAATACCTTAAAAAAGATCTGAATGCCGAATTTAGTATAAATATCTTTACAAACAGACGAAACACAAAGAACTTTTTATAAAAAACGGTTTTTTGGACCGATTGCTCCTATGGGAGCTATATGATATAGTCCACCGATTTCTATCAAATTAGACACACTGCTGTAATACCTTAAAAAAGATATGAATGCCGAAGTTAGTTTATGTCTTATCTTTACAAACAGACGAAACACAACGAATTTTGTATAAAAAACGATTTTTTGGACCGATTGGTCCTATATGATATAGTCAACCGATTTTGATCAAATTTAAAACACTGCTTAAGTGCCCTAAAAAATTTTCAAACTCCAAATCTGGTTACGATATCTTTATTAAAAAACAAAATATAGCGAATTTTGATTTAAAAAAGTTATTTTGGCCGATCGGTCCTATGGGAGCTATATAATATACTCAACCGATTTTGATGTAATTTGGTGCAGTGCTTGGAAACCAAATTTGGTTACAATATCTCCATGAACAAACGAATTATCCATCCAAAACCTTTTTTTTTGTCGAGGTCGTCTCAAACACCCCCATGGGAGCTATATAATTTACCCCCGATATCAAAAAAATAAAATAAACTTGCCTCCTATGGAATAATATGGAATCTAATGTGAAAGTTTGGTAACTCTAGCTCTTACCATCTCTGAGATCTAGGCGTTCAAACGGACAGACGGACATGGGTATATCGACTTCTCTATTCACCCTGATCATATTTTAGGTAACTTTGGGGTGTCTCCGACGTCTCCTTCTATATGATACATACATTTTCGGCTTGCACAATCTTAATATAGCCTTTGTACCATACGGTACAGGGTATAAAAATATGTAGTAACAACTACGATCCAAATGTTATAATTATTTAAAAGACTCGTACGACTCACAAATTTTGCATCAGTTCTTCTGTCATCTGTCATCTCTTTTTTTTTATACACACATTCTTTCAAACAAACTTTGCAACAATTCCTCCATTTGTCGTCTGTTTTTTATTTTTTTTTTTTTTTTTAAACAAAGAATTTGAGCTTCAACTAACTGCATAAATACAATTTTTAAAGCAATCCGAAAGAAAATAATCCAAAGACGTTAATTAATAAAAACTTGTCGACCAATTAACGTCATCTCTATGGAAAATTGAGCATTGTCGCATGAAAAGAAAATGTCGCAAATCATCATCTATATAAATATAGGATGGGCCATCTGCTGGTTTGATTTTTAGTGAAGTCATCGAAAATTACGATGTTCGCATACTGGCCTATAGAAGCGGCCATTTTGACGATATTATTTTTCATAAAACAATGCGAACTTTCCAACTACGAAATATACTCTTAAATAGCAATTAACAAACAAACCAACAGCTGGCCCAGCCTATATGAGTCACATTTTTTGGACAAACTCATGCTATGAAACACCTCAACTTCTTTTGATTTTATTGTAGCGACAATTTTGCATGTTACCATTCAGAGAGCAATAAAATTCGTACGATTATTCTTCAAACGACGAGCCTACGAAAAATTCTTCAAGTTTCCGTTTATTTCTTTAAAAGAAAGCATTTTAAATGACTTTATATGGTATTACTAAAGTTATGAATTAGCACTAGTTCAGTTTATGCATAAAATACAATTTTTTATGACTTAAGTCGTGAATGCGAGCGCATTCAAGGTCAATGCAGGCGCATATACCGGCTTTACACTGGAAATGGAGGCGGTACGACGAAGCCAACGTCGACGTCGACCGTGTGGGTGTGCGGTGTGTAACCAAGCAATAAAGGGTTAAGAAGCAATAGTAGCGTGAGGGGCGCTCAATTGGAACGAAATGTTGTTTGGCTGCGCCATAGTCAACAACAACAATAATGAAGCTAGGTTTACAATGCCTGCCACATGTAAAAAGTGTTAACGCAGAAAGTTGCTAAAATTGTAAGCAGGTTATGGTACATAAAGACATACTTTTTATAGACCATTATTTTTATTTTCAATTTGGTCAAACAATTAATACCACAGCGCATCATAAAATCAAATATGCAATCTTGAGTCTGAAGACAACTAAAAATGCGCTTAAAATTGCATTTATATGTAGAAAACCAAACTCAGTGCAGATCTAGCATAAACTGTTTGCACTCAGCTGCAGTGTAAACCTAGCATAAGAGACAACTGCGCATTGGCTGCTGCCTGCAAGTTTGTCGCTTAAGTCTTTCGTTTTGCTCAGTCAAAATGCTAATAAAATATAAAAATAAATGGGCAGCCTTAAAGTGTTGCCAGACTGCAGTTATTAGAGCCACATGGAGCGTGCATTTAATTTAATTAAATTAATAAAGCATGTTAGGCAACAACAACAACAAAAAACAAAGAGAACAACAATGCAATTAGCCATGAGCTTGATGCGCTCATTAATTTTGTTATCGAAAGCGCAAAGCTTGGCTTGCTTTCACTCTCTCATGCGTTTACTCTCCTGATCGCACTCGCTCTCTTCCTTACGCTCTTTTGAGCTTGCATTCTAAGCTGAGCTTACAAATTGGCGCGTGTTGCGAAAGACAAAAGCAAAGCGTGCAGACAAAACAAAAACACTAAATAATAATAAAAGCTGTTTAAAGCTGCCACAGCGTCAGGCCAAGATGAAAAACGGGCCAAAAGCAAGAGCCAAAAAACAACAACAACGAGCAAAAGAAGCAGCGAAAAGTCCGCACAATGCACAAAATCAAACATTTTACGACCTTTTGTGGCCTTCAACATTCTTCAAGTTGCTGCTGCTGTGCTTGCTGTTATTGTTACTGTTGTTGTTGTTTGCCTTAGCTCTTGTTTGCGCTCTCAGCTCTCTAAATGTACAGTGCCTTAATAATGTTTACGTATAGCGGCTTGTTCTAATTAAATCGTATATTGGACTTGGACGTTGCGACACTTTGGTGATCTAAAAAAATATAAATAATCCTAACTATATTAACCCTTTCATGCACTTGTTGTTTCTGTACAACATTCCAATTTGACTTCGTTTATCTTCTAAACTACATCGAATTTTTTGGTAAATTAAAGCAAAAACGAAACTTGGATCTCCTGACTTTAATTTTGCATTATTATTTAGCCCGATTTTTTAGAGTTTTTGTATGCATCGAAAATCAGTGGGCCAACAAGAAATATACGTAAGGGTTGTTTCTGTGATCACGAGCTCAGAAAGCAAAAAAAGTAAGAAAGGATATAAGTCTATATTCAATTCGAGAATCTGGAAACTCGGTTGATGTAAATCCAAAAGAAATGGAACAATATTTAGGTATTTTACTTCTAATGGACACAGTTAAATATCCAAAAATGAGAATGCGCTGAATGACTCTAAATATGATAAGTTGCATAAGATTAGGTTCATTTTGGAAGGCTTCCGTAAAAATTGTCTCATGAAAAATTCTTCAAAGTTCCGATGAGCCGGTATATCCTTTACCAAGTGAATAACTTTAAAAGACGAAATTCCGAAACTTTTTCTTACGTACTTTGCGAAGTCATATATTCTACCATTCTGCTCTGATTTTTCCAGAGCAACATTACCCGTATATGAGCAGACTATACCCTTTTGAGGTCGACAACAATTTAAAGAATACAATCCAACGAAGCCGCACAAATGGGGTTTTAAAATGTTTACAAGATGTGGAAAGTCTGGTAGAATATATGACTTCGCAAAGTACGTAAGAAAAAGTTTCGGAATTTCGTCTTATAAAGTTATTCACTTGGTAAAGGATATACCGGCTCATCGGAACTTTGAAGAATTTTTCGATAATTGGTTCACAGCTTTAAAAGAAAAAGGAATTGCGGCAACTCGAACCGTTCGTTGAAATCGTTTGGGAAACTGTAATTTGGACTCTGAAGCTAAATTTAAGAAAAAAGGTCGTGGCTCTTATGACTATGAAGAAGAAACAAACGCCCATCGTGTTCTCCACAAACAACCCCATCATCTTCAAGACGTGGAGCAATAAAAACAGTTCAAGACATCCGATTTGATGGAATAGGGAATTTTCTCAATTACAAACCATTGCACTTAGTGTAATTTAAGTTTGTGTTTTACCCCAAGGCTTAAGGGGACTAAGTCATCTATTCAAACAAAAAGGAATATATTATGAATGTTCCTTTTTATTTAAAAAAAAAGTTATCTAATGAATACGAAATATTACAATTTATTTTTATTTGCTTAAACAATTAATTTTCTAATATAAGTTTATATTTACTTTAATTCAATGAAATTCGCGATTTAATTTGATTTACAGCGATTAAAAACATGCCCAATAATTTTTAGTAAAAAAAAATAACACCTTAAACTCAAAACACTTTAAATAAAAAACAACTGCTATAGATATTTGCACAGTTGGAAAACAGCTGTTAGCAGACCATTTTATTAGTTGCGAGAATCCCATAAATATGTTTTTTTCCTGAATTATTACCCCTTTAGCTTTGAATGTTACAAAAATAATTGCGATGCTCATATTAAATCACGTCTTTCAATTTCGTTAAGTTTAAAACAAAAAATCTAAAATAATAATATAATAACTAATCAAAACTTATTTTTATTTAAAAAATTTGCTCAAGAGTGACGCATATTTAAATATGTTAGTTATTTGAAGAAGGTGGGCATACCAACGTTGGACTGGCCAGGCAATAGTCCGGATTTAAATCCGATTGAGAATCTCTGGCATATTTTAAAGATTAATATAACGAAGGGGAAACCCAAAACATTAAAAGCGCTGGATTTCATTGTGGAAAATGTGTGGTACAAGGACATTACCATTGAAACAATCCAAAATTTGGTTGATTAAATTCAATAGAGCTTATTCCATACAGCAGGTGCTTTACTAAAGGACTGAGGAACTACTATCATAATATAGGGCGAGAACTGACCACGAAACGGTTTCGTTTAAGTTTAAATCATTTATGTGAGGACAACTAGCCTCACAAATTCTCAACTAGTTCAATAATGCATGATATGTGCTTATAATTCACAACTAGTTTAAGTATAACTTAGATGAACTGTTGATGTATGTTTTCAAATAATTTATTTTACTTATATTTATATTTTTTTTTACAATTTAGTTTGACGTTGGCAAGTAGTTTATGTAAACATGCAATTTTGTTTTTTGGGCAGAGTATTTTTAGAATATACCTATACCTCGCTATAACGGCCCTCTACAATTAAGGCATGGTTTCGATTTACGGCCTAAAATGTTTTGCTATAACGGCCACAAAAACTTTTTTTTATTTATTTTTTTTTTTTAAATGTCTCGAGATTAACACGCCAAAGAAAGTTGGTTATTAAAATATGGAAGAACTATTGGTTATATGGATAACTAATCAAAACTTATTTTTATTTAAAAAATTAGCTCAAGAGTGACGCATATTTAACTACAAAAAACAATTGGCGTTCAAGTGCATTTAATTAATCATCATTCCGCTACGGCAAGTTTGATTTTTTAAGCTAATTAACAAGCAAAATATTATTGCTATACGAAAACATATGTTGACGCACTGTAAGTAAAACTCGCTCTTTGCAATTAGCACTTGAGCACGAGAACATGCCAACAAAGTTAACCGCCGAATGCACTAACAACAACAACAACAACAAAGCTAACCGAATAAATAACAATAACTTACAACAACAACAACAACAATGCAATGTTGTTGTACAATGGCATTTTATTGTTGCCGTTTGCCTTATGAGGTTTTCTCTCTACTTCTATTTCCCTCCATATCTCCCTCTCTCTGACGCTCTGTCTCTATTTGGCTTGATGATGATTCATGCATAAAATTTCACGTTTAGAGGAAACACCTGGATAAATACTCACACGTACAAACACAACTATGTACAAGCTATTTGTATATATGTACATGCATACATACGTACATAATGATTATCTGTGCGCAAACTTTTGGCTAAAGCACAATTTTTATATTATGACAAAACTTTACGTGGAAATATCTGACTCAACAACTATTCCAGCAGCCGAAGGCAAATTTGAGACCAACCACAAAATACATTTTTTTTTTACCATATTTAACAAGTTTTTTGAAGTGTTGCATAATTGACTGATCATAGTAAAATAAAAAATAAATTGAAAAAGCGTCAGTTTTTCCGCGGCTCAGATGCAAGATTCTTCAAAGATGCATTTAGAGTATACAAAAAAGATAGTCAAAATAATTTTGAAGAATAAACTTGATTTCGATCGGGCTAAGAACAGTTGAAACATACAGTCTGTCAAGTAAGAGCGTGTACGGCATTATCTGCAGTCGGTAAAGAGTAGCATCATCTCAAAATTCGTTTACGAGTAGACATAACCTTTGTCTTTGACGCACTAGTAAAAAAGTTCGATTGGAAGTCAAAACTTTGCCCGAAAAGTACGTTAAGAACAATGATGTACTGCATATGGAGAACGCTTCGAGGCAGTTTTTCTCTGCACCCATCCAAAAGGACCCAAAATGTCCTATGCAGCAACGGCAAAATATTTGATAAAGTCGAAGACTTTTGTTACAGAAGTGGGTGCAACGCTACAAGGAGTCGAAAAAGGTCGATGACCTTCCCGATCGTGGCTCATCAGGAAGCGTGACAAAGAAGGATGAAATAAATGATCGTGATTTTAGTTTTCGCGAAATCCTGGCTTAAGTTTGCGTGTAGGGCAAGCAAAATTAAAAAAAGGGTCCAGATATATCGCACATAACGATTCGAAACTATTTGCAAGCAAATAATGTGAAATGCCGAAGCACTTGGAGGAACCACTGTTGTCGAAAAATACGTTGTAAAACGACTGGCTTGGACAACAGAAAACATTGATCGAGTTGGAGTAACGTACTTTTCTCCGAGTCTTCTGTTGAGGTTATTCTGTCATACCACGGCCTGGTCTATGTTTCAAGCAATTTTGTCCAGCGCACTGTTAGACGCATAGTACTGTCCTCAGTGAGAACTTTCAAGTGACAGGTACGTTGTAAGTCTTGACTATCGCACGTGCCAAAATTGTCAAACCCCAAAATCGGACTATCGTTAACCGTTAACGAGTACTGCGATCAAACTATCCAACGTCGCTATTCTTAATGGGCTTACGATAACTCCACGAGTCTTGGACCTTAAGATGATTCAAGCGATGATATACACTTGTCATATTTATCATGATGAATTCTCAAAAGTATCTAAGTACACTTTTTGTCGATTCAGATTTGGAGTCATGTATACAGTTATTCGTTACGCTTAATCGTAAAGATTTAATTCCGAGTAGAAAGTTACGGTTTATTAAAATCGGTCGATAGATGCCTAAGTTACGACACTTATTGTAACAAGGCAAGGTCGGAGTCCATCGATAATAAGAAAGTTCTAGATGGATAGTTCGTTTCCTACTATGGAGATATGGTAATCTGGTTTGATGGAACTGCTTAAGACGCTATGAAAAGTATCAACGAATTTTGGACACAACATCTTATACAATCAATTGAAGGCAGCAAATTTTGCTAAAATTCGATATTCCGGAAGACAATTTATGCAGTTTATGATACAGTGACGATTCGTTGCTCCTTGGCACATTGCTAAGTGCTCTAAAAATTCAAGAGTAAGTCTATATCTAATAATTGTTCTATTACATGCTGTATACGTAAATTTGTGCATTTTAAATGTACTAAGTTTTAAACATTAACGATTTGTTTATTTTTTAGGTAATTATTTATTTGAAGAAGGTGGAGTCATACCAAATTCGTTGGAACAATGTGACAAATGAGGCAATATGTTCTACGGAATGTATTAAAATCTTTGCGATTGATATGAATCTTACTGTTGCATAGGTTTTAAAAGTATTACAATTATAATCGTAAGCTTGGATTGAAAACCTCAAGAACAGTTAAAAAGAGCTAGATTTCATTGTGGAAAATGATGTCAGGATCGATTAAGAAACATTACCGATTGAAACAATTTCAAAAACGTATTGGATTCTCAAGATAATCACAGTGTCTCTTAACCGGACGCGATAAAGGATCGCACTTGATCTATACAGAAAATAATGGCAGGAGTCAAAGAAAATTTATTTGAAAAGCTTTATCAAGATTTGGAGAGGTGATATTGAAAATATCGTATCTTCGAAGATGCCAAAAGATCTAATGGTTACTTGATAGATTGATTAATCTCACGTTTGGAACATAAATAAATTATTAAAAAGTTTAAAAGTCTACTTTGAGCTACCCGTAAGCTTGACTTCAGTCAGATTTTTGACTCAGTTCACTATTTAGTTATATCTGTTTTTATAACATGAAGAGCTTTTGAGAAAAAAAGCCTCTACGGCCACATAGAACGTAAGATGTCAAATATATCATTGGATTATCAATAACAATAAATTTCAAAACCGATATAAGCTAATTTACACACGCTTACGCCGATTCAAAGTTCACGCATGCTAGGCCGAAACTAAGTGTCCGGATATTAGTTGTTCGGTACTGTATATTTAATTTTGTTAAAATGACTAAAAAAAAAAAATATTCCTAAAATTTCTCTTCATTTTAAAAAAAACCTAAAACAATTGAACTTAATCAAAAGATTATCAATTTTTTCAAGCCTATCAAACATAAAGACCTCATTTCAAACTTAGAATCTATGGGCAGAAGATCTAGAACATAGGTATATGGTATCACGCTAGACGTCTGCTATCATACGATCTATGCTTATAAAGAAATAATACCAATTTAATTCAATAGAGCTTATTCCATACAGAAGTTGGGTTGTTAGGTGCTTCACTAAAGGACTGAGGACCTACTATCATAAAGGAGTACCAAGGAAAGTGACTGTGTATAGGGCGGAAACTGACAACGAATTGGTTCCGTTTAAGTTTAAATCATTTATGTGAGAACAACTAGCCTCACAAATTCTAAACTAGTTCAATAATGCATGACATGTGCTTATAATTCACAACTAGTTTAAGCATAACTTAATGCACATGAACTTTTGATGTATGTTTTCAAATAATTTATTTTACTTATATTTATATATTTTTTTACAATTAAGTTTGACGTTGGCAAGTAGTTTATGTAAACATGCAATTTTGTTTTTTGGGCAAAGTATTTTTAAAATACACCTATACCTCGCTATACGGCCACTCTTTATACGGCATTTTGCTATAACGGCCCTCTACAATTAAGGCATGGTTTCGATTTACGGCTTAAAATGTTTTTTATTTATTTATTTTTTTTTTTAATATCTCGAGATTAATACGCCAAAAAAAACTCGATTATTAAAAAATGGAAGAACTATTGATTATATGGATTGAGGACAATAACAAACGGAGAATGTCAATGAGTCAAAAGTCTGTCTATGAATCTGCTGAAGACATCACATTCCAAGCAAGTCGAGGATGGATTAAAAAATTAATAAATATATGTAATTTGCATAATTTGAAAATTAAAGTTGAAGAAACTAGGTCTGATGCAGCAAACACGGCCACCAGAATCAAAGAAACTGGACTCTGGAGGACTAGTACCTTCGGACATGGCAGCATTCTGAAGGGTCAAGAGACTAGCAAATCAACAGATTACATAACACCAGTACTGGACTTCAAGAAGAGGTTCGACGTCAGATTCCCGACGCGAAAGGAGTGGGACATGAACAGGGTAATGAGAGCAGACGCAGCTGCAATCTATACTGAAGGATCCAAGATGGATCGCGGTGTAGTAGAGCAGGGTCTACTCGGACGAACTCGAAGTATCTCTCTCCTATCGCCTAGGCAGCAGAAACAGCATCTTCCAGGCGGAAGTCTTTGGCATCAGAGAAGCATGTAAGGTGTTGAATAATCATCCGAGTCAGCTGGCGGAGGTGTGTATATTCTCCGACAGTCAAGCAGCTTTGCTGGCGATCAAATCGCCAACAGTGAACTCAGAAATCATCAGACAATGCAAACAAGATCTCAATGCCCTTGCAAGCAGAATGAACATCTCTCGTATGGGTTCCCGGACATAGGAACGTATACGGGAATGGAAAGGCTGATGAACGGGCGAGAAAAGGAGCATTAGAAGGCGAAGCAGCGGAGGTAGCTGTCAAATACCAAGAGAGAACTTCTTCTGCGAGCTCAGAACAAGGCTGAAACCAGATAGAAAAATATTGGCACTTGCAAGATTGCAAAGAAAATTTGGCCGCGATACGACAAGCATAGAACGGCTGAACTGCTAAGCAAGCCAAGAACAATGATCTTCAGAATAGCATCGACACTAACCGGACATTGGCCGTTAGGAGACCATGCAAAGAAAATGGGCTGGCCCTACAACGTCAGATGCCGAAGCTGTGACTAGGAGAACACAGAAGAGACAGTTTATCATTATTTATGTGGGTGCCCACGATTGGGGTCCTTACGCCACAGAGCACTAGGAAGCTTCGCGTTAGGAAGCCTACGTGACTTGGCAGAAAAGAACATAGACGACATCAGCAGGTTTATTATCGGATCGAGATGGTTTGAGTAAACCGAACAGCAGTGGTTCCCATAAGTGGTGTAACAAAATGCCGCATTAGCGCTAATTGAGTTTGAATATGTTGTCACTCAAACGGCGCCCAAACCAACCAACCAACTCCCAAATACTGGGACCAAGCAATTCGCAATAGTTTTAAAACTTTTTGGTAGTCAACATAAGTCCATAGTGGGGAAACCCGAGGAAATTGTTAAAGTTTCCGAATACAGTCTAAGAAAATAAATTGTAATGTGAAAATATTCTTGGAGAAATTCGTTATAGAGAAATTTAGTCTTTTAAAAGTCAAAACTAGAAGATAGCGTAACCAGCTTGGATACAACCTTTCTACCCTGTACCGATGACAATAGTCTGGTCTTTTTATTTAATGGAGTGCAGCTTCGAATAAACGATTACCGAGTTATTTAAATAGTTGACTAAGACCAATATTTTAAAATTACATCTGGAAGAGAGAACATTTTTCTTTTGTTCTATTAAAGTTAAAGAACAATTACATGGCGATGATCTCTAAATGATCGCTATCATATCATAGCTAGATATATCCGAAAAGTAATTCAGCGTTTTCACTGCCCCCAACTATACCGTAACGATTGCCGGATAAATATATCAAAACCAAACCAAAAAAAAACTTAATATATAGGTACCATAAACATATAGTTAATTAATTAAAACAATAGACAAAATGCATTGAGTGTGGGTTGTGCTCGTTAAGCCCCAGATCCAGAGATATAGGGTCCGTCCACTAACAATTGTTGCTCTTGCCTCATTCAATTAAATAGTCATTTGTTGGTATTGTACATAGTTGTTGGCCAACGTGGGCAGCTGCGACCCCATGTGACACTTTATGTACAAGAATTTTATTTATTTATTTATGTTTTAAGTTTAATGCTTACAAAGAACTTTGTTAGTTGTTTTTGTGCAATGACCAACGCGAAATCTGTACGGTACACGCTATAAAGTCAACGATCGTACATGCCAGATATACGTATACCTAAATATATGCCTTCAAACAGTGAGTACACAAAATATACGAACACTTTTTAGTAGTATTGGGTTTCAAACTTAGTAACTTATAGGAAAAATTGAAAAAATCGTAAATAGTTTTTTTTTAAAGCATATTATGGGTACTTCCAAGGAAACCACTCTGAAAAGTAACCAAATATATGGTCTTTATCGTATTCTTAAATTTAAATATTAAGAAGTTATAACATTTAGGGTGTGCTGACCTAAACTAAATTTGGTTTTTCCCATAAAAAATTCATCTAAAAAGAATTTTTCGATATTACGATTTCTAATTGTAACGAATTTCTCTATGACGAGTTTTCAAGATCATCAAGGTTAAGCACATTTAATGCCACAAATGACTTTGGTTTTCTACGTTACAATAATAAATGATTCCTTCAGTAATAACATATATGAAGCTTTCTCCAAGATTTCTTTTTCTTCTTCTGCTACTTCAAAGTATGACTAATATCCTTTAGGAAATTAAAAGTTTCAAACTGTCTGAATAATTTCTGTTCTCACTGTACTGTGCATGCCTACGTGTTAACCTGAGTTAAGATGTGCGCATAAAGATCTGGCTGGGTTCAGAATAACGTCTTCTAACGTCGTCAACGTCATAAACATTGCAAGTAAATGATCCAAGTCGAACCGAACCGGACTCAAAACTGTCTACAACTGAACCGAAGCGTCTGACTTGACTCATAATTTGTTTAAATTTGATTTGTTTTTTCTCTTTTTTTTTTTTGACCAAAAATGTTCTTTATAGGGTTTAAGGTTTTTGCAAAACGACACCGTAACCATCATATTTGAGCATAAATGAGGATTTTTTTTTCGGAACTGAAACGCAACGCTGTGCACGTTTTTGCCATAAAAAGTTATAAGCGGTAAAATATAATAAATAAATAAGGCAGAATGCGCCGATAGAGACGCAACTAATAAACCATAAAGAATTTGTTGGTTTTTCCAAAAAAAAAAAAGTAAAAAAAAAAACAAAGGATTAGCTCATGTACCTATGAGCTGTTCAAGACACGTAATATTTATTTGCGTAACGTCTGGTTTCAAGACTTGTGTCAGCATTTTGGATTTCGTTGCAAAAACTTGAATGAGACATACCATTTCGGTAATATTCCCCACAGTAAAACATAATTTAACAGATTTTGATTGCATTCTGTTCACAGATTGGACTGATTACGTTTACGAGATCCTTTACAAACAAGATAGTATGCAGGAGAGAACTTGGATCAGATGCAAGCTTTCGATTTGGAAGGGATGTTTGGGGCGGTAGGGGGATCCGTGCACGAAACACAACGTGGATCCGCCACTGACTTGGATACTCGAAAAAAAACGTTAGATGGCCAAATTTTACTACAATATCCCGAAAAAGTTTTTTTTGGCCGATCGTGCCTATGCAATCCTATAAAATACTGTCAACCTGATTCCGAGCGCGAAATTTGGTTCAGATATCTACTCAGAAATAAATTGGATCCGTGTCCGAAACATTCCTTGGATCCGCCACTGACTTGGATACTCGAAAAAAAAAATAGATGACCGAATTTTACTACAATATCCCGAAAAAGTTTTTTAACCGTTTGATCGTTCCTATGCAATCCTATAAAATACTGTCAACCTGATTACGAACGCGAAATTCGGTTCAGATATATAACCAGAAGTCTGCTCAGAAACACGACATAAATTGGCTCCGTGTGCGAAACACTCCAGGGATCCGCCACTGACTTGGTTACTTCAAAAAAAAAAGTTAGATGGCCGAAATTTACTACCATATCCCAAAAAGTTTTTTGGACCAATATTTCCCATGTAATCCTATGTGATATGGTCAACCTAATTACGAGCGCGAAATTTATTTCAGCTCTTTATTCAGACATCTGCTCAGGAGCACGAAATAAATTGGGTCCGTGTCCGAAATACTCCGTGGATCCGCCACTGACTTGGATACTCAAAAAAAAAAACGTTAGATGATTTACTACCATATTCCGAAAACTTTTTTTTCACCTATCACGCCTATGTAATCTTATATAATATGGTCAACCCAGCGCGAAATATGCTTCATATATCCAGTAGACTTCTGCTCAGGAGCACGAAATAAATTAAGTCCGTGTCCGAAGCACTCTTTGGATCCATCACTGACTTGGATACTAGAAAAAAAAAACGTTAGATGGCCACATTTTATTACGATATTCCGAAAAAGTTTTTGTCACAAATCGTTCCAATGTAATCTTATGTATATGATATGGCCAAACTAATTCCGAGCGCGAAATATGCCTCAGATAACGAATTGACTTCTGCTCAGGAGTACAAAAGAATTTGGTCTAGACATGTCAGGCCGTCTTTCTGAATGTCCAAAACTTTTGAAAAATAAGCAAACATTTTTAGGCAACAGTTACTTTGTTTATAAAAATTATGTAAAAGAATTTTGCGTTCATTTGTTTTTGAGTGTTTAAGATATCCACTATACCAATCTTTATAATATATCGTTTAATATAAACAGGCATAGCGCTTCTGGGAAGCTGGGAACGATCCATTGAACGTTT
Source organism: Chymomyza amoena (assembly GCA_037043745.1). NCBI lineage: Eukaryota > Metazoa > Arthropoda > Insecta > Diptera > Drosophilidae > Chymomyza > Chymomyza amoena. The sequence continues at coordinate 129,890 of JBAMAX010001363.1, forward strand.
ATCAGAGAGCTTTATAGACTTCTTAGTATCACATAATTTTCTGTTTTTAATTTCTATACGAAATCGCATTAAAAGCTACTACGCCAGATCTTTTCAAAGAAATAAAATTGGTTTGTAAAGTCTCAAATTTTAGCATTTAAGAGCTAATTTTCCAGTAATAATAAAGCTGTTGAATTTTAGCAAGAAATATTTTAAGCTGATCTCTTCATTATAAACCTTTATTTTGAATAGCATTAAAAAATGTGTCTATTAACCTGAACATTTTTGGACATATGTTATCTTACAGTTCCCAAATTCGGCACTAATCCTCTAGTTTCATTAGAAAGTTTGCAATTAAATTTATTTTTTAGAAATATGACAGTACGATAATACATTAGCCTAGACTTACTAATCAGCAAAGCTGTGTCCATTTACAAACATAGTAGCATAGTTGCCAGAATTCAAGATATCTAGTATTTATATTTCTCACTTGATTCTATTGCTTACGAACGCAAGATATATTTTATAATTTATATATTTTTCAAAAAAGAAGCACAAAAAAAGCTTTTAAAATGTCGCACGACAACGAAAATCCCGAACCCGATTTTTTGGATGTGCTTTCAACGGTCATTTATCAAAACGCATCAAGGATCGCTGGATCTATAATAACATTGGCTGTTCTGGCATTATTTGGCTTTGTCATATTGATCCGTATCGCACGAATCGTGTTTGTGACGTTTTTTCCGATATTCGCACTTTTTATAGTGCTGGTGTTGGCCCGTTTTTTTCGCCATTTACTGGACTTGGTTTGTATTATATGGGAATTAATGAAAATGGTGGCATTGGGATTGATGATGGTCGTCGCGAAGTCTATTGACTACATAATTATTCGGATCTAAATTAAACATTTTTTCTTCATCTTTTTTACGTTACAAATTTCACGTTCGTTATATAACACAAATTAAGTTTCGGAGTTTTTATATTTTTTAATTTATTATCAACGAGAGCAAATGTGGAACCAAGGCTAAAGATGTTCCAACTACACCTTAACACAGACAGTTCCTGACGACTGCAGTATGAGCATAGATAGGACACAATATCTGTAGGTAAGTACTCAGCAATATTCTGAAAAGCTCGCTAAAAACCCTAATTTCAATTGCAGAATACTAAACCGAAACCAAAAACACAAATTTGACGTGCTGGGCGATTTGACATGGGATTCGGAAGCGGCGTAACTCTCAAACATTAGGCACACATGCACTTACTTCTGGATCCCAAACTCTGTTTTTCTTGTGTTATCAACTTTAGTTTGGAAAGAAAGATCTTAGGCACATAAGCTCTTATTTCTACATCCGAAACTCTGTTCTTTTATTTTTATAAAAGACTGCTGCAAGTTAAAAATTTTGAAATTATTTTTGGGCGGTAAGGGTACATTAGATCATGCCCAGCAGAGGCGTTAAATGTGTTCCTGAATATGATTCCGATTGACATCCAATTAAAGCTAACTACAGCAAACACGGGCACCAGAATCAAAGAAACTGGACTCTGGAGGACTAGTACCTTCGGACATGGCAGCATTCTGAAGGGTCAAGAGACTAGCAAATCAACAGATTACATAACACCAGTACTGGACTTCAAGAAGAGGTTCGACGTCAGATTCCCGATGCGAAAGGAGTGGGACATGAACAGGGTAATGAGAGCAGACTCAGCTGCAATCTATACTGACGGATCCAAGATGGATCGGACGAACTCGAAGTATCTCTCTCCCATCGCCTAGGCAGCAGAAACAGCATCTTCCAGGCGGAAGTCTTTGGCATCAGAGAAGCATGTAAGGTGTTGAATAATCATCCGAGTCAGCTGGCGGAGGTGTGTATATTTTCCGACAGTCAAGCAGCTTTGCTGGCGATCAAATCGCCAACTGTGAACTCAGAAATCATCAGACAATGCAAAGAAGATCTCAATGCCCTTGCTAGCAGAATGAACATCGCTCTTGTATGGGTTCCCGGACATAGGAACGTATACGGGAATGGAAAGGCTGATGAGCGGGCGAGAAAAGGAGCATTAAATGGCGAATCAGCGGAGGTAGCTGTCAAATACCCCCTCAGCGCTATCAAGAGAGAACTTCTTCTGCGAGCTCAGAACAAGGCTGAAACCAGATGAAACAATATTGGCACTTGCAAGATTGCAAAGGAAATATGGCCGCGATACGACAAGCGTAGAACGGCCGAACTGCTAAGCAAGCCAAGAACAATGATCTTCAGAATAGCATCGACAATAACCGGACATTGGCCGTTAGGAGACCATGCAAAGAAAATGGGCTGGCCCTACAACGTCTGATGCCGAAGCTGTGACCAGGAGAACACAGAAGAGACAGTTTATCATTATTTATGTGAGTGCCCACGATTGGGATCCTTACGCCACAGAGCACTAGGAAGCTTCGAAGAACTTAGACGACATCAGCAGGTTTATTATCGGATCGAGATGGTTTGAGTTAACCGAACAGCAGTGGTTCCCATAAGTTGTGTATCAAAATGGCGCATTAGCGCTAATTGAGTTTGAATATGTTGTCACTCAAACGGCACCCAAACCAACCAAACAACCAAGGGTACATTTAAAAATTACAAATTTGAAGAACCTCTTATTTCCTAAATCTAGAAGTTCATACAGACATACACAGTAACTTTGTGGGGTCTTCGGCAACTCCCTCCCTTTGAAGACTAACCAGACTGCTCAAAAACAGTGAAAACTTTGATGCTGTATTTAAGAAAAGCTTTTTGGAACAAAGGCAGATCATTTAGCCATTTTTTGTGCACATAGCCTAGTCATTAATTTGCAATTTGTCCAAAATTTGGCGCCATACTTAATGAACACTTTGCCTAAATTAATCCAATATTTCAAAGAAGAAAAAAAGCTTTGCACTTGACCCAATAGTCTGCATAAAAGTCAATCGACCGCAACATAAACGTCGCTAACTTGACATGTCCAAAGACCCAAGACCCAAAGAACCCAACGATGCATAGCCGGGGACGCTATAAATAGCAGAAAAGGCTAAAAACTTATGCATTTCACCTTGAACTTTAGCTCCAAGTGGGTGAAATGTGAATGAATGTTAAATGCGTCGAAACCAAAAAAAAAAACAAAAATATTCGATAAATTAATTAGTAAAATGCATAGTTCTTGTTGTTGTTGTTATTGTCGCGTGTGCGTCCAAGCCCAAAATTAAAACATTTGAACAAACATCGAAATAATTAATAAGCGCTATAAAACTGATGACCAGCTGGCTACAAAATGCATTTAATAAAATTACTAAGCAAAAAAAAAAGCAGCGTGTAGGCGTGGCATGCACTTCCGTTGTTGAGATTGTCGTTATAATGAAAATTTCCATTACCAGGCCGACCTATAATACAAATATTGTCATGACAACCTCATAAACATAGTGGTTGTTATTACTACAGTAGTCTCAACTAGTGTTGACTGTACCGTGCCGCCGTGTGTCAGGCGCCTGCAACTTTTTTAACAAAATGCAAGCAATGGAATAGATGACTATATGACACGCAAATAATCAGCTGCATAAGGGTGCGCATTATATGATTCCTCAAACTAACTCCCCCAAACCGACCGAACGACAGACCGACACTAAAATAGGCACAAGTCAAACCAATCCATTTAAATGAACCCAAAAATATCCAACAGGAAGTTGGCCTAACCCAATAAAGCAAATGTACATTTAATTAACGTGTCAAAAAAGAGGAATCCTGTAAAAGGGTCCAGTCCAACAGTGTACTTCCCCCCGCTCCAAAATGCAACTCACAAAATAAAGGCCACAAAGGTGTTTGTTTGGACACAAACACGTACGAGGGCAGTTTGTCTGGAAGTCTGTGAAGCGAACCAAAGCAGACGGCGTTGCATCGGACATGCTCTTAGAAAAGACCGAAGCAGCATCGTTAGGATGTCTTTGGAATAGAAGCCCCCAAGGAAGCAGACGAGTGGGAAGGCCAAAGGCAATCTGGCGACGTACAATACTAAACGGATTGTCCCTACACAACATTAGTTGGGACACAGCAAAGCAAACTGCGCCAAATAGAGTCCGGTGGAAAGATCTTGTTGAAGCCCTAAGTTCCCTGGAGGAGTACTAAAAGAAATACAAAAAATATTTATTTAAGACGTTGCTAGAGTCTCAGACAGTGGAGCACCTTATCTGAGCTCTCAGAAAAGAGTCCAAGAAGCATCTCGAGAGGTTTATTTAGGCCGCCCGATGGACATGTCTTTAAGATCATATAGGAGACCTCCGGAATGGGGGATCAGTGGTGTAAGGCCCGACCAGCGGTATCACAACGGGCTAGTTCTTTGGCCTAAGTGAGCTGGAACGCCAAGACTGTCCTGAACTGAACCGACGAACTATTTGAGCTCTCAGAAAAAGAGTCCAAGAAGCATCTCGAGAGGTTTATTTAGGCCGCCCGATGGACGTGACTTTTAGATCATATAGGAGACCTCCGGAATGGGAAAAGGATGGTGTAAGGCCCAACCAACGGTCGCGAGCTCTTGCACAAACTTATCAAGCTACCCTCCCGTTGTTAATATAAAAAATACATGCAACATTTGTAAGCCAGAAATGCAGCCGCACCAATACAAACAAACAAAACCCATGAATGCATTCACGCATTGTTGTTAGACACGTGTGTGCGTGACACATCATTCAAACACACACACACGCACACTCACGACAAAAATGGATACTCAATTAGTGCAACAATAAATGTTTGAATACGAAAGCAAACCGCAGTGAATGAATGTGAATATGATTGTGAATGTGTGCGAGTGAGTGACAGTATCCAAATGTGCTCGGTCTCACTCACACTCTTTCCAACTCTATCTTTCTCTGGAGCTGGGCATGAAACTGGACAACTGGCAGTTATGTTTTGAGTTGGGGCCTACGGGTTGGGCTCTTAGCCATCAATGCTATGGAATCGTGCAATCGTGTTGGCATGCAAATGCCAAGCAATTGTTGACCATAATAGGCAAGACATATATTTTTTTTTTTATCTTTAATACTCTTACGAGCGTATTGCCTAGATTTGTCAAGAAGCTTGCGACGCGTATGAATCATACATAATTTGTAGATCACAAAAAAAACATGACATGAGGTTCCACTGGGAGTCAATGATAGCAAAAGAAGAAGATATATCAAAGTTACGATTTCTGATAGTTCTCTTAAAGCTTAAATTCAACTTGAACAAATTTAGTATGCTGACGACACTGTCATTCTTTCGTCTTCCTCCAGCGTTCAAATGGCAGCTGATACCTTACAGAACCAACTGGACATTATAGCAACTTGGGCGAAACGCTGGAACATACAGCTTAATGGTGACAAATCTTCCAGCGTTTTATTTTCGTTAAGGAAAGACCCAAGTCCTGCGCTTACTTTAAATGGAGAGATAATTCCAATCAAAACATCGCACCCGTATCTCGGAATTCACCTCGACAAAAAATTGTGTTGGAGGGACCACATTAAAATAATAACAGCAAGATGTAGAACCAAACTTGGCAAAATGGAGTGGCTACTTGGTAGAAATAGTAAGCTATCTTTGGAAAATAAAAGTACTATATACATATAAGAGTTTGATAATGCCAGCTTGGTATTATGGCATTCAAATCTGGGGAACAGCTGCCAATACAAATATTAAAAAAATTCTAATTTTACAAAATAAAACTTTGCGCAAAATTTCCGGTATATTCGAAATCGAAACCTTCACAAGGATCTAGGCATTCCCTATGTGGGTTATGTGTTGAATAAACTTAGCGACCGTTACATTGATCGATTAAGAAACCATTCAAATTCGCTGGCATGTGCCCTGGCCGGTCATAGAACAAGAAGACGCTTAAAAGGACTTCACCCAAATGACCTCAGAAGGCGTGTCTTATTATAACGACTATTGATTTTTGAAAATATTGTATATATATAGAGTAATCTAAGCCATACCACACAAAAAGTTATTTTAAGTGTAGTGTGACTTACTTTTTTTTTATAAATGTTGGATTATAACCCATAAAATCAAGGGTTGATTGCCAATAATAAATATTCGAGAAAAAAAAAGTAGATTAAATAACTTTTACAGATATCAAAAAATAAATTTTTTGGTGGTACTCTTGATAAACCTAAAATAACGATTTTATTCTTAGAAAAACGTGTCGGGATCGGTTCGTGTAATTGTAATTCGCTTAAATTGAAAAGCTTTTTATCTGCTTTCTTTAGAAGACCCAGCAAAAATATACTTTAACCAAGTTTTCAAATATTTTCCTAAAAAGCTAAGAAATACACCATATTCAAGAAAAATGTCTTGGCCATTACGTTGCTTGGAAGATCGACATACTTAATTTGTAACGCATATACATAGATATCACAATATTACCTATCGTATTAGTGATCATTTAATTCTATGTTATAAAGGTTTTATAGCCAGAGCAACGCAGGTCTTCAGGCTGTATAAAGATAAATTCGGCATTAAATACAGGGGGTCGACTTGGGAACAATGTCAACAGAAAAAGCCTGCTTTATTGATATTAGAAATATATTTGTTTGTAATCTTGTGTAACTCTAAACAAAATACACCCTTTATCTATAGCTGACCCAATCGTTTTTATTCTTTATTAAATGAATATCAAGAGAGTTTTAACGCTTACGAAGATCTGATCTCCGACATCTAGAACAAACACAACCTTTTCAGATACCATTTTAGTAAACAATTAATGGTCTGCCAGGCTTTCTTTTATCTGCCAACTCAAGGCATAAAATGAGAGATAAAATATAGCGCAAGTAGGCAACCTATGAACAGAAGATCATTGAGTAAGAACCATACATAAAAAAAAGATATCTCTTATCATTAAAAGACTGTTTTAAAGTTTGCAAAGACCAAGGTCCACAGTTTTAAAAACTTTGAAAAGAAAATTTAGCGATTTTATCAAAAATTCTCTAAAATTCTGCCGTACTGCTTTCAATATCTAAAAAAGATAACGCAGCAGGTCCACAGTTTTAAGAACTTTTAGCGATTTTATTAAAAATTCTCTAAAATTCTGCCGTACTGCCTTCAATATCTAAAATAGATAACGCAGCATTACAGTATTAACCTCCATTGGCTGACAGAACTTTCAATTAGAACAGTTCTTTTGCTGGCTGAGAGAGTCTCGACTGACCTCATGGTGGCTTAGACAAATAGATTTCATAAGCCTCTGTCTTCTCCACAATTTTCTTCTCCAACTGCTACCCTATCGCGCAAATGCTTCGAGTAAACCAAACTGTCGATCTATTATTATCGTATAGCTGGCTTCCAACCGCTACCTACTCTTACTCTTAGCAACCTCTATATGAACGTTCTCTTTTCGAATTCAGCACATTTCTCTACTGAGTGTAGGTTTTTCAAAAGTAATTCAAGTAGTCGTTAAAATTTCTTTTAATTAAATCGATAAAACAAAAAATAAAAAATAACCACACAAAATTACAAACTACGAACGGAGACCATAAGGCATCTAATTCAATTGAAATTCATACCAAATTTGGTCAGCATGAATTGGTAACGCAACGAGACCAGGGCCAGGGACGGGGTCTACAAACAAATATCAACGCGAAATTAAATGCCAAGACCGAACTTTAATAGGTAACTCGACTTACATAGTATACTCGTATACTCGTAGTATATGATTATAGACATTACCCGTAAGTAAGGCGTGGGTATATCGTTCAGACAGTAGCTATTAGGCATTGGCCGTTAACTGAAAGCTGCTTTCAACTGGTTACATATGATGTATATTATTGTATGGGATATACAGTGAAGCTTTAGTAAAGCGAAACCAAATAATTGCAAAACGTTTATAACTTGAGTAAAGCGTAATTGAAGGTCTCGACCAGGTGCAGATCTAGAATTTGGTCTTGGCAGGGTTCTTCACTTCAAAGTGTAGGTATGCATATAAGAGCTCATAAATACTTTCCAGCCATTTTTCAAGTTTTGGAGGTGGTCCGGAACCGAAAACCCCACCGTGGAAACGCCACTGGTTTCGACTTGGTCATTGTACTGATTCTCTTTTAGACTCATGTTTAATTAGGTTGTGGTTATATGGGGGCGTCTATATATAGACTTGTGCAAAGTTGCTGGACCCCGTCCCTTGTGGGATGACAGGTCCACTACTACCGATCTTCTAATATTTTAACCATTCAATTATTATTATTTCAGAAACTCGTCCTACTGGCAGGTTTACAAAGGAGTATCTTAATCCTAATCTTGATTCTTATCGGGAAAGTGATAACAGCTGATCCATCATTAGTTTTTAAAATGGGAATAGATCTCAAAGTTGGTACTGAATCATCGCGTACAGTAATAACTTTATTAGCTTATAAATAGTGGGCAGATTTGTAAGATAAAGGGTGATTCATAAAGACATTTTTTTTTCAATAGGGATTTTCGTGAGGATCACGCGTGATCCATGACAGCTGTCAAAGGCAAAGTTGTTCAGTATTCATTGGCAAATCATCATGGAAAGACTTACACCCGAACAACGTTTACAAATTGTACAACTGTACTACGAAAATCAGCGTTCTGCAAAGAATGTTTTTCGTGCGCTGAGATCGACTTATGGTCAATCATCACCAAATTTGAAACCCAGTATTCATTTGATGATACACGACCAAATCGATCACATCCAGCACGTAGTGAAGAGAATATAGCGGCGGTAGCTGACAGTGTTCAGGATGACCGCGAGGAATCGATTCGGCGCCGATTGCAACAACTCAGGCAAGAATTGAAGCCGAATGACCTTCCTGCACGTCGCCGTTTTAGTGAATGGGCTCTTGGTAAGATCGATGAAGATCCGTTGTTTTCGACCAAAACTTTGTTCAGTGATGAGGCCCACTTTTGGCTCCACGGCTTCGTGAATAAGCAAAATTTCCGTATTTGGGGAGAAGATCAACCCGAAGAGATTCACCAGCTGCCATTACATCCAAGAAAAACAACGATTTGGTGAGGTCTGTGGGCTGGTGGAATCATTGGTCCGTATTTTTTTAAAAATGAGCAAGGTGCGAACGTTACCATCAATGGCGCCCGCTATCGGACCATGTTAACGGACTTTTTGCTGCCTGAAATTGTTGCCCGTGATCTCGACGACATTTGGTTCCAACAGGATGGCGCTCCGGTCCATATTGCCAATGAAACAATGGCTCTATTGCGAGGTCAATTTGGTGAGCGATTAATTACACGTACGGGACCCGTACCTTGGCCGCCAAGATCGTGCGATATCACACCGCTCGACTTTTTCTTTGGGGTTACGTAAAGTCAAAAGTTTACGTGGACAAACCAGCAACGATTGAGGCCTTGGAAGCCAACATTACTCGTGTTATTGGCCAAATACCAGTGGAAATGCTTGAACGATGGACTATTCAAAACGCAGTTAAGGCCAACATTTGAACGAGATTATTTTTAAAAAATAAATGCCATAAAACATCCTTTCGAAATCATAAATAAAGTTTCCATCATTCCTTTGAAATTTACATTTGCCAAATCATTAAAAAATAAAGGTTTTAATGAATCACCCATTACTTCTGTATTAAAACCTACTGAGTTAAGGTCTTAAGAATCCCAATTAGTAAAACCTTGAAGCTAGCTAAAGAATGTACTAGAACCTACTACAGTTTCAATGACCCCCAATAAGACCCAAGTCAAATCAACTAATGCCACATTTTGCATAGCTTTTTCGAGGAATTGTGGCACGCATACAAAACATAAGAAATAGGTAGAATTTCCAATGCTAAAATTCCAGAGCTCCCATCTCCTCCCCCTGAGCGCTACGGCCCCAGTGTCAAATAGTAAAGCTATTGCTTTCTTGACTGTTTATACAAAAGTAGTTTCAAATATAGTATGTAATATATAAGTGGACTTGTATATATGCATTTGTTAGTTGTTCTGTTGTTATGACAACAACGAATGTTGGCTCAAAGCCAACCCCAGCTGTATATATATACCTGTATATATGTACCGTCTATGTACTTATATGCATACTAGTTAGCCAAGGTGGGCGCAAAAAAAAAAAAAACAAAATTAAAACGCAATTGATTTTTTTTTATTTCATCGCCCATGCCAAAGTTGCCACCGCGTTCCATTTTTGTTGCACTCTCAATGCTGTCAACTATTGATAGCTTAAGGCGTTAAACAGTCAGTCCGGGGTCCGGGGTCGTAAAATATATTATTTTTAAGCGAAACCGTACGAAATGGTTACAACCCATAGTTATAATTGGCTTGGAAATAATATCTAGAGAAACAGCTGCATATTGGCTGTGTGGGAAAGACAAGTGCAAAGTAGTCAGCGTCAGTTTATGTGGATGGACTATTTATTGAAAACAAAGTCCCAAAAGTGTTCATTACAGAGCTAACTAATGCCCCTCGACATGGTAGGGACTCACAAATGTGCTTTACATAAAATTGTTTTTGTTAGACTCTCAGATCACAATTAAGGCGTGAAAAGCCACTTCGTTTAGTGACAGCGAGACAGACAGTTGGGAGTCGCAGGATTCTCAGAATCCCTGAGCATCATCTTCTTATTTGGCTCGACGAACCCGCTGTGGGCTTAAGCCTGTATCGCTCGCCTCCATTCTCCCCTGTTCTCCGCTTTGTTTTTCCTCTGAACAGCGACAAACCAACGCTGCTTTGGTTTACCACGACGCCGAGCGCAAACTGGGTCACTATACAAAGCATACCTCGTGGGGCAGCTCTCCTGCCATCGATGCACATGCCCCAGCCATCTTAATCTCTGCTGTTTGATTTGGGAGACAATTTTAATGTTATAGACCGTATATTTCGTGGTTAAAACGTAGCCTCCATTAGCCATTCTCGCACATTGGGCTGAAAATCCTACGCAGAATATTTCGTTCGAAAACATTTAATAGCTCCTCATTAGAAGCTGTCATAGCCCAGATAACGATGGGCACAACCAGCTTCTTATACAGTTCTATCTTCATGCTTCGAGATGTTGTTTTTGATCTAGATCACCAAGAAGCTACCACCTATTAAATCAAGAAAGATCAAAATTGTAACTTCAAATGACCACCGGAAAGGAAGCTCATTCAAGGCCTCAGGTAACCTTGAAAAATAATATCTCTGACTGACTAAATTCTCAGCCCCCTCTGGGCATGGAGCTAGGTATCTCTCTTAATAACTGTTCGAAGAGAACAGGGACCTAAATTAATAAAAATGTTAACCTTGCTTCTGCAGGATAGGGTTCTTAAATCTTCGATGCTGCTTCGAAAGAAATTCTATGATTCGTTCTCATAATTTAAGAAGTTAACATCGACGCTGGAGATGGACTCTTAATTGAAAAGTTACCAGACATCAGACAAATCGCTGAGAAGCGGGGGTATTAAGCATCGTATTAAGTGCTATACGACATCAATCTGGCTAAAAAAGAACAGAATAATAGAGAGACAGAAATTTGAAATTGGTTCAGTTAGTCAGAGCCAATTAAAATCATCTAAGACAGTGGAATGCGATTTTATCTAAGGAGGATCAAAGTACATAAGAAAAACGGCGAGGAACGATGCCGCGAACGATGGCCTGAGTCTTTTCATGGCATTAGAATTAAGCACCAAAAAAATATTAGAAGAAAAACAGATTCAGATCCACATCCAAATAACAACTCCGCAGATGCCATGATTTGTATAGGGTTAGGAAAATCTCCCAATTCTAAAATCCTTATAATACATATTTACTGAGTGTGAGGCTTTTCCCATAATCCTGCTCCCGACAAGAACCATTTCAGATAATGACGTTTATTTCGGGAATGGAATTAGCTATGAACCTATGGCTAGTAGGGAGCTCCAAAAAACCGCAGGATCGCAATACAGCTTTCCCAATAACATTATTATAATTAAGAAGTAGATATTTTGGTTAGCCTCAGGAGCCCCTTGGATCCTAGCCTTTGTCGATATGCGTACATAGCCCAACAAAAGCTTGAAATACTGGACTGACAAAGTGACAAGCTTCCTCGCTATGACCAAATCCTAGATACAATCAGTCGAAAAACAAGGCCAAAAAACTAAATAAACGATAAGCTCTTCAATGTACTACAACGACCAAGTTTTTCCTATTGAACAAAAACTTAAGAAACAAAGGTACTACCACCTTGATCAAAAAGTTCTAGTTGGGCACGCTATGACTTAATCCTAGATACAATCGGTCGAAAAACTAGGCCAAAAAATGTAATAAACGATAAGCTCTTTAATGTTCTTAAACGTCCAAGTCTTTCCAAATATTCTATTTACAAGAATATGCATCTAAATTAATATTGTCCCATTTAGGGTAGCTTGATCCCATCCTCAAAACCTCATTTATCATCAGAGTCATCTTCGATTCTTCATCATCAAATTGGGTGATTGAGAACGCCAAAGAACAGTTGAAACATATTAGATGTTTAAATATTTTATATATAGCATGATCTGTATATATTCGGACAGCCAAGCGGCTATTAAGTCTCTAGTCTCGACGACTTCGTGTATGAAGTCAGTGAATGACTGCCGCTTGTCTCTAGGAGACATGGCTGAGCAGCTTTCAATTCACCTGATATGGGTCCCAGGACACAGGGACTTTGAGGGAAACTGCATTGCGGATGAACTGGCTAGAAAAGGAACTACCAGCATCCTTCTTCAAGACAAGGAGGGCCTGGGTATACCCATGGTCTGCTGTAAACTGAGAATACGTAACTTTTTCGCTCTCTGTGCAAATAAAACGTGGAATCGGATATCGAACACGTGTAGAATCTCGCGGCAAACCTGGCCGACATTCTGCAGTAAAAGAATCACAAAACTTTGCTGTCTGAATAGAGCCCAGTTCTCATCTGTCATCCGTGCCATTACGGGACACTGGTTGATAGGAAACCACGCATCCCGTTTGAATGCTCCCCACCACGACTTCTGTGGAAGCTGTGGCGATGAAGAGGAGCTGGAGACGGTGGAACACTTTTTCTGTCACTGTTCAGGACTGGGCAGAAAAAGATTTAGGTTCCAACAGTCACATTTTCTAAATGATCTATCTCAGCTCTCTGAACAGAGTCCAAAATGCCTTTTAAGGTTCATTCAGGCAGCCGGATGGCTTCCTCAACTTTCGTAGGGGACCTATCAAGTGGGGAAATGTGGTGAATTGGCTCACTCTAGCGGTATCACAAAGGGCCTATTCTTGGCCTATGTGAGTTGGGACGTCGCACAGTGGCTCGGCAGCCGCAAAAGCGTTGCAAAAATCAAAATTTTGATGTAATCGTTTTATTAAACCAATACATGTATCTTATTTAGAATTTTCCAAGGATCACGAATATATAAATTTTATTCAATTCGGCAGAATAGGTTAGTTCCTACATCCGCTCAAAGATGAGTATATTTACAACTACAAAAAAAATCTTAATTTTTGGAAAAAAATTTAATGTTTAAAGTTGTTTTGTAAAAAAGCAATGCAGCCAATTGCTATTTTTTTAATTTCTATAAAAAGGTATATAAAATTTAAACATAAACGAAAAAAAAACAGTTTCAATCTTTTCTAGTTTTTTTATTATTTCCGTTTGCCTGAACCACTATATTTGGGCCACTTTTTCAACTTTGGAAAAAAATAAAAAAAAACCCAATTTTATGTATTTTTGTGTTTTAACGTAAATATGTTTGTTATTAATCTATTTACCTACTCTAAAAAGATTAATTGCGTGCATTTGCGTGTTTGGCTGTAAGACCAGTAAAAGCCTGGAAACCCAACTACAAAATATACTGCCGCAGGTATAAGAAGAAGAATATGCACTAGATGCAGGCACTAAATTGAGAGTTGTTTGCTTATATTTCGACTTTACAAAAAAATAGCCTACCTGTTACATTTGAAAAAAAGGGTTAATCAATCCTTTTTTTGTATTTCCAGGTAGTTGTAAAACATATAATATAATTTAATTTGTACCTGTTACTTTTTCCTGGATAAAGGCTTAATATTTGTATATATTTGCCTGAATACATCAGAAACATAACAGTTTTGTTTTGACTTTAAAAGAACACACATTGCAGTAAAAAGTATTTTTAAATATAATTCGCAAGCAGTGATTTTATAAGTGTAACGATGTCTTTGGAAAACGTAAAATTATTTGAGTTGTTCAGAAACTCCATAACTTCGAAGGAGTTCGTTTCGGCAATCGTGAAAGAACTTAACGTTGAGGAAGCAAATATAGATAAGTTTGATGATTTAAAAGCCAAACTTTCTCTTATTTACGCCCAAATAAAAGCAAAGTGGCAAAATTGTAGTCGCTCCAAAGGAAATTTTGTTAGGAGACACGAAAACTGGCTAAAAGGGTTTACGCTTATTGAAATTTTGCCAGAAGAACCTCAAACGTCTACGCACCGAAAGAGAGGAAGACCTGCCAAATGTTTGGACGAGTGCTCAAATTTTACTCGAAAGAGAAAACTTGCCGATGCCACTGCCGATATATCCACGGATCATCTATCGGAGGCTCTATCATTAAAGTACAGGAAGGATGATGAAAATATAAGGTCGCATATAACAAAGGTGGTTGCTGATGCAAGCCCTTTGCGACTTAATAGGATAAAGGAAAGCATCCCCACACCGCCAAATTCCCTACCTATGGACTACAGCGCTGAAGAGGCTTTGGCATTGTTTATGGAGTTGAATCTGTCCAAGGGAAAATATACTATATTGCGGGATTCGCTAATTCGGCACAATGTCAGTATTCTTCCTGCATACCACAAAATTGGATCGGCTAAACTGAACGCAGTACCACAACCAACGATAGTGACGGAAGTCTCAGCAGAGGTCAAACTTCAAGACCTCATGGATCATACTGCAAAACGCCTCATTGAAAGTTTTTCTGAAAATGAGATGGAGACTCTTCCAGAGAACCTCACACTATTTAGCAAATGGGGCTGCGATGGATCTTCTGGCCAAAGTGCTTACAAGCAAAGAATAGCCACAGATGATGAAGGTATTACAGATGCAAACATGTTTATGGCGTCTGTTGTCCCCCTACGACTAAAAAGTGAAACACTGGAACATTGGAAAAATCCGCGCCCTTCATCTGTTCACTATTGTCGCCCGATATTGTTTAAATACGCCAAAGTATCTTCGGAATTTATCAGGTCTACAGTAACCGACATTAGGAAGCAGATTGAAGATATAAGGCCTGCATTAATTCAAATCAAGGAAGGAACAACCATTGCTGTGAAATATGAATTTTTTCTAACAATGGTAGACGGTAAGGTTCTTAACGAATTGACAAACACTAAATCAACTTTGACATGTGCTTTTTGTAAAAAAACACAAAAGGATTTTCAAAATTTGGATAATTCTTTTATTGAAGAGGAAAATCTGGAATTTGGTATTTCTCCATTGCATGCCAGAATTAGATGCATGGAGTTTATTTTAAAACTTGCATATACTCTTCCGCAAGTTCACGATTCATTTAAGGACAACACTCCAGATAAAGAAAAACAAAGTTTCAGGAAAAAAAAATACAAGAAGATTTTAATAAGAAACTTGGACTGAAAGTCGATTGCCCCAAATATGGATATGGTAATACAACTGATGGAAACTCATCCCGCAAGTTCTTTGAAGAACACAAAACTTCGTCAGAAATAACTGGAGTGGATGAAGATATCATTAAAAGATTGGGTACTATTTTAAATATTCTGAACTGTAAGGAAAAAATTAACGGCAGTAAATTTGGTGAATATGCGACTAAGACTGCAGAGCTGCTACTGGAAAAATATCCGGGAAAGAAACTAACTCCCACACTTCACAAAATTTTGGCACATGGCCAATCTATAATAGAATATCATTGCCTACCCATTGGGGAGATGTCAGAAGAAGCCCAGGAATCAAGAAACAAGGATTATAAAAAATTCAGAGCCATAAATACTTGTAAAATATCGCGATCAAGGGAAAACCAGGACCTTTTTAATATGTTGGCGGCCACATCAGATCCACTGGTTGCATCCCTTAGATATGTGCGATCCAACACTGAATTGCCAAGTAGTTATTCAAAAGAAATGTTAAGTCTTTTAGATATCCCCTCAAATGTAAATGTTGATGATTATTTTACAAAATATGCTGATATGCGAACAAATATATAATTAAAATTTTCTTCATAAATATGGCGAATATTGCACAGGCAATAAAATCCAACTTCAACAACATATTGCGCAGCTCTCAGACATCGTATCATCACATATGAGTACTTATTTTAAAGCCTGAACATATGCCTTGTAACTACAATTTATTTCATTAAAATATCTTAATTGGATTAGAAAATATGCAAAAAATATGTACATATTGTTCAAGAGCGAATATTGCACAGTCCACAAAATCCAACTTGAACAACAAATTGCGCAACTCGTAGATATCGTATCACCATGTATGAATACTTATTTAAAAGCCTAAAGATTTTTCTTTCAATTGCAATTTAATTCATAAAAATATCTCAATTTGTTTAGAAGATATGATTTTTGCAACGTATTTTCAGCTTTTGAGCCACTGTGCGTCGGTCCCAATTGCCGCCCTAACCTAAACTAACCTAGCATGATATGAAATGCGAGTTTTTCTGTACTTTAAAACAAAAAGTCTTGAAGCGATATTTAAGTTACAAGAAAGATGTCGGATGGGAAATCCTTGGCTTAAAGACCTTAACGCGTTTATTATTCTCTAGAAGCTCTTAAACAAAATCTAATTACACAAATTACTTAAAATTTCTCTTCTTTTTATGAAAACCTATAACAATTGAACTTAATCAAAAGATTATAAATTTTTTCAAACCTACCTAACATAAAGACCTCATTTCCAACTTAGAATCTATGGGCAGAAGATCTAGAACATAGGTATATGGTATCTTCTGCTATGGTATGGTATGTATGGTATCGTCTGCTATCATACGATCTATGCTCATAAAGAAATAATACCAATTAAATTCAATAGAGCTTATTCCATACAGCAGTTGGGTTGTTAGGTGCTTAATTAGAGGACTGAGGAACTACTATCATAAAGGCGGGAACTGACAAAGAATCGGTTCCGTTTAAGTTTAAATCATTTATGTGAGGACAACTAGCCTCACAAATTCTCAACTAGTTTAATAATGCATGACATGTGCTTATAATTCACAACTAGTTTAAGTATAACTTAATGCAAATGAAATGTTTCAAATACTCTTCTTTTACTTATATTTATACATTTTTTTTTACAATTTAGCTTGACGTTGGCAAGTAGTTTATGTAAACATGCAATTTTGTTTTTTGGGCAGAGTATTTTTAAAATATACCTATACCTCGCTATAACGGCCCTCTACAATTAAGGCATGGTTTCGATTTACGGCCTAAAATGTTTTGTGATAAGGCCACAAAAACTTTTTTTATTTATTTATTTTTTTTTAAATGTCTCGAGATTAACACGCCAAAGAAACTTGATTATTAAAAATGGAAGAACTATTGAATGAAAAAAATTTCAAGTGAATGGCATTTTTTGTTTGGTTGTGAGAGGCGTAAAGGTTATAAGTGTTTTGCATGCTCGGCGATTTTTTGCTATCGAAAAATATGGATCAACGGATTTGCATAAAATGTTGTGTAAAAAATAAAATTAAGTGCTCCGTAACACTTGAAATGTTGACAGTAGCATACGGTGAAACTGTTCTGAGTAAAAAAACGTTTACAAGTGTTACAAACTCTTCCAAGATGGCCGGGAAGATGCCAATGACGAGCCTCGCTCTGGACGCCCAAGCACGTCAACAACTGATGAAAACGTTCAAGCAGTGAAGAAAATTGTTTTGAAAATCATCGAATCACTATCAGGGAAGTTGCTGAGGATGTCGGTATATCGCTTAGCTCGTGCCATGAAATTTTTTCTAACGTTTTGGGAATGAGACGTGTGTCTGCGAAGTTTCTTCCGAAATTGCTAAATTTTGCTTGCAAAAGGACTACGAACTGCACACAAAATAAGTTGTGTTTTTTTTTTCATTGAACGTTGATGATTCCGGGAACTTTTTGATCAAGGTAGTATATTGACCTAATTTATATACTTATAAGAGGTTCGATCTACTGCCAGCAAGACACTTAACACGATGGAGTCATTTCAGATTTCATTGCAAAAATGAAAAAAATTAAATGGATATAGAGTTTACATGAAAACTATTTTCAGCGATAAAGCTCATTTCGAATGGAACGATTAACAATCAAAATAAAAGCATCTGAACCAAAAAAAAAAATTACTCTTAAATTTTAAGCGGATGCATCTTCAAAAAGTGCATTATGACCGAAACATATCATGGGGTCTTATTTTTTCACGAACGAGTAACCATGAATTGGGACCGATATCAAACTATGTAAACTGATTATTTTTTCTACGAATTGATAGACCAGAACGATGTTTATTATCATGAGTTCCGATCATGCAATTTGACACCATTAGACATGGGGTTTTCGAAAAGCAAATGAACGTCGCGAATGAATAGAATTTGTATATTCTTGATCCCTGGGAAATTCTAAATCAGTTATAGGGTCTATATGGATTTGCAGCGGAATTGTATCAACTTGAGTTGAGTCAGTTTCTTGCCGTAGTAAGGCTGTCCTTCACTACGGTATTTTATAAGTATCCTACGAACCACAAAACTGTCTTTCTCCAAATCGAGATCATCTAGTTTTAATGCTAATATACATATGCCTAAAAAATTGTAGAGCCGTCTATTATTATTCCAAAAGTTCGTGTCATAGAGACATCAGCAGACGTAGAAACCAGACTAACGAATAGTTTGGATTACCCATTACTCATGGCTGAGTAGAGCCAATTAAAGACTCAAGCTTATAGCTAGCTTCATTTAGGCCAGTTTCAGTGCTACCCTCTTTTTGCTCTTGAACTATTTGCACATTTCGTGTTTTCCACACTTCTATTATTTTACTTTCCTTGGTTTCCCATCAACACCACGAAGCTGCTAAGTATAAACAATTTGTTTTAATTATTTAAAATGCAAATTTAGCGCCAAACAATTAGAGCGATTTTTCGAAAAAACGCTACAATTAACATGCAAAAATTTTCAAATTTCAACTGCAGCTATTTTTCCCCTTGGTCGGCGGTAAACGTCGTGTCGTAGACGTTGAAATATTTCTTTGAAGTAATATTTTTTTTTTTTGTATTTAGTTTTTTATGACTAAACAATTTACAAATTGTGCAAAACAGGTTTTCAGTCGCTTTGTGCCGTGTGGGGCATGAATTTAAATTCACAACGGCTGTCTGCTACCAAAAGAGATTAATAATAAAAAAAAAAAAAAGAAAAGACCAAGTAAGAATGCTTCGGAATGGTTGGAGAGTGCTTAAAACGTTGAGATACTCTGAAAACTTTTGTACCGAGAGAGCTAGAGCTAAGCATTTATGATGTTATCTAGGGTTTGGGATGATCAAAAGGAGCCTTCTTTTGACAAGTCTTTGAAGAAACTTGTCAAGCTTTAAGATAATCCTGCGAGCTGGCATAGTTTATCGTTACTGAGAAATCTTTTTGTATACAATGAATGAGAATCTAAGCCAAGTGTACTTCAAGTTGGGTTCTTTGCTTGGGATATGCCCAAATGAAGCATTTCATAAACTTAGTATATACTTTTTGTATGCTCAATGAATTTCGTTTCCTATGACTCTTACTGCGCCCACAAAGAAAAAATAAATAAATAAATAAATAAATAAAATATATATATGCAGATATGTACATACATAGTGAGCTTGAGCAGATAGACAGAAATGGGCAATTTTGCACGCCCCTGGCTTACAGGCGATAAGCAGCGTTTACAAAACCAACAGATAAAGTCAAATTTATCACAACGACAACTAAATACGCTTTTAATCGTTTGTAGATACATTATAATATAAAATATTTGCGTTTGGATAGGCTGTACAAATTTAATTGTTTATCAAATATCGATCCAATCCATAAGCAGCCAAGTTGTCCAAGAATTTCTTTGCAACTGAGATATATAAACATTTAAAGTTTTATGATAATAAAAAGAATCGTCGAACTTTTCTACAAAGAACTTCTTTCTAAAATTTTTTCCGACAGATTTCTCTTAAGGTCTGCTTTTAAGGCATTTTTGTATAACAAAATTCTATATACAGTTATATAATAAAGGGTGATTTTTATACTGGTATCTTTTTGGCAACACTGTTTTTGATAGATCACGCGTGAATCGTGTCTTGTGTCATTGTCAAACTTGTTCAGTTTGGTCTATAATGTAACCATGAATCGACTCACGAACGAACAACGCTTGCAAACTATTGAATTTTACTATCAAAATTCATGCTCGGTTAAGAAAGTGCATCGCGCACTTCTTTCAATTTATGGGCAGTTTGGTCGGCCTACTGAGGGAGCTATTCGGAAGCTTGTGACTAAATTTTGAACCGCATCTGGAGTGAAGACCAGCCAGAAGCATTGCAAGAGCTACCTATGCA
Source organism: Chymomyza amoena (assembly GCA_037043745.1). Lineage (NCBI taxonomy): Eukaryota > Metazoa > Arthropoda > Insecta > Diptera > Drosophilidae > Chymomyza > Chymomyza amoena. Next base: position 150,355 of record JBAMAX010001363.1, read on the forward strand.
TCCCGAAAAAGTCACTGTTTGGCGTGGATTATGGGCCGGTGGCATTATCGGGCTGTACTGTCTTCAAAGACGACAATGACCGGAACGTTACTGTAAATGGCGAGCGCTAACTTCTGATGATTGACGACTTTTTTTGCCTAAAATGGAAGAATTAGACATGCCTGACATGTGGTTTCAACAAGATGGTGCCACATGCCACACAATGGCTAAGAGCCGCCTTCGGTGAACAGTTTATCTCACATTTAGGGCCCGTCAATTGGCCGCCTAGATCATGTGATTTAACGCCTTTGGATTATTTCTTGTGGGGCCATGTTTAGGCTCATGTCTACAGGGATAAACCAGCAACGATTGACGCACTGAAAGCCAATATGGAAGCATTTATTCGTGAAATACCGGTCGATATATTGGAGAGAGTGTGCCAAAATAGGACCTTGCGCATGGGCTACCTAAAGCGGAGCCGCGGCCAACATTTGCATGAAATCATCTTCCAATATTAAATTATATTGATCGTTCTATCCATTCCAATAAAGTTTTAATCAATTTTTTCCAATTTTTTGTGTTTTTTTTTGAAAATCAAATACTATACCTCTTAAAAAATCACTCTATATAATAATCACGCACTAACCGTAAGTTTGCAATGAAGCTTTAATTCATATTGAAGATCTATGCTTGACGATAGCTAATAAAGCATTAGGACAATTGGGAATGCCGTCTCCTAATCGATCAATGCATGATGTATTTCAATTGTAAGAAATGCAACGAATCAAATTAATTATCAATCTAATCGTTCTGCCCAGGAACGTGAAGATCGCAATGAACGTGAAAGAATTCGGTTAAGACAGACCCGTGGAGCGCGTCATTCGACTAATAATTTTATATTTTTCCGGATAAGCTAACTAGAGAATCTTACGATGTTTATTCACTTTAAGAGTATTCAAAATGTTTGGGCAGGACAACGTCTGCCGGGCTTAGTAGTTCTGTATGAATTTCAAAATGGTTACCAAATGAGTTTGTCTTCGATTCGATGTGTTTTTCTGAATTTATAATTTTAAACAGAAAAATAAACAAAAACTAACTGCTTAAAGCTATTATTAAGAAGGGTAAAAACTAATTAGGATCTCGTGTAAATGATGCTATTTGATGCTTCGTTCGAGCACGGTTCGAGGCTTCAAAAAAATCGGCATTACGATATTTAATTAAAAATCTACATGCTCCTGAAATATTATTTTTTAAATAACTTGTAACTCTAATCAATATTACAAAGTTAAAATTTTAAATGAAGCTCATCAACAAAAAATTAAGAACTTTGGAACTTGCTGAAAAGCATGGTATCTAATATAAAACAATTTTAAGCCTAGTTGAGAATAATCAAAAAACAATCAACGAACATTTTTCCTTTTTAAATGAAGGCAAACTGTACAAGAAATATTCAAAAAAATACGTTCTTAAAACGTTTTGGGAACATCCTTATAAGTCGTAAGTAATATTTCAATGCAGGAAAAGTTCTAGATGATGTAACAAGCTTATCTATCAAGATTTTTAAAACGTTTTGGGAACATCCTTATAAGTCGTAAGTAATATGTCAATGCAGAAAAAGTTCTAGATGATGTAATAAGCTTATCTATCAAGATTTCAAGCGGTATATGGCAATTGGAAAAAGGTAACCAAACTCGGCTAAGCCAAAAAGTATTATATGTAAAAATGAAGAAATTTCTAGTTAAAGCTTGTGAGAGGTAGTAGTAAAAGTCAGTACATATTCCTTAAATTAGAAAACTATTGAGGTTTGCTTTATTTTAGGCTTATAAAGACTAAATCGTTATATTAATCGTTTTCATTAGAAGTCTCTTTTAAATAAAAGATATTAACGCTCTTGAAGGCAGTACTAGCTTCCCCTAATTCTATAAAGACTAGAAGCCACTGCAAATATTTCAAGAAATACGTTGGCCAAAATCTTTCATAAAATATTTTTAACGTTCTTTAAAACAGTTCTGCACACTTTTGAGTCAAAATTCAATTAGCGCACTAAAAGACTTTTTTAAAGCAGTTTCTTTAAATAAGTTTTCTAAACTATTGAGTCAGTTCCTGAAATCGCTTGCCCAACTCTTGCTGGACAAAACCGATAAGACTGCTCCTCCATGTGCAGCGTACATTAAGAGTACGCCCCCACTGCTGACCACAAAACAAAGGCGTAGACGGTAAATTGAATTCATTTGTTATTATATTAATCATGTATGTATATTATGTACTTGTATGACGACGTATATATTTATTTATTGAATCATGCTCGTCAACTGACAAAGATATCAAGCTGACCCAAAGATATGTACATATGCAAATATATATGTATTATGTTATGCATATATATAGAGTTGAAAATTACCGACTACCAACAACACAACACAATAAAGAATTTCAAATTTTACTGAGCCACAATTTTTGCCAACGTTGCAATTTTTGTGCCATTTTGAGCATTAAATTGCATAATTAGCAAAGTCGAGCCAAGAGCCAAGATTCCCGGGCCTTATAGCCAGACTCAGTCAAATAGCCAACAACAATAACAACAACAACAGCAAGAGAGCCAAGCCAAGATACACGTGATCGCGAAATGGAAAGCGTCTTGTCTTATCGGAGTGTAGTATATCGTATATGCATTTAATTGGAGCTGACACAGTTTTTATTTATTTCTTTTTGTTTTTGTTATACCCTTTATTCAAAAAGTAAGGAGTATATTAGTAGAGGAGATGGGTGAGATCCATGGGGTTAGTCTCAAAGGCTCCATGGCAAAGCTAAAGACTACATCCCAAAAGAGCTCAAATCGCGTGCTGATGACTCAAAATACTTAATTTTTGGATAATAAAAATAGCTAAATACTTTTTTAAGTTCAAGCGCAGATTCCTTATTAAGATCTTTAGATAGATTGATTACAATATCTTCATTAACAAATGTTAAGAAACGAATTATGCCCCAAAAGCATATTTATAAGACATCGCTTCTATGAGCTTCAGATATATTTAGAGGTGGGAGATGGTGGGATACCAAACTCAGCACAAAAGAGGCTTGGACCTCTCTTGTGGCAGTTCACTCTATGAAACCACATACAATAAAGTGGTACACAGACGGATCACTCACTGATCAAGGAAGTGTCCTGGGGGTAGTAGGACCCAGGTCCAAATATTACGAACCTCTAGGCAGACACACCAGCATTTTCCAAGCTGAAGTCTGTGCTATTGGAATATGTGCAGAATTCAATCTGCAAAAGATCTACCCTGACAAGGATATTTCCATCTTGTCTGATTGTCTAGCAGCAATAAAGGCATTAAGCAAAGCCAAACATCACATCAAGGCTAGTCAAAGAAATGAGAACGTCACTGGATAATTTAGGATCCAGGAATAAGCTCAAGATTAGATTGGTTCCAGGACATAACAATATTCCTGGAAATGAGCTTGCAGATAAACTTGCAAGGACCGGTGCAGCAACACCGCTTATCGGTCCTGAACCACAATGTGGGATTGGCAACCACGTGGCATGGGACCTTCTGAGAATTGAGGAGAATAACAAACGACTGTTTCACTGAGCACAGATACTAGGGCTTAAACAGTCAAAAACCGTTCTCTTTAACTACAACCGTAAGAGGTTCAAAGTCATGGTAACTCACGAGAAGAACACCGTGAGAATCCTGAAACCGTAGCCACTTAAACCAAATTGGCATAATGGATATTGCACTATGTCGCTTCTGTAGCATAGAGGAAGCAACTTCTTTATATGTATTCTGTGAATGTATGGCACTCGCCGGTAAAAGTAACAAGCTCCAGAGCATGTAAGTTCTCCCACCGGAGATTCTTGTTACCATAATTCCAAACAATATACTGCAATACATGCAGGTCTTAGGACTTTTCGGAGAGCTCTCAGCGATAAAGAGGGTACAATAGATCCACTTGCGTCGCAGTACATTTATACACCCAATAATAATAATAATAGTGGAGGAGCTCAAAAAAAACTTGGTTACGATAAAATAAAGTTATTTCCCGTCAGCCAACTCTGAGACAACTCTAGTCATCCTGATCGTACTTTAGATAACTTTGGATTAAAGGGTATAAAAATGGCGTTGGCAACGTCATGATTTGGGACTATACGTATGTCGAAAAAACAGTAGAGAGAATTTGGAGATTATCAAAAGTACGATGGCGTAAACAAATAAAGCAACTTGGTTTAGAAACTAGATATTTTAATGTTTACCAAGAGAATAATTCCACGCTTAGGGCGGGTATTGTGCAGGCTTGGCTGACTTGGAATTTCACCCAAATCAACGACAAGTTTTAGCAATCTTACACAATATTTTTATTAGAAATAAACCTCAATGGGAAATTAAAAGAAAATTCAAAATCAATCTTAAAACAAAGTTTTTAAATCTTATGTCGAAACAATTAAAGCGTAGAAAATATAAAACACTTTAATGTTATGTAATTTTTAAAAGGCCGGTTAGAGTCTGTTTATTCATAGAAAGAATAAATATTTTTAGTTTCTATATTGCAGTAGTTCGAACACTACGATGCCAACTTTGTTGTAAAATAAGATTGATGATAATGATTCATATGACCATGAAGAAGAAATCAACGAATTCCATTCCGAAATTCTTTATTCCGATGCTAAAAAAGCAAGGGTACATTTTAAAACTAACCACCAAACTTATGTTTTACGTGTTACGGGTGTTCTCATGAACGCGTCGATGAATTTCAAATCTGATTATTGCGTGTATTAGAGGTTGTCAATAGGAAGGTTTTAAGCCTTTTGCGATGTGTTTTTGTAGAGGTTCGTAATTTTAGAGAGTACCGAAAGTAAACTAATCCAAAAATCATATAATTCACAATCTTACGATGTTTATACACTTTAAGAGCATTCAAAAAGTTTGGGCAGGATAACGTCTGCCGGGCTCACTAGTAATTTGTATAGGAACAAAATCTACTTCTTCTTTTTCTGATATTCTTGACTCCCAGAGGAGCCTAGAACCTCGACCACCCTTTATACCGAACTCTATTGCGAGATGTTTGGCTGATGCCGTTCCAAGAGTAATTTGCAACAAACTAATATAAATTAATGAAGTTTTTAATTAAATGTTTAGTTATTTTGTTTCTTATGTAATTTCTTGGAATATGAACCATTCGATATTTCGGACATTTGCAGGACACTAATTGTCCGAATTATTAAGATTTTAATGTATAAATTAAGAATAATATTTTTGCTATTTCAGCAAATCTGAAGATTGACTCTTTGCAGAGAATAGCTTTTAACGTTACAGTAAACATTTTTTGTAAATCCTCTTATCAGCAAGTATTCAAATAAAAATTATTTTAGGAGTTCATGGCGATCCTTTAATTGGTAACCCTATAAATGGTAAAAGGTGCTTTTTACGCGCGTCCCGATTTTAAAACTAAAGAAAATACAGAATACTTAATGCAATAATACCAGAACTTTTTGACATCGATGTTATCTCAATTGGGAAACAAATATTTAGGTTTGATATGTTTCGATTTTCCTCAAAGCTGGTCTCTATAACAACTATATTTTCTTCGGACTGTTCTGTTCTCATTCTGGTTAGAGGTCGAACATCGTGGAAAGTCAAATGAATTCGAGCATGATCAAAAGTACGACGAATAACTTGGTCCGATGGACGATGATACGAAGAGCTCTATAAGTTTATAGAAAAGACGACTCACTTTAATTATAAATCTCAAAGATTTGAAGACGTTGTTGTGGTGCAGATGTTTCCATGATGAATTTGTAGATCTTACTAAATAAAATCACATTGAAAGTGAAAAGTGATTTTCGAGATTTCCCTTTTGGAAACCCGGACCCTATTAAAAAAAACTCCCTTTACTTACTCGGAAAATTAAAATAGTGCTAAACGTTTGCAGAACGAAAAGTTAGATTGCGTAGATTTCTTTACATCGGGAAGTATAGATAATTTGTGACAGTAATTTAATGTTTCCCAGCCGTCAAAAAAAGGCTATAAACATCGTATTTTCAGTTTTATCAAATTTAAGATATTAATAAATAAATTATTTATATTTTTAGGTTAATTATACCTATATATTAGTTTTAAAATGTTTTTTTTAGTGAACCCGGCAGACGTTGTCCTGCCCAAACCTTTTGAACACTTTTAAAGAGTATAAACATCGTAAAATTCTCTAGTCAGCTTATCTAGACAATCATACGAATTTTAGATTAGTTGACTTTCATGACTCTCTAAAAAAGCCGTATGGACGAACTTAGGTATTCTTAAGAGAGCTTGCATCTCTTATAAATTCATGCCCCACAGAAACTATATTTCAACCCCTTTGCGATTTCGCTTTTGCCTGCTGTATACCCGATGTTCAACAATTTTCTAAAATGCTATATTCGCGACAATGCGTATATCTCACGAACCAATACACACAAACACATCGCAAAAGGCATAAAGCCTCCGTATTGGCAACTTCTAACTCACGCAAAAATCAGATTTCAAATTTATAGACGCGCTCATGAGAACATCCGTAACACGTAAAACATTAGTTTCTTTTTTTTTGTGCAGTCGTACAATAAGCTCGATGCTAAAATCAAAAATTAAAAAAAAAATGTTAGGGATACACAACCCTTATCACTTAGGGGTATGAAAAATAGATGTTGGCCGATTCTCAGACCTACCCAATAGGCACACAAAATTTCATGAGAATCGGTCCAACCGTTTCGGAGGAGTATGGTAACTAACATTGTGACACGAGAATTTTAAATATTAGAAGAAGAAGATATTTTGGGCAGATCTTTGTTTGAAGTTGTTGTTCTGTGTCCAAACCTACCTCAAATTGGCCAAGATAAAAACCTACCAAAATGAGCTGGTATGTCCGTATGGCTAGAAGACTCAAGTCTTCAACCTACAATCAGTTTTTCACATCGAAAAGCGCTTTAGCCTGGTAGACTTTTTCGAATTTCGCCCAAACTCAATCGATCACAGATCGGCTTAAAACACAGTTCTACAAAATGAGAGCATATTAGATTCGAGTCTAGCCGTTTGTAGACAGCTCCACTTGACTTAATTTAATTTTTTTTTTTCATAGACAATTGAAGCCAAGCCGCAAAAAATATTCACACGTTGCAGCTGCAGCATCAAAACAAAAAACCAAGCCAAAGTATTCAAGCAAAACTTTGGCAATACTTAAAATTTTAACAACGGAAATGCCAAGTCAAATTTCAAATTTTAAATCTACATACATAATGACTTGATTAAATACAACCAAAACCAAAAAAAGAAAACCCAAAAAATCAAAAAGCAACTTGACGGGGTCGGTCAACTTCAAAACCTTACAAAATCAAATTGATTTTCCTTGGAAAATTGTTAACCTTAAGTGCATAGAAGTAGGAAAAAAAACTAAATTAACATTTTCCTGTTGCTTGCGCTCTGCTTGATTTTTGATTAATTACAAGATGATGCATCTATTTTGTGGAGTGGCAGAGTGCCTCAGTCCCTCAGCGCCTTGCACCTTGTACCTGTGTGATCAGAAAACCCAGCCCTACCTTAATTTAGCTTAACCCCCGAAAAAAAAAAAACACAGATATAAACTATGCTTGTACCTATATCTGTTTCAACGAGTTCAAATGAGTTCAAGAAATGTGTTCTTTGGTTGGGTTTGTCTTCTTCGGTTTCCTCATCATCGTCGTTGCCGTTGTTGCTCCCCCCCGTGCCCGTCCGACCGTCTCATTATGCTTGTATTTCTGCCTGTTGTTGTTTGCCTTAGTGTTGGTTTTATTTTCGTATTGCTTTCTGAACTCGTCTTTTGATTTGTTTGTTGTTGTTATCTCGCTGTTGTCTTTCCATTTGCCTTGTGTGTTACGTTTTCGTTTTCGGTTTTTATGAGCTGCGGTTATCATTATTCAAATATTTTACCTATGTGCCAGAAGAACCGAAGAACCGGCCCATCATGATGGGCTCACATTCTTCTTAGGCTGTTGTAACCCTCAATGAAATTATTGTACTAACTTTAATTTGAACTAGTTTGTATGTAAGTAGTTGGGAACTGGTTTGAAAAAGAACAGTCGCCTCATATAAAGGGTGATTCATTAAGACCTTTTTCAATAGGGATTTTCGTGAGGATCACGCGTGATCCATGACAGCTGTCAAAGACAAAGTTGCTCAGTATTCATTGGCAAATCATCATGCAAAGACTTACACCCGAACAACGTTTACAAATTGTACAATTGTACTACGAAAATCAGCGTTCTGCAAACAATGTTTTTCGTGCGCTGAGATCGACTTATGGTCAACATAATCGACCCACCGAACCCACAATTCGTAACACCATCACCAAATTTGAAACCCAGTATTCATTGTTTGATGATACACCACCAAATCGACCACATCCAGCACGTAGTAAAGAGAATATAGCGGCGGTAGCTGACAGTATTCACGATGATGCGAGGAATCGATTCCGCGCCGATCGCAACAACTTGGCCTGTCGTATTCAATCACCTGGCGCATTTTACATTTGGATCTCAGCTTGAAAGCATGCAAAATTCAACTCAGGCAAGAATTGAAGCCGAATGACCTTCCTGCACGTCGCCGTTTTAGTGAATGGGCTCTTGGTAAGATCGATGAAGATCCGTTGTTTTCGACTAAAATTTTGTTCAGTGATGAGGTCCACTTTTGGCTCCACGGCTTCGTGAATAAGCAAAATTGCCGTATTTGGGGAGAAGATCATCCCGAAGAGGTTCACCAGCTGTCATTACATCCAAGAAAAACAACGGTTTGGTGCGGTCTGTGGGCTGGTGGAATCATTGGTCCGTATTTTTTTAAAAATGAGCATGGTGCGAACGTTACCATCAATGGCGCACGCTATCGGACCATGTTAACGGACTTTTTGCTGCCTGAAATTATTTCCCGTAATCTCGACGACATTTGGTTCCAACAGGATGGCGCTCCGGTCCACATTGCCAATGAAACAATGGCTCTATTGCGAGGTCAATTTGGTGAGTGATTAATTTCTGGTACGGGACCCGTACCTTGGCCGCCAAGATCGTGCGATATCACACCGCTCGACTTTTTTCTTTGGGGTTACGTAAAGTCAAAAGTTTACGTGGACAAACCAGCAACGATTGAGGCCTTGTAAGCTAGCATTGCTCGTGTTATTGGCCAAATACCAGTGGAAATGCTTGAACGAGTCATGGAAAATTGAACCTTCAGGATGGACCATTTAAAACGCAGTTGCGGCCAACATTTGAACGAGATTATTTTTAAAAAATAAATGCCATAAAATATCCTTTCGAAATCATAAATAAAGATCCCATCATTCCTTTGAAATTTGCATTTGCCAAATCATTAAAAAAAAGGTCTTAATGAATCACCCATTATGTTAAGATGCATAGCATGTGACGTCACATGATCGCAAAGTGATTAAGTTTTTATTTCGAAGAGTTTAAGTTGTTTTAAAAGACCTCAAATTTGTAGCTGCAAACTATTCCCAATAGCTGTAAAGTTGGTAATCCAAGCAAACTTTCATTCCTTTCTTCCACTGCACATTACAAACTAGTTCCCAACTAGTTACTATTTTATTTAGAAGAGCTTAAGTTGTTTTAAAAGACCTCAAATTTGGAGCTGCAAACTATTCCCAATAGCCGCAAAGTTGGGAGTACAAGTAAATTTGCCTTCTCTCATACCACTGCACATTACAAACTAATTCCCAACTAGTTACTAAAGGAACAGATACAAAACTTCATTTTCATGGCGCTATGTCCCTTTTTAAAATACAAAATACATTTTGTGGGCAATTATGTTCAAGTGCAGCATTTCCGCTCTCAAGCGGCATTTGTTACTTTTTTGGCTCGAGTATGGCAGGGGTTGCGCTTCACTTGGAATCTATGTACATTGTATATAGACTATGTATATATATATTAGTTATTTAACTTACCTTGCCGGCTGCCTTTTTATAGCGACGCGTGGCCTCTATAATTAAATCCCGTACCAATAGTTCGCCGGAACCGCAGGGCACCAAAATGCGTAGATCGCCAAAACAGACGGTTACCTTCATGACTTTATTGTTGTTTTTATTAGCACTTTCTATTTAACACTGTGTTTAATTTTTATTAATTATAATTATAATGCACTTTTTGCACATAGCCAATAAATCAGGCAACAACAAAAAAAAAAAGAGAGATAAACAAACAAAATTTTTTAACCACGTTGGAATGTTTATTAAAAGCCGCACGATATGCGTTGTTGTTATTGTTGGTGTTGTTATTGTTGTTGCTTATAACTAACTTTTGTAATTTTGGCTTGTCTGCTTTAATGCACGTTGTTGCTGTTGTTGTTGTTATTGCTACTGTCGTGTTTACAGTCGTTGTTGTTTTTGTTACTATTGCTGTTTTTTGGCTTTGGCTTTGGCATCATCTTCTTTAATACCAACAACAACCAAATGCAGCTGCTGCTGCTGCTGCTGCATGCTTGTCTGCTCTCTATTATTAATGCATTGCAGAGCTGCGGCTCTGTTGTGGGTGCAAGCGAGATGACGCATATGTAACAAAAAAAAAAGGACTTGCTCTCGCAGCGACTGCAACTGCGACGTCGGCTGCGGCTGCGCACTTGACAGCTGTACACACGGCGCGGCGTATAATCACCAACAACCAACCACCGACAACAAATACAAAACTAGAATACAATAAGGCACTACGCTCACCGTTTGAGTAGTACGCGCATGTGTGTGTGTGTGTTTTTTTTTTTTATTGCCTATCTCTCGCGCTCTCAATGCAGGATGCACGCGTCAACGGTTTTTTTTTTTGCTGTTGTTGTTTTCGCTGAGCTGTTGCTATTTATTTATTTATTTAAAATATTTTATGTTTTTGTAAACACTATCGCTGTTGTTGTTGTTGCTTATATTGTTATTGAATTGCATGAATCACACACCGCCAATTGTCGTCGTTATTGTTGTTGTTATGCCGCACTGCCTGCCGCCGCCGCGCTTAGAAAACGAGTTACAACAAAAAAGGCAAACAACGGGCCAAGATCAGCGAAACGTCGTAACAAACAAAACACAAATGCATAGCTGTATGTACGTATTGTTGTTGTATATAAAGCAACTGTAGTTTTAACTGCAGCTCAAATGCAATTTGTTGTTGTAGAATTTTAAGTGTTCTGCTTTTTTTTTATTTAAATAGCAACAACTATAGTTGATATTAACTGGCATACATTTGTTGTTGGTTCGATCATTTTCGTCGCCTTCACATCGCAACGTCGTTTAATGGTTATCGCTTTTGTTAGCGTCGTTTTGCATTGTTAAATATTTTGTAGTTGTAAACTTTGGGCGCTTGCACTTTAGCTTAAGATTATCTATATATATATGTATAAGCACACTTTATTCGTTCACTACAATATTCGTAATTTAACGTATTAATAAAAAAAAAACAAAAAAATAGAACAATGTTAAGTTGAACATGTAACGCAATTTGATGCCAACACGCGCGCCGCGCTTCCGTACGCGTTCATGTCAAAAACTCGTTTAGCTTGCCGTCTCAAACGTAATGCAATGCCGCGTGAGAGCCAAATTATGCTTTTCAAAAAGTTGGCAGTGCCTTAACTGCAAAACTAAGGCAGTACTTGTATCGATAAACGCGCGCCAAAATCGATAATAGTCCATATAACAAGTTGGTAGCTCCGCAGTTGGCTTTTATTGGGTTTAAATTTCTGTTAATTTATTTCGGCAATATTGCGCTGCTACAACAAATTTCTGCTGTATATTTTTAATAACTATATTGGTGTAATTAATGTCGTATTGATTCCAGCTCCGTGTCCGGATTTTGTGTCTTCATAACAATGGAACCAATATCAAAAATATTGCTTGCCTCGAAAAGATGCATATTTTGGCCTCCGTTGAACATTATCAGACGTTAAAAGATGACTGGTTCAAATACATACACAAAGTGACCAAGTATTCTCGCTATGATTAGGCCGGAGTAACCAGCTTTACTTAATTCTTTAGCAGCGAAACAAACCACAGATTGCGAATGGCAACGGCTTTCTTGATCATGTGATACAGATCTTCGGGAATGTCGGGCTTTAAGCCTACCGACTTCATAATACGAAGTATTTTGTTGCCATTTACAAAACGTACCTGTGCAACGCCATGGGAGTCCCGCAGGATGATGCCGATTTTCGACGGAGTCCATTCCTTTTTGCCTAATTTCTGTATTTGTTCTTTAACGTCCGCTGCATTAAGTTTAAGCCATGAAGGAACAGTACGTCTGTATGGAAGTGCCGACTGGGATATACCCTCACCTGGAGCGTGCATACGACCCATCTTCATAGTATATATTCTACACCAAAAAACCACAGATACTCTGCTTAAATTTTGATTTAGTAAACACTTTCGCGCCAAGTGATTCTTCACATTTATCGATGACATTGAAACTGCTATCGGCTTGCAGATCGTCATAACAATGGCGTTTTATTTGAGCAGCAGTAAAGACGCCTGACCTAAATAAAGCATTAATATTTCTTTAATACGAAATTATAATACAAATTTATAAACTCAAATGACAAAATTGCCATTATATTTTTATATGTGTATATTGCCATTCCGTTCTATTCTATGTAACAAAGTTGCTATAAATTAATTGATTTTTGTCAACGCTAGGTGGCTTTAATTAGCGAGTTTGCCATAAAAATTGTGTGACGATTGTGTCATAAAAATTAAAATCAATTTTTTTTATTTTTTAAAAAACTAACGCAATTAAGCGTTATTTAAAGATTATGCGTTTTTTTTTAACAAGCTTTTTAATTATTTTTCTATTTTGTGTATATGTTGCTCTTTCGTTCTACTCTGTGTTACGTTGCTATAATTTAATTGATTTTGTTGACGCTAGATGGCGATCATTTTGTCATAAACGTTGCAATGTTTTAGTTTATTTTTTTGTAATTTTTTTTTAGAATGCAATTTAGTGATTGTAATATGCAATTTAAAGGCATTTTTTTAAGTAGTACATATAAATGCGTCTTCAACTTAGGTTTTCAGCGAATCCAAGTTTTCAATGATGTCTAAAAATGCGACTTAGAGCATCTTCTCGCTGCGTAAAAATTCGAACCAGCAATTGTAAAATTTTTTGTTTTTTTATTTACACTGCTTTAATTTTGTTATTGCAACAAAAACATGCATATTATTAAGGGTATCTTTCAAATAATTCAACTTCCGAGTTTCCAAAACTCACAATTTGGACAGCGCGCTAGCTATATGTAAATGAAATGGTCTAATGAATAGCGAACTTCCCTACAGCACGCGGCGTTCTTAAAAAGTTGGAAATCATCCCTTCCTTCCCGGTTGCCGATAGCCACTCCTACATCCTGTGTATAACAGAACAATAAATGTCATCTAATGGACTTCGAAAGAAAGAACCTTATCTAAAGATTGATCTCTTAATTGCTTGGGCCAATTATACCGCAAGTCTTATTAACGTTTTTTAAGTAAAGCACCTTAGATCCCGCGGACCAAACACGCCCAGAGAAGGTAAACTCTGTCAAAATATCACATGGCAGGACTGGATGCCAAATCCCAGTATGTCCCACAGACGTGTTGTGGTTCGCGAAAGGCTGGTAACCTTTCCGATAAAAACACTCCTACCCAAGAAACGGTAACAAGCCTCGGAAATGGACAGGATAATTCGTTGACGACTTTTAGCTATCGAAAAAGGACAAGATTTGGAACATGGAACATAAGAACACTTGCAGAACCTTCACGTATAGCGCAGGTTGGGCGCGAAATGAATCGTTACAGGATCAACATACTCGGCTTATGCGAAACTAGATGGCTGGGACAAGGTGATTTCTCATACCAAACAGGGCCTTATTTTATGTACAGCGGCGATCCGACGCGTCGTAGATACGGCGTAGGAATTCTCATAAATATAAATGTACGCAGCTCAATTATCGGATTCAATCCAGTGTCAGAAAGAATCATATCAGCTCGCTTCGAATGCAAATTCCGAAACGTAAGCATCATACAGTGCTACGCCCCAACGGAAGACGCTGAAGACCAAGTTAAAGATCTCTTCTACGAACAACTCGACGAAACTGTTCGTACAACAAATCTGCCGGCCCTGATGGGGTCCCTGTAGAGCTGTTTAAAGCTGATCCGTTAGTAGCTGCACAAGCGTTTACGCCGCTTTTAAGGGAATTCTGGAACACAGGCTTATTCTCGGACACACTGTCTGAAGGCATTATAATCCCAATCCCAAAGAAGGGAGACTTAAGTCAATGCAGTAACTACAGGGGGATCACATTGATAAATACTGCCCATCATTTTGAACAGAAACAGCGGCCCGTTAAATACAGGTCTGCGGCGCGAACAAAATGGAGTCAGACCTAATAGATCCTGCATTGACCACATAAACTCACTAAGAATAATTGTAGAACAGTCTGTCGAGTGGAGATCTCCCCTCTTTCTTCTTTTTATAGACTTCGAACGTGCCTTTGATACAGTGATCTGGGACGCAATATGGGATGCCCTTACAACCATGGGAGTTCCCGAGCATGTAATCAACTTAATTAATGCCCTGTATGACAATTCAACATGTGCCGTGCGCTATAAAGGAAAGAAAGGTCGAGTTTTTCCGCTGAAAAAAGGCGTCCGACAAGGCAGCGCCTCTGCTCTTTCTTGCAGTCTTGGATATGGTCATGAAGAAAACAAATCAAGACTGCCACACAGGCATACAATGGGGTCCGTTCGAGGTTCTTGGAGATCTCGACTATGCCGACGACATTTGCCTTCTCACACATAACTTCGAACATATAAACAACAAGCTTAATGCACCAATACAGAACGCCCAACGAGAAGGTCTTAAAATCAACTTCACCAAAACCAAACTAATGCGCATAAAAACCGGCATCAGTACGGGGAAAGTTTAAGAATAGAGGATGTGGAACAATTTTGTTATCTTGGCAGTATGATCACGAAGGATGGCGGAGCTGAAGCAGACATCAACAGCAGAATCAACAAAGCACGCCACGCGTTCTACAAACTTAACAAAATATGGCGGGCACGCAGTATTTCAGAATTTTCAATACAAGCGTAAAAACGGTTCTTTTATACGGGTGCGAAACTTGGAAAGTTACAAACACCACCACAAACAAATTACGCGTCTTCGTAAACCGCTGCCTAAGGAGAATTTGTGGCATATACTGGCCGAACGTCATCAGCAACGAAGACCTACTTACTTTGGCCGAAAGCAAGCCAATTCAACTTGAAATAAAAGATAGAAAATGGCGTTGGATCGGTCACACCCTACGGAAAGAACAAAATAATATAACAAAAATGGCGCTGGAGTGGAATCCGCAAGGTTCTAGAAGAAGAGGAAGGCCTAAAATGACATGGGAAAGAACAGTGCGGAATGAGTCGCAACGATCGTGGCACCAACTGAAAACACTCGCTAGCAACCGAAATCGATGGAAGGAGTTTGTTTCCGCCCTATGCTCTGTATAAGAGCGACAACTACAGTTATATTGTTCTTGTCAAGGAAATAATAATAATAATAATACCTTAGATCCCTAACGTTTCCCCGTTTCTGTCTCTTTAGTGCTGTGGATAGCAGGAATATTGGAAACCATCTATCTATGTGCGCCATATCTATAAAATGTTGTTCCTAAGTCATAAAGACAGTGCTTAAGAGGATAGAAGCAGCGCCTTAGCCGGCCCTCTCTTATTAGCCATAATGCAAAAGTGTCTAAGGCTAACCTCTGCACGTACAAACATCTTTCCCCTAGCAACAATATGGCTGAAACAATACAAAAGAGCTGCCCTTCAATAGTTCTTCGCAAAATTAATTACTTTTAGGTTTTTTATTACATTTTGTATTTCCGTAAATTCTTGCAAATTGATCCATCTGTTGGTGTTTTTTTTCTTTTTGCTTTGCCGGCATTTAGTAACGAACGCAAGGTTTGCGATTTTGTGTTGGTGTTTACAAATACATAAGCTATTATATAGTTCATTATTAGTTGGAATCTATTAACATTGTTTTTAGAATATTGTACACTAATCTAATTGTAGAAATGTGTTAATAAACAATTTTAAGTGCATTGGTGTTTTTTTGATTTTAAGTGGAAATTGAATATTTTGTGTATGATTGATGTCCAGATTGATGCTGGCTGTTGCTGTGTCAAAATTTATGTTTTGTTTGCTTTTGTGTGTGTGTGTGTGAATATAATCTTTAACTGGCAATAAGCCGTAATATTTTAGGTAGTTGGTTGGTTGTTTTTTTTTTTTGTTGTCCAAATTAAATATTGTGAAACAGAAAAATAAGTCTAACATTGTGCCTAGTACAGGCTTTCAGCATTTGATGAACGTGGTTTCTTTAACTTTTCCAAATTCTTAATAACTAGATCATGTAGCGAGGAGTAACGATTGCGCACCTCACAAACAACCAACCACAAGCTGAGGTATTCCTTCTCATCCAGCTCAACAACGGCGCGACGATAATCGTTAATATGTGGGTACTTTGCTACCTTGGACACAACCTTGGCACGCGACAAGAAATAGCGCGAGATTTGGTCAAAGAAGGCAGCAGCTTCCGATTCGACAGTCTGAATTTCAGCCAGAGTATCTTCTTGCACTGAAACGCCAAAGTTGTTGCCATCCTCGATTTTAGGTATCATAAAAGAAATCCACATTTTTAACAGATTGGCTGTCAAAGCAAAATGTTGTGTTAGTTACTGCATATAATAAAAGGCAAACATACTTACAGTCCTCAACCAACTTGCGAATGATGGGTTTGACCACTTTAATCATTTCGCACAGCGGCTTGTTGCACAGCACTGTACCAGAAGGTATGGACAGCACGGTAGTGCCCGTAATATTGTCTTCTTTACGATTACGCTTGGCCGGTGGATGATTATCGCCGCCACCATCGTCATTGTCGTGATTGTTAACCAGCACCGGGTCTGGCACCGGAATGTTCAAATCTTGATGTACGTCGTCAAACTTGCGCTCATTAAACATGTCAGTAGCCAGCAGTTCGTTGAGTTCTACGATTTTTTCCGGGAAGCCGCGTGTAATGAGAATTTCTGCCTTCTTGATCAGCGTATTCTTATACTCCTGCACTTTATCTACTGTATCAAGTGGCATGTTGTTGCTGTTGCTCGTAAGTCTTTTTTTCCACAAAAAAAATGTATCACCAACAAAAAAGGCAGTCCAACCAAATTAGAACGTACTGGAAAGCGGCGCGTGTTTGCAATACAATTGTATTCGCTGCTCAAATGCGTGAGTGTTTTTCGCGCTTCACCGACGCGTGCGCTGCAATGTTACAAAATTGTTGAACGTGTTGCCGCTTTATAGGCATAGTTTTTAAATAATTAGCTTACCAAAAATTCGAGAACTCGCTTTATTTGCAATAAAATATTTATAACGCTATTACTATGCGACAGCCGAGTTCCACGCTTATGTTCAAAATGTGCCAACTTAGCTAAAAAAATGTTACTCAATTGCATATCATGCAATAAAATAAGTTGGCACTTCTGGCGTTGTGCAAGCAAAATCGTTGACTTTGAAATTTTTAATTAATTTATAAACAAATAAAATGTATTTTAACTTTTTACCAATATATGACACTTAAAATGAACGCAGACTATGATTTGGAAAACGAAATAAAACGCATTCAAGTAAAATTTTTAGCTTGTCAGCTTTTTGATGAACATGCCTCAACACAGTTTAGTCGCTGAAAAGTATCGTGCTTATGCCGATAAGTATTGGTTTATCGATAACAACATCAAAACATTGTTGCATTTGTGCATTAATTTTTTTTTTATTTAGACAACAAAAATGGGCAACAAACAAATTAAGCAGCATTTGGAGACGGCGCAAAAAACGGGCATACTCAAAATATCGCTGCAACGTCTACAGGAATTTCCACCACAGCTAAAGACGTATCCCAATGTGCTTAAAACACTGGATTTGTCTGAGAATAGGTTTGAGCACATACCTGATGAGCTTGGGCGTCTCACACTGCTGAAACATCTTAATTTAAGCGGCAATCGTCTTGTTGCCTTAAACGAAGTTGTTGGCGAGCTAATCAAGCTGGAGACGCTATTGTTAATGGACAACTATTTGACCAAGTTGCCAAAAGTTTTGGGCAATTGTGCGCACTTGAAAACTGTCAATCTGAGCAATAATCAGCTGAAAGAGTTTCCCACCATGCTATGTGGCCTTAAACAACTAGATGTTTTGGATTTGTCGCGCAACAAAATCGTCGAAGTGCCTGCCGATGTGGGCAACCTCTATGTGACCGAGCTTAATCTTAATCAGAACCAAATATCAGTACTTTCCGAGGAAATTGCTGATTGTCGCAAACTTAAGACACTGCGGCTTGAGGAAAACTGCTTGCAGGCAAGCGCATTTACACCGCGCATATTAAGAGATTCAAAAATATGTAATTTGGCTGTTGATGGCAATCTATTTAATTCCAAGCAATTTAACGATCTTGATGGCTATGAAGTGTACATGGAACGTTACACGGCGGTCAGGAAAAAGATGTTCTAAGCTTTCTAGCTATTCTAGTCACAACAACACTTTTCCATTAAATTTCACAAAATTTTCACAGTGCAGTAAGTTTAAAGTTTCGACCTACACTTTTCAAATGCAATATGTGTACGATTTCTATAAACGTATTTTCTAGTTATGTATTTATGTAATTTAATAGTTAATTTTTTTGCTTTTAGTGTAATTTGCTTAATAAATGCACACACACCACAAAGACGCAACAAAACAATAAGCCATCATTATATAGGGGGAATAATCAACAAGCAACAACATATGTACAAGCATCAGCATCTGATTTAGTTTCTACAGCTTGCCACGCATTAAGGGCTGTATATGGTTTTGGAAAAGCTCACTAACACTCTCCTGATTTAAGGGATTCTTGCGTGCCTCTTCCATTAAGCGCTCATACACACGTCCATCATGACAGCCCAACGTTGAGCCCAGCACTCTGTCATGAAAATCAAAGCCATCGACCAAAGTCACTGCATTGCGACGCAATTCACGCAGCAGCTGTTCATAGCGTTGCTCCACCTGTGCCAATTGGCCAGCCTTAATGCTGTTCCATTTCAGCACATCGCCCAATAACTGCTGGAATGTTTCAAAAGCATACAGCTCTACCAGTTGCTGCAGCAGTTGGCCCAGCTCTGGCTTAACAGTACGCTTAATGCGCTCCAGTTCATTCATGGCATTTCTCACCAGAAAAGCACGCGCATGTGTCGCTGCAGCTGTGCTTAGCTTAATGCCAGCCAAGTTAGCAGCCTGCTGCTCACTATGACCATGTTTGCGCTGCAGTCGCTGAAACTCCCAGGCCGTGCGTGTCTTGCCAGCGGCTGTTATCTCCAATGCACGCGCCACATTATGTAGCAGCGACTTGCCCCAATTGAGGCGTGTTGTATCCCGAAAATAAGTAACACTGGTTGGCAGCACCTTGCGCTTCAGACTGTCCTCATAGCTGCGCGTGAGAAAACGTGCCGTTTGCAGCAGCATTACAGTGTACTCGCCTTCGTAGGTATAGGCAGCCGTGGCCAGTCCATAGATATTTTGAAAGTTGGCCGAGGACAGATAGCCTTGCCCACCGCAAGCCTTGCGCAGTATTTCAATGCCTGCGCCTGCCTCCTCAGTGCAAACGGCCTTAAGGCCGCAGGAGAGCGCATGCAGCTCTGGCAGACCATAACGTTTGCCTGCCTCCAGCTGTTGTAAGACGCGCTGATAAAGTTGCCATATAAAGTCGGCTGCTAAGCGAAAGCATATGCCGCGTGCCAATTGAGGAAAGATTTTGGCCTGTTGCGTCAAGTGATCCAATATTTGCGGCTCTGCTGCATTCGGCTCTATGGGACTCTGACGGCGCACCGCTGAATAGCTGCAATGGAGCAAAATTAATGAAATTGTTTTAGACACCGAAAGGACAGCTTACCGTGTTGCAATGGTGGCCGCCTGCAGTAATCCGAGCATTACATCCCGCACAATCATAACACGCACAAATACCATGGTACCATAGAGCAGCAATGGTTCGGGTCCTTTGACAAATGTGCCATCTGCTAGCACCTGGCTGTTCTTCATTAGCATCTGCAGGCGCGGTACGCGCACATTACGAAAGCCCAGATATCCATTGTTGACAGCATTCGCGCCCAACTTGGCACCAATATCACCCACATCTACGCCCGGCTCAGGCTCGTGAGTTTGTTCGTTACGTATACGCACCAGAAATGGTTGCAGCCCATAATGCTTGCCTTTGATGTACAATTGTGCCAGCACAACGACCATGTTGCTGGTTTGACCCATATTACCCGGCCACCATTTGTAGGCAGTTAATGTGGGCGTGTTAAGCACAAACTCTTCGCGTTCTGCATCATAGTCGGCGCGTGTCTCTAGGCCGCGTATAAAGGTGCCATGGCCCAGCTCCGTTTGCGCATAGGTGCCAATAATGCCGTCCATATTAAAGGCACGCTCCAACCATTGCTTCTGCTGCGCCTCAGTGCACTGATTGAGCAGCGTTGGCAGAAACATGGAAAAGTGTAGACGCAGCGGCATGCTCTGCTGAAACAGGGCAGTGCCCAGCTGACCCGACATAAGCTGGCGAAATTCATAAAGGCTTTGTATGTTTAGGCGTTGATTATTGTTGCCACCACGCATGCGTTGCCACTGACGCAGTTTGGCCAAATATTTGGTGCTCTTGGCCAGTGTATATTCATAGAATTCCTTGTAGGACATAAAGCTTGTGTGTTTGGGATCATCGAACTCTGGATCATCAAAGAAATAACGCTCCAGTTCACGACGTTCGCTCAGCGCTTGACGACCACCCGCCCACCATTCCGCAAAATCTTCACTTATAAAGCTGGCTCCAGCTCGTTCCCTTTGCAAATCAACATTTACCTGCTCCATTTTTGCAGCAATAAAGCTCTATAATCTCCAGATGGCTAACGCCTGCTCTGCGTGCAACTAAGTTTCGCAAGAGACTGTCCATAAAATACGCTCTGCAGCAGGTTTTCTATGTTTTGCTTACAAAGTTCGCAAATAGCTGCACTATGGGACAGAAATAAAAAAACTTGGCCTTGGAGTTGAACAATCTTTTGATGAGTTTTTGGCCATAATCATGTTTCGGACAAATATAATACAAGGTAAGCGAGCAAATTTAGCTTCTTTAGATTTATTTATTGGATAAAATGAATGTGACGTCATGTGAAAGTTTTCGAATCATCTTGATACAAGACGCCGCGTTATGGTTATGGATCTTAACTATAGTTTGGGATCAGCGGCGAAGCGAGAACGTTGAATGTGGGGGGTGATGAGCCTCAAAATGCCGACTCGATTCAACAAATTACCGACAAATAACCGATTCTGAATTTTATTTCTCGAATATTGCGTGAAATATCCGAGATTTGCCAACTGATGGATGATTTTTAAGAGGCACCAAAGATCTTGGATATGTTAAGATGTAGCAACAAAATGTTCGACTTAGATGCGCTATTATGGCAAGGGGAACAAGTTTATTATATTTTTCCGAATTTCCGTGATTCGATTATACAGCTCCTATAGAGGTACTAAAGAGCACTACGGAAAGAATAAAAATTTTCCGAATTTTTTTTCAGTTCACAAGCACTGTACCAAATTTGATCGAATTCGTTTGATTACCGATATTGTCAAAATTTTTAATATCTTTTTTGTCGCTTCTGAGTTTTATCTTTCAAAGATTTTGACTAATTTTTTAAGACGCATTATATAATTTATTGCTATATAAAATATTGAGTCGAATATTGTTGCATTTATGGATTCATTATTCAGTGTTGCAAAAAGTCACATAGATATTTCACTAAGTATGGTGAGTTTACGCATGGTGAATGGACGCATGGTGAATATACTACGTTTTCGTTTCCCTTTTTACCTTTTTCCTACACAACGTAGTGACAATTCGTGCATCAATTAATATAAATTAAAGAATATTTAAAACTATAAATATTTGTTTTCATTATTGGCCATAACATCTATCTCTAATCTACAAAAGCACTCACTCATTTGTTCCATAGTACACTGGCCAATCTATTTATATATGCGCACTCTCTTTATGGTGCCTCCTCAAGAGTGTCCACAACTTTTGTTTTGTTTTTTCTTTTACCAGCTGGGTTGTGCCGGTTTAGTTGTTTACTTGAATCCAAGCTATAAGTTATCATCTGCTATCAACAGCTATAATTATCTGTATTTCAAAGTTCACGCATCCTCCGATTGCCCCCCTATGTGTTTGCAAAAAAAACATCGCTCTTTTGCATAGTGGCTCTCTTTCTCTGGAGCTCCAAGTATGCTCTTAAGTAAAGTTTTCAACGCAGGGGCTACGATTGTGCAATTGCTGATAAGTCAGTAAGAGCTGAGTATATAAAAGGCCTAAGCTACCTTCGTAAAGATTTCTTTTATACGTTTTTTCTGTTAGCTGTTGAAGAGAAATATTTTTTCTAAAAATTCGGCAAAATATTCGCACTTTATTTATGTCAATTTTAAGTTAATTAGTTATCGATAAATATTTTAAATTATTTTTTCTGAATCAATTCAAAGCGTGCACAGCTCCTAACGAATTTTTATATGGTTCATGTCTTGCTTTAATGGTTCTTGTCTTAAATAAATAAATTTCCCTTGTAATAAGCATAAGAATGCAGTAGAGCTGTGCTAGCAAAAAGTAATTTGAAATATGAATAGATGACGACAGCAAAGAAAAGTGGATTTAGGATCCAAATAATATTATTCGTTTTCCGATAATTATGTGGGACCTTCGGATTAAATTTTACGAAAAACAGCAGGAAATATATGTATTAAAAATATTTAGGCCTATCGCATGCTTAACCCTTTGCGGAAGCGTGCATGAAAGGGTTAATATGAGAAAAAATTATATTTAATAAGACCCGTAATTCTGATTGCATGAATAAAACTATTTATATTGAAGACAAAAATTGACAAATTTAATAAAAAGTCTAGTATTTACCATAGATTAAAAAAATAAAATAAAATTTTGAACGTTCAAGAAGATTGTTAAAACCTCCTCAACTTTAATGGTCTTATTTTATTGATGCGATAATATAATTTCACGATTTAAGGTCTTTAATTTTACTTTAAAATTATTTATTCGTGTTGAAATTTTTTAGGGGCCGAAACGATTTTTGATCCGCTCGGTGACGAAACATAGTTCTAGTCCTAGCAATTGCAATTGCAAAAAAAAAGATCGAAAAATTTGGACTATTTTTGGATAGCCCACCTCTTTAAATATAAAACGGATTTTAGATGAAATTGCTTCGATTTACAAATAGTTTTTTGGTGTGCTGGGCTGTTAAAACTTCATATACATGTAGCTGAGAAGTTTGCGGGAAAAATGCTCCTGAATATAGATAGAGGACTCTCTACCGTTCAAAAACCCCTATAAATGTTTTTCCCTATATATGGATGAAATCTTTTCTATTTAAAGTGGATTCAAAGCTGAATTGATGGTTGTTCGGGAAAAAGGTCTTGAAAATACAAACAAGATCTTCAGCTTTAATGTTGTATTGGTGGAAAATATCAGTACGCGTTGATCTAGATATATTTGAATTTATGAAAAAGGTCTTTTAATTTTTTACGTTCTTAAGTTATGTTTGGTGCGTTGGGTTTTTTTGAAACCTTTTAGAAAATCGCAGCTTACAAGAAATTCGATATATGGGGTAAGTTTTAAGTTGATATGTTGAGGGATGTGGGAGAAAACACGGTAAATCGATTGCGGAGGTTGGGGGTTCGCACCGATAAAATCTGAATGTGAATCAGCTTACTAAAATTTGTGATTCGAGATCACTTGTAACCATAATTAGGTAGAGTCATATTAGTATATTTTTGACTATAAATAAATAATTCCCTGTTAGACCCCTTAGAGACGTCGGAGACACCCCAAAGTTACCTAAAATATGATCAGGGTGAATAGAGAAGTCGATATACCCATGTCCGTCTGTCCGTCCGTCCGACTGTCCGTTTGAACGCCTAGATCTCAGAGATGGTAAGAGCTAGAGTTACCAAACTTTCACATTAGATCTCATATTATTCCATAGGAGACAAGTTTATTTTATTTTTTTGATATCGGGGATAAATTATATAGCTCCTATATGGGTGTTTGAGACGACATCGACAAAAAAAAATCGGTTGACTATATCATATAGCTCCAATAGGACCAATCGGTCTAAAAAAACGTTTTTTATACAAAATCCGATGGGTTTCATTTGTTTGTAAAGATATTTGAACTAAATTCACCATTCAGATATTTTTTAAAGTATTTAATCACTGTGTCAAATTTTATTGAAATCGGTTGACTATATCATATAGCTCCCATAGGAACGATTGGTCAAAAAAAAATTTTTTGCTAAAGAAATTCTTCTGTTTTTGGTTTTTTGTAAAGGAACCGGATTTTATTGCAAGCTAGTGGTACAGGGTATCCCAAAGTCGTCCGCGCCCGACTTTGCGTACGCCTTTTTTTAAACACAGATGCGTGAAGCCATAACGCATCACTCTGTTATATTTTAAATGATTTAAACTTTTTTAAATATTAAACGGCGTGGCCAAAAAACGCGGGGGATCGGGAAAAGATATTGACATGATTCAAAAAACTTCATCTTCTGAGGAAGATGCCAGCTGCGCACCAGCTGGTAAAGTTTGATGTCTCTAGCTCTTGTATTCTCCGAGATCTAAGCGTTCATACAGACGGACGGACAGACATGGTTGAATCGCTACCAGAGGATATGATAAGCATTTTGGTATAAAGGACTTGGGATCTGCCACGGCTCTTTCTGACCGTTACATGCATTGCACAAATCTAGTATACACTTTGAACCTATAGGTACAGGGTATTAAAATAGTAGGAAGTTTATGTACTGGATCGTAGAATCAGCTACAGCTGAAATCTTTAAAGCGTAGACAGATTTTTTTTAATAATCGATGCTCACAAGTCGATAAGAAGTCGATAAGCATATGTATCAGTGCTGCAAAACAACGATGTATCGATATATCGAAGTTTAAATTATATAGACTGATTTCTGGGTATTCATTGCATACTTACGTAAGTCGCTTAAGCTTTAAAATTAAACTTAAAGCTAAGCCGTAAAACTTTCTTGAGATATAAGTCATATAAATATTTTTATATTTTTTATTTGTTCCATTTTATTTTGATTTTATATAGAAAAGCGACACTGACATTTTGTTTTTTTGTTTTTTTTTGTTGTTGTTGTATTTATACCTATATACTCTTGTGCAACAATAAACAAAATATATAGGTAAGGTATGAATTTCAACAGTTTTTGCTATTTTTTGTTTCTTATCAGCTTTAACATTTTTAAATATTGTAAATTTTGTTATCTTTTGTAATTCGTTTATTTGTTGTTCTAATTTTGCATTTTTAAGTGCAAATTATTTATTGTTTTTTTTTAGGCTGCTTGTTAAAAACGTAAAATTTTTGCTTTGTGTTAACTGTGATAACCTGAATGAATGTTCTTAGACTTGCCTGGTTTATTAATACCCTTTCTTTTATTCTTTATTGTTTTGTATTTTTCGAACACTTTTAACATTCAACTTTTCGCAGGATTTTTATTATTTTTTATCATGTTTTACGTACTAAATACTTGCAATAACAACAACAAATGGAAATTAATTTAGTTGGATTTGTTTTTAATTAAATATAATTGTTGGTTTGTGTAACTCTTCTTATCACATACAAAGCACATATACATACATATGTAGTTAGTATGCAATCTTCGGTATATATATAATCAATATATATATATCATTTTCATTTAATTATAATTAATAATTAATTTTTATAGTATTTCTCTTGTTATATCGTTGTGCTTAATGAAACTTTCTTTGCCTTTGTGCAATTTAATTAACTTCTCAAGCTTTACATTCACACACACACATACACACACACATGCGCACATACGCACACAAAGTGAACACATACACTAGCAATTATTGAACACA
Organism: Chymomyza amoena; assembly: GCA_037043745.1. NCBI lineage: Eukaryota > Metazoa > Arthropoda > Insecta > Diptera > Drosophilidae > Chymomyza > Chymomyza amoena. The sequence goes on from JBAMAX010001363.1 coordinate 176,368, forward strand.
CATACTTGGTACATATGCGCAGATCTCCGTGTGGGATTTTTTGTAGAACTCAGCAAAATATACAAATTTTTTAGCGCTTTTTCAACTTATTACTCTGCTTTTTTCAGTAGCCAAACTCGATTGAACAAAAAAATAAATTAATTAATTAAAATTCGGAGTGCCGAAATTTTATGCTACAAGTAACGTTGCGCCAACGTTTACCGAAACTCCGAATTCGAGTGCCAGTTTAAAAGCATTTTCGTTGCGGCCAAAATAGCATTAAGTTTTAGGACTTATCACAAAGGCAATTCGGATACATTTAGTTTGGTTTTCTTTGAAATATAGCTAGTAATTTTAACTTCGAAAGCTTAATTTTATATATCTCTAACGCTCAGCGCCACAAATTTGCTCAACAAATTTGATAGCTTTTTTCGAATTAAGCTTAGGATATCATTCCGAAATTGGTATGACAGCTATATTTGATGTAAGCCTGTTAAGCATTTTAGGAATTTTAACTCCGAATGGTTTATTTTATATATCTCCAACGCACAGCTTCACAAATTCGCTCAACAAATTTGATAACTTTAGGATATCAATCCGAAATGGGAGCTATATTTGATGTAAGCCATTTAGGCATTTTAGGAATTTTAACTCTAAAAGCTTTATTTTATATATCTCTAACGCACAGCGCCACAAATTTGCTCAACAAATTTGATAGCTTTTTTCGAATTAAGCTTAGGATATCACTCCGAAATTTGTATGGAAGCTATATTTGATGTAAGCCTGTTAAGCATTTTAGGAATTTTAACTCCGAATGCTTTATTTTATATATCTCTAACGCACAGCTTCACAAATTCGCTCAACAAATGTTTTAAAAAGCATTTTGGGAATTTTAACTCCGAAAGCTTTATTATGTCTCTAACGCACAGCTCCACAAATTCGCTCAACAAATTTGTTAGCTTTTTTCGAATTAAGCTTAGGATACAACTCCGAAATTTGTATGACAGCTATATTTGATGTAAGCCTGTTAAGCATTTTAGGAATTTTAACTCCGAAAGCTTAATTTTATATATCTCTAAAGCACAGCTTCACAAATTCGCTCAACAAATTTGATAACTTTAGGATATCACTCCGAAATTTGTATGGCAGCTATATTTGATGTAAGCCTGTTAAGCATTTTAGGAATTTTAACTCCGAAAGCTTAATATCTCTAACGCACAGCGCCACAAATTTGATAGCTTTTTTCCAACTAAGCTTAGTATATCATTCCGAAATTGGTATGGCAGCTATATTTGATGTAAGCCTTAAGCTTTTTTTTATATATCTCTAACGCACAGCTTTACAAATTCGCTCAACAAATTTGATAACTTTTTTAAAATAAAGCTAAGGATATCACTCCGAAATTTGTATGGCAGCTAAGCCTGGAGTTACTTATTTGCATATATATTGCTTTTAAACTGAAAATGGAAGTCCTAAAATAAAATCTAAATATGTTAGCTGATAAAATACATAGAACAATTTTATGCAAGCATACAAGAATTTTTAAACATACTTTAAAAATGGTTTTCGGACATAAGATCTAGTTGGAATATTGTTTTCGCCGAAAATTGTAATTTTTACGCGTTACGCATTATTTAAAAATAAGACCAAAACAAATAGGAAATTTGCTCAACAAATTTGATAGATTTTTTCAAATTAAGCTTAGGATATCGCTCCTAAAAATGGTTTTCGGACATAAGATCTAGTTGGAATATTGTTTTCGCCGAAAATTTTAATTTTTAAGCGTTACGCATTATTTAAAAATAAGACCAAAACAAATACCTACGAATTTTTTAGTTATAATTTTTTTAAACATACTTTAAAAATGGATTTCGGACATAAGATCTAGTTGGAATTGTTTCTCCGAAAATTGTAATTTATACGCGTAACGCATTATTTAAAATTAAGATTAATTAATATTTAAACATACTTTAAAAATGGTTTTCGGACATAAGATCTAGTTGTAATATTGTTTTCGCCGAAAATTGTAATTTTTACGCGTTACGCATTATTTAAAAATAAGACCAAAACAAATACAAAAAGCATACAAGAATTTTTAGACATACTTTAAAAATGGTTTTCGGACATAAGATCTATTTAGTTGGAATATTGTTACTCCGAAAATTGTAATTTTTACGCGTTACGCTTTATTTAACAATAGAACCAAAACAAATACCTACAAATTTTTTAGTTATAATATGCATTTTTTTTTTGTGGTGACGATGGCTTTAATATTAGTCCACATCCGAAAACGATTTAAAAATTAAATTAAAAGTTCAGTCCTAAATTTATATGGTTATAATTTCGTAGACTGTAGAGCTGCTTTAAGCTTAACAAAGCATTACTCCTAATTTATGCTCAGAGTTCGAACTTATATAATCCTAAAATTCACAAATTCGTAAAAAAAAATCTATATACATGGGCGCTAAAAACATTTACTAGGCAGCATAAAATATTAAAAAAATAAATAAAAATTGCTGTTTTTTTTTCTTTTGACACACATACGCAGAGTTACATAAAATTATGGCTTTGCATATAATATTATTATTTAGTTTTTTTGTTTTAGTTGTTGTTTATTTAGTTTTGTTTCTTTTCAGATATTTGAACATTGTTATTTATTGTAACAGTTATTAGGTATACGTATATAAGAATTTCGCTAGGCCGTTTTATTTAGCGCCGGCTTTGCTTGCTTGCACATTTTCACATTCAGTGTACATAATTAGTATATAGTATACTAAATAGTATGTATATAAATATTTTTGTATAATCGTATTTATTGCACAACACAAAACTAAACTACGTATATATATATATATACATATATGTATGCATATGCATATATATAAACAACGCTTTCAAAATGTACAAAACTCATTTCATTTTTCCATATACTATATATATGTATATTTATTCTTTTGTTATATATTCACTTATATTTCTTCTCTTTTATTATTATTTTCAATTGTTTATAAACTAGTAAAGTGCACTAAAACTTAAAATTAGCTGGCGCTGGGGACGGCTTGCCAGCTGCATTTTAAATCAAAATCAAATTGAGCTAAATTAACCAAAAAAAAAATTGTATTATTTATAATAATAATAAAAAAAATATATATTCTTGTTAAAATGGACACAGACATACATACTATATGCTACAATTTGTTGTTGTTTAAATAGATTAAGCTTTATGCAGGAAATCAAACCAGAACACTGTTAATTGGTTTCAAGGCGAAAACGTTAGTAAAATTATATTACTACAAAAATTCAAATTGCAAACCAAAATTGTTTAAATTTTAGATGGCATCTAAGGCAAATATGTTTTCAATTCTAATGTGCATTAACTAATCTCTGCAAAATTGGCGCCCTGGACAGCAACAACTGGTTTTATTGCAAACGTAACAGTAACAACTATCGATAATTTTATCGATTACGCGTTTATTTAAAAACATATTTGTTTTCCTGTGTTATCTTTTTCTGCTACTTTGCCTATATGTACCTGCTTGCTTGCACGTTCGATATCGTTGCTAAAATATGAACTTGCAGTCGATCAATAACAATCGATTATGCACTTTTTTGTCTTTTGCTGCTGCGCCTATTTCAAATTTGTATATAATTGGTATCTTACAGTTGATTTTTTTTTAGTTTATATACATGTAGTTGAAACTATCGATCATGCTATCGCATACACTGTTATATACAAATCTATGAGTTCTATTCTTCTGTGTAGTAAAAGCACTTGTTATTGGTTTACATGTAGCATAAATTATCGATTACATTATTTTGAATATATTCGTATTTGTTATCGCTCAATATCGTTAGTAAAATGGGCTTACTTGAAGACCAGCTGCTTTTATCGCTAAAGCTTTTTTTATAAATATTAATTAACTTTGTTCACTATTTTATGAGGTAGTTTGATTATGCATTCGATTAAAAAGTACAAAAATCAACTTATTCTACAACAATTCTATGAAATAAAAATATGTATTAAGTTTTAAGTGCCTCTTGCGTAAGAAAATTATAAACTGTACGACTTTTGTAAGCTCAACTTACTTATTAAAAATAAACTGGTGTGGCACTAGTCTAAAAATTGGTTCTTGGCTATGAGTTTCTATTATTGGTCTATTTCAAAAATTTATAATTGCACTTTTTAACGAAAAAATTTGTGTTAAAACATGTTCAAGATCAACTTTAGGCTATTGTGTGGCTGTGGCTAAGCTATTATAATCTATTAAATAATTTTAATTAAAATTATTATACATTAAGGCGCTGATATTTCGATTTCGGATTTGACTGTTTTTATTGTATTGTTAGTTAAGCTGTTCTGCTAAAATCGCACTTTTATTTTCGGTTTGATTTCCTACATAAAGCCTAGTTCAATTTCATCTATATGGTATTTTGTATGTGTGTAGTTGTATGAGTGTGCGTGAGTTTAGACGGTTTCTGCCAGTGCACCAAGACCCAAGCTGAGCGCTTTAAGCAAGCACAATTTGATTGCACTTGCCGCCTTGGTCAGTGGTCAGTAGCAAACGCTTTTGCTCTGTTTTGTGTTTAAGTTATATAACAAATCTCTACAGCTGTACTTTACAATTACAATTTCACATTAGTTAATTAAAATTATTATTAATTTATTACATACATACAAACATTGTATACTCTTATTTTAGTTAAATGTTTCGCTTCAACAGTTTATATATTTTCAACATTCATACAAAGTAAAATTATAAAATATTACAACACACGACAAACAAACTAACATTACAAATTATAATAATAATAATAGTTATATAATAATAATTATGATAATTATATAAAAAAAAAAAAAATTATCAATTTCGATTTGAATTTCAATTTTTCACATTTTTCTTTCATTTACTTGCTCTATTGTATACATAAATCATTTAACAAATGCAGGCATATATAGTGTACATAAATATATAATATATATATATTTTATTTTTTATGTATATAAATTTTCATTTCATAATTTCATTATGCATGTATTATACCTCTAAAAAAACTTGGGTCATTATTCAATAATTTTTTTTGTTTTTGTTTTTTGTTTTAGTTTGTTTTGCAATTTAGTTGTTATGTATTCATTTTAAATTAATATATATATATATTTTTTATTTATTTGCATTTTGTGTGGCACAGCCACATTTTGAACTTTAGGCCTTGTTTACTCCTCTGGCTCATTCGATGGTACGTTTTATTGCTACACAGCAACATTCGTTTTGTGCGGGTGTAAAATATGCTTTCATGTGTATTTGTGTATTGAGTGTATATGTGCGCGTGTGTATGAGTGTGTTTGGGCCTGGTAGCTGCCATCATACATATTTTCTGCTATGTAATCCGGTTCCGTGCCCAAGGTGGGTGCAATGCGTCAGAATTTTTACGTTTTGTTTTTTGTTGATAGAAAGAGTGCGAATATGTGGGTGGTGTGTGTGTGTGTGCTGCACAGAACTTCTACGGCGTGTGTGGCTGAGTATGCATATAAGTTAGAGAGAGATAACGATAGCTGTAGACGGAGATGCGAAGACGACGTAGACAACGGCAAGGCTTTGGCTAGGCCTGGACAACAATTAAACTACAACAATAATTAGAGTGCGTTCTGTTTTCATTAATTTTCTTGCATTGAGCAGGCTGCGTGCATGCCTATTTGGTTTCATCCTGGTCCATTGGCTCCTCGGAGTCATCACGCGATAGGGTTCTAAAATGGTAAAATATAATTAATTTATTTGTATTTAAAATATAAATTTAGAATAGATAATGATGAGCTAAAGTACTGCCAAATTGTCGTGAAAATGCCTGCCTAATGTTAACAACGTTGACGTTGAGTAATTCCTGCAGCTCCGTCAAGGTAGGAAAGGACCTCTCCGAGCCTTTTGATACCGTGCGAGGTTTTAGACAAGGCGACCCCTTATCATGCGACCTCTTCAACTTCGTCAAGGAGAGCGTTCTGCTGAAGGCCGACGTACATCGCACTGGCACTATCTTCTACAAGAGTGTCCAGCTCCTTGCGTACGCCGACGACATCGACATCATTGGGCGTACCAAGCGAAATGTCACCGCCGCCTTCAGTGCTATCGAACGTGAGTCTGCAAAAATGGGTCTGGCGGTAAATGAGGGCAAAACGAAGTATATGCTGTCGACAAGTAGGGACGTGCGGCGGCTTGGGTCCCAGATAACGGCCGACAGCTATACTTTCGATGTTGTCAAGGAATTCATCTACCTTGGCACCGCTGTAACCACCGACAACGATGTCAGCCTGGAGATCAAGCGCAGAATCACCTTTGCCAACAGGTGCTATTTCGGTCTCAATAGGCAATTGATTAGTAGAGACCTCTCTGGCGCGTCAAAACTATCACTCTACAAGGCACTCATCCTTCCAGTGCTTATTTACGGCGCGGAAGCCTGGACCGTGTCGCTAACTGATGCAGCTGCCCTGGGAGTTTTCGAGATGAAAGTACTGCGCAAGATCTTTGGTCCTATTCGAGTTGGCGATGACTACCGCATCCGCACCAACCAGGAGCTGTATGAGCTCTTCAACGACATGGACGTTGTTCAGCGTATCAACATCCAACGGCTTCGCTGGCTCGGACATGTCGTTAGGATGGACGAGGATGCTCCAGCTAGACGTGTGTTTGATGCGGTAGTCAGCGGCCGCAGGCGGAGAGGACGACCGTGTTTGCGTTGGAAAGACCAAGTGGTAGCGGCCCTGTCTTCGCTCGGTGTGACCAACTGGAGAAGGCGCGCGCAATGCAGAGGCGCCTGGAGAGATGTTTTAAGGCAGGCCGTAATCCGGTAATCGGGTTGTTATGGCCACATAAGAAAAAGAATGTTAACAACACCCATTGAGGGGCTACAAAAAGACCTCAGTTATGTAAAAAAGTTGCCCTGCGTATGTCTGGTCCCTCGAGAGAAACATTCCCACAATTGTACACCATCACGACAACACACTAAATACAATTCTATGAATATACATTCGTTTTTTTCGTGCATAGATGGCCTGACTTGCAGAAGGTCCAAACAGACTATTCAGAGTCTCCACATAATTAAATTAATGCCTAATCCTATTATATGTCACAATTTGCTTTCCTTTGTAAGCGCAGTACAAATTTTTTCTAAGCTTTCACTTTGAACTGTCCGAGCAGCATGCTTTACTGCATTACCTGTGCATTGACTGCATGGAGAGGCCCGCCATGGCCGTGACCGTTTCAGATTCGTCATGTTCGATCTTAAGTGCGTCCAGCGCGGACAGGCCAACGGTATGCTCCAGCCGTCGCACGCATGGCCAGTGAGTTTGCTGCAAATATTTTAAGCAAATGAATTAAGTTCTTTCCATATAACAACAACCATCACTAACTCACCTGAATGGCAATTGTCTTCTGCAACGTATTGATAGCATTTTGGCAGGGCGGACGCTCAAGTTCACCCTTGGCAATGGGCGCTGCCGGATCGCCAAGTAAGGCGCGTACACACTCTTGCGCCGAATCACATATAGCCGCCAGATCGTAGCCACCCTCCAGCGCCAGAACCACTTTGCCATTGGCCAGCTGCAGTAGCTCACGTGTCATAAAGCCAAAGCAGGCTGGTGAGACATGATAACCACCAAGCGGTGCCGGATGTCCGGCAGCCGCATCAAAACCGGACGAAACGAGAACAATGTCCGGATTAAAGCATTTGGCTATGGGCATCACAACGGTACGGAATGCAGCGATATATTCGGCATCACCCAGCGGTGGGTTTAACGCACCAGACCAGGAAATGTTTACATTGAAGCCTATACCAGCACCGGCGCCGCACTTTTAGCACAAAGAGCAAAAGATTAGTTTTTCATGTACAATATTTTTTTAGTTACGACTTTACCTCTGTGGGACCACCTGTGCCTGGAAAGAAATTACCGTCATCGTGTCGATGTATGGAAAGGTATAGAATGTCGGGACTTTGGTAGAATGCCTGCTGTGTGCCATTGCCATGATGCACATCCTGCAAAAAAACAGAAATTATTTAATATACACAATGGGCACATGGCTTAGTAAGCTACTTACCCAATCCACAATCAGTATGCGCTTCATTTCAGGCATGCGTTGACGCAGCAGCTTGGCCGCAATTGCTATCGAATTAAAGAAGCAAAAACCCATGGCCAGATTTGCCTCAGCATGATGACCGGGCGGTCGCACTACAGCAAAACCATTTCTTAGATCACCCTTGGCCGTTTTGAAGGCCAAATCGATAACACAACCTGCTGCCATGCGCGCAGCCGCCGCTGTATGATGCTCATTCCAAGTGGTGTCCAAATCAACGCCAAGTCCACCACACGAGAGCCGCACAAAGCTGGCAGATAGCGCACTCTCAAGTTTCTGGCGATTCAGTTGATTCGAGCCAAAGAGCATAGCATGAGCCTCGGTATGCACCGTTTGCAGCTCCTCCTGCGTAGCCTTGCGCGAACGCAAGCGGTCGCAACGCTTGATCAGATCCGTTTCCATGAGACGCGCCCAAACGCTTTGTAAGCGTCCGCTATGCTCCGGATGCACAGCATTGTCACCGCAAATGCAGGCATGCTTCAACATGAGATTATCGTAGGCTAGGCCCGTGGTGATCTTGTGCAGGGACGAGTTCGAGGAGGACGAGGGCGGCGATGTGGCTGGTGTTACTACGTTAATCGCAGCTGTGATCGGCTGATGTGCTACTGCATGCTGATGCCGCACATTAGCTGCCACATAGCTACCTAAAAGATGCCGTTTGTGCGGCAACGTTAAATTCACGGGCGGTATATGATCGGCTGAGGATGAGGTTGCTATAGGCGTTGGATGCTGCCCGGTATCCGGTATTTGACTAATGCCATGCGGCCCCAGCGGCACTAACGGGCTGGACAGTGTACGCGACAGCGGACGTATTAAGCCCTTGGCCACTTCCTCGGGATCACTTTGCTGTAGTGATTGCATGTAGAGCAGCTCTCGTTGTTGCTGCAAATACTCGTGATCTCGCAGCTTGCTCGACTTGCCCACCGTTACATGCGGCACACCGGCCGGCGCATATAGACTCGTCGCTGCTGCAATTGCCTCAGGCAGATTCTGTGAGGTACTTGTGGCAATCGTGCTCGTCAGTATGGTCTTCGGCGGCTTCTTTTTATCAGTAAGATCCATTACCTCAGCAGCCGAATCGTCCTCTTCCTTAAGCTGCGGCTCACGTACAGCACCGCTGCGTGTGAGCACAGTTTGGCGTAGCTTCTGAGTGAGCATATGATGCTCATAGGCCTGACGCTCAGCCTAGCAAAAGAAAACCAAATGTTAAAAAATAATTTTGATCCAACTGAGCAACAACAACTACTCACCTCACTGTTCTCATAGTGCGTGTGCACAACATTCACCTGACCTGCGCCGGTTAACATGGGATGACCCAGCGGCAGCGGCGCCGACTGCGTACGCCCTAGCGGCCGATGGCCCTGCTTATTGAGATGCGCCTGCGCAACCTGTGCATCGGTAATGGGCGTCGTATGATGATGCCCATAGATGCCATGACTGTTTGTGGGCGGCATTGTGCCGCTGTTCACAGCTGCTGCTGCCGTTGCAGCGGCCACAGCGACTGCATGCAGATTAGCGGCCGAAGCTGCACTAACCTGCTGCATGTAGGACGATGAAGAGGGCAAAATGGTGGAGGCAGCATGTGCTTGTGGTGGCGCCACATCGCCCACCAGCGAGGCCTGCGATGACGATGTGGATGTGGCTGAAGCAGAACGCACCACTGGCGATGGCTGTGGCGCAATGCCCGTGGGTGGTACCATGCTCAGCGGCGCTGCCTGTCGGCCAAAAGCCATGCCCAGCGGATTGTAGTAGGTGGGCGGCGCACCGGCCAAGGCAACAGCAGCAGCAGCGCCATGTCCACCGCTGCTCACATGCTGATGCAGTGCCGCAAACATGGCATAGTTGACCTGAGCCGAAGCCTGTGCCGCATTGGCCTGTGCCGTGGCCTGTGCGTTGGGTAAATGCGGACGTCCCAGCGATATGTTAGGCATCGATGGGGAGCTAAACAGCGGCAGATCATTGATGCTGCTGCGCTGACCCGGCTGGTATTGGCTGCCCTCCTCGTTCTCTTCCTGTATGGGCGCGCTGGTTGGTGAGCCGCGGCTGCCCACAACGCCTACGCCTAAGGCGGATGAGGGTGGCGAATTTGGACCCGAATCCGGTGTGCTGTTGCAGTCTAATGGGGATAGTGGTAACAAATGTTTTAGCAACTCTATGCAAAAGTTGACAAAAAAAATGGGATTAATGTTAATGCAGCAAATGGCAGCGTTGGCAGCAGGAGCAGCAGCAAAATGTGGCATGTGGCAATAAACGATGGTCAAGTTGGCTATTGTTAGTGAGTTAATATAATAATTATAGAATAAAACTTGAACAGTTTCTTGTAAGGATTAGGAGGCAACAATAACAACAACAATGCGCATACAATAATCAAACTTCAGCAGCTTTTATATATAATACTTTTGGTGTGTGTGTGTGTAACTATGTGTCTTAGTTCCATACCTTTCCATACCTAAAATCACTCCAATCAACTTCAATCAAGTTCAAGCAGCTGCAACACTTTAAATAATTTGTAAATACTCAGTTTGACCAACTTGCTTCAAGTAGTTTCAAGCAGTTTCCACTGCTTGCCATGCTGCACGCTACCGCCTGTATGTATGGGCATATAGAGGGTGTTTTTTTTTGTTTTGTTTTTAATTTAACGCTAGAACTTTTTCATGCTTAATACTGTTGGAAAAAAAAAGATGCTTTGTAGGTTATAATTAGCTATTTTTTAGCAAGCTCGATCCTATCGCTTAAAAAAATTACTCTTCGGGAAACAAACGATTTAAAAATTAATGAAACTTTAGAAAATGACGTCGTATACTTTGATATCAGCTTCTTACATATTAAGGTAAGAACTTTTAGAAATTTTTAGACTGACATTCCTTTTCTTTTCAATTAAATAGTCGACTTGGTCTCTGATCAGGACTCATTAGTATACCTTATTCAAACATTTTAGATTGACATTCCTTTTCTTTTCAATTATTAGTCGACTTGGTCTCTGATCAAGAATCATTTTTATACCTTGTAAATTAAGGTACCCATTATAATAACTTTTAGACATTTTTAGACTGATATTCCATTTCTTCCCAAATTTAAGTCGACTTAATCTTCGGCAAAGAATTTATTCAGCGACCTCTGCGGGATATTGTGAGTACCTGCACCAAACCTTTTTGTAGGTTCATTTTCATAAAATGCTTTTTAGTGTTTGCCGGCTTCGTTATCGCTCAGGATAATTTGGAATTGCTGGCCAATGATAAAAATGTGCTCTAAAAGATTATTACCGGTGAGGAATTGTGAATTTATGGCTGGAAACAAAACATAGTCTTTACAGTGGAAATTTTCCATTCGACCTTTTGGATTGTTTTCTACGATTTTGTAGGAGTTGGCGTTATGCACCATGAGGTCTGACGATAGATAGTAAATATTACCTGTTTTTAAATTTGAAAATCTCACTTATAGGGCAAAGGAAGAACACCATAAGTGCATTGAAGACTAAAATGTTTTTACAATATCCGCAACTGTATAAGAAGTCGATTTGTTCGAAATCGATAAAGCAGTGTAATTTTTTTCCAAGGTATTTGATATGCCTATTAAGTCACTACTATACTGTAAAAATATTTTGCTACAGCTCGTTATATTTATACTTTACTATATTGGTGTAACCTAAAATGTATTTTTATAGCGCCACGCCCCATGACATATAAATTACATACTAAAAAAAAGTTTTCGCTCACGCCCATAGAATTGAATTCTCTACAACAAAGTTATTAGACAGTTTTACGATAAAGCTTAATAATTACGAGAACGAAATTTAATGTTTTTTTTTTTGTGTTAAAAACTTTAGCTAATTTTTTTTTTAGCACTGCTTTTATTAGGAATATTATGCAAAATAATTTACGTCTTTAGTCAGATTCTCGACCTAATAACAATTTTTGAATTTTTGATCATTAAATATAATTCTAATGAAGTCTTACTATTCAAAGTTTCAGCCGTCAATGGTATTATTAAGTTTCCTAAGATTTATTTTACAATCTTACATGAGAAAAGTTCTAAAGATTTTTCTAACAATCTTACATGAGAAAAGTTCTATATGCCTTCCAAAAAAAACACCCTTTATATTTTGTGTGTGTGTGTGTGATAGGTGCATGTCGTGAGTTTGAGAGTGTTTATGTGTTTGTGTTTAAGTGTCATCATACGTACTTGTCAAGACGGAGTTCTTCTGCTGTCTACGCTGCGCCGCCTGCAGCAAGCGTTCATGACGTCGCGCCCCCGCGGACCCACCGATGCGTGCCTTACGCTCAATAACGCTCTGTTTAAGGCGAATCTTTAGCAGGTTCGGTTCGGATGCTGTTATCGAAGGGTTTGACATTTGGTTTACATTTAAAGTTAGGCATTAGATAACAAGAAAAAAAAAAAAGGAACTACAGTGTGTACAACTCTAAGATGAGAAGAGATCTTACTATTTTAGGTACTGGCTATTTAAATCTGGCGCTACCTTATTATCGTAGATCATTGCTCGAGTTACTACTTTATCTAAGTATAACTCAATTTCTAAGAGATTTAAGCTGAACTAAGCATTTGGAGTTTTACAAGTTTATAACAACTCTTTCCCTATTAAAGATGATAAGAGATCTTACTAGGTACTTGGGTACTGGCCATTTAAGTCTGGCGCTACCTTGTTTTCCTAGATCATTGCTCGAGTTACTACTAAATCTAAATATAACAAAATTTTTAAGAGATTTAAGCTGAACTTAGCATTTGGAGTTTTACAAGTCTATAAAAAGTCTTTCCCTATTCTAGATAATGTCATGATTTAAGCTGAACTTAGTTTTTGGAGTTTAACAAGTTTATAAAAACTCTTTCCCTATTCTAGATCATGTCATGGCCAATAAATTGCATGAAAATTCCTATGAATTGAAACGTTTCCATTTGAAAAACTTTTTGATGTGGTGAAAAACTCAGATTTTGGTACTTTTCGGTTGCTTGATGGTTACGTCCAGCTCTAGGCCAGCGGCCATCAAAAAGGACCTCCTTGTGCGTAAGTGCGTCTGAGCTGTTCGAGGACAGGCAACCACTATAACCTAACCTATATTTAGATTTCACGCATGAATATTCTACTGGAACCCATTTTAGTCTTTATGCTCCTATATTTTGAGATTTTGTTGATCTAGCTAAAGAATGCATGTTAGGATTGAATAGTCCTCTAATTGCAAAAAAAGTTTAAATTTTTAATAAACTATCTAATAGACTTTGAGATGATTTTACAATCTTCATATAAACAGCATATAAACTATCGTAGCATCATTCTTATATTTTTCAAACTAGATGTTATCAGGTAGAGATGCCTCATTAAAGATTAAAATCGTAAGCTAATTTAGGTATACGAGGTCAGTTCTTCGCAAAAAACCAACATTTTTGTAAATGAGCTATAAGTAATATGAGTAGAAGCCACATTTACTAGACGGAGTAAAGACACACTCACGTTAAGACAATTTCTACCAATCACCCATCATCTTTGTAGATTGGGTCTTATTAGATATTAGCGCTAGGTCAATTCTTCTAAACACCATCATCTTTTTAGATTATAGAGGATTATTTGTCAGCAAGATGAGAAATTGTAGTAGAAATAAGGATAATAACGTTCTTCCTATTTAGCTGTACGGCTCTGAAGCATGTGTGAAGAAGATGATAATGCTGTAATTGCTCGTAGAGTGGTATAATACTACTACCAGCTTTACACCGATCTTGATATAGTTAAGGCGTTACATAGACGTATGGATGAAGAAATTTGAATACTAATAATTTAATGCAATTTTACGGTTCTTAAAGAAAGATGATGTTGTCGTAGACAGTGCCAACGTTGGAAGATCACAGTAGATTTTATTAAGATAGAGGCGCCTTATGTGGGGCTGTAAACATACGTCTCTTGAAGAAACATGACACAAGTATAGACAGTGACTACATTTGAAAAATCAACTAAAAAACGTACTAACTTTAAGTAGCACGGAAGTGAAGATTTGGTGATCAAAGGCGCCCTACATGGGGCCACAACCCTACAACGTAATAAGATAGAGACTTTAGTCTACATGCTGTTTATTGTTTACATGAAGCTTGTAACATTTATCGAGAGTTTTTAAAATAATTACTCAAATAGGGAGCTAGCTATTCTAACCCAAAGTTCTCCTCTTTAAAATTTCTCTGACTTCCTTCTAAAACACACTATGCCCTATAGTTTCTGTTAGGGGTATTTATAACCCAAAAGTTTAGTAGTTAACGATAATTCATAACGATAAGCAGAGCATTTCCATTAGTCAGGTTTGGGCACAAATAGAGCACTAATATCTAGTTGCTAGTATTAACTGGGGACAACAATGCTTAGCTTCTTTACAAATAAATAAATAAAACCTAATGAAATTAATTTTTCTTTTTTTAAATTAAGCTTGAATTGCTTGCAACTTACCTGTCTTCCTGAGTGGGAAATCAGATTCATATTTGAGCAGTGATGAGGGCGGCTGAGGTATTTTGTATGGATGCGCGCTGGTCACGGTGCCCGCGGGCAGTGACTCACCCGAGGAACTCTTAACAACACCGCTGAAAGAATGCAGAAATGAGTAAACTAGTTGTATATAATAAGTAAATACTTTACCGATTTCGATAGGGAGACGTTGTCGTTGTGCCATTGGACGCCGCTGCCTGAGACTTGCGGCTCAAGATGAAGCACTAAAATGGACAAAGGAATACTTGTGAAAGAAAATCTAATAAATGTATTTAGGGATTAGTTTACATTGAGAATCTGTTTAACTTCAGGACTGGCGTTGGCGCTACAATTCTCCTTACGCTTCATCACCTCCCGTTCGCGTCTATCACGCTGCTGCTGCTGTTGTTGTTGTTGTTGCTGCTGCTGCTGATGTTGTTGTTGATGGTGTCGATGCTGTTCCTCGACTGTCGCTGACGTCACAATGCTATGTTCCCGCAGTTTCTGATAAGCGCCATGAGTATGCACCGCAAACTGAAACAAAAAATTGGAAAGATATTTGTTTTAAATAACATCTTTCTTGGACTTAATAAATACCTTATAAAAACGCTAAAATCGATTTTTTAATTTATTTGAATACCCAGAAAAAATTATAAACGTTAAACAACAAATAAATAATACTACGATATCCACAAAAACAAACAAACTCTTCGTTTTTTGGGAATATATGAAATATAATAGTAAATCAAAATTACGATTTATCAAACTAATTATAATGTAAAAGCGTTTTTTTCGGGAACTTCATATCACAATTATAATAAATTCAGGGTTTGGTTATTATATCTTATATCAGCCCTGGGATTTTGCCGTTCATGCGAATGGACAGACCGACAGCCGAACATGTCTATAACGACTTTTCAAGTCACCCTGATCACACTTTAGCTAACTTTGGGTAGGCTTAGATGTCCTCTTCTCTTTGTTACAATATAGACGTTTTTGAAATGGACAGAGTAGCCTTTGCACCCTAAGATGCAGGCTATAAAGGCCGGTTGAGGTCTAAAGAAACCATATATTTGATCAGTAATAATTTACGTTTAGCTTTTATTCTTAGTGGTATATCAACTCTAAAAATGATTTCTATAATAATATATATATATATAATATTTGAAGAAAGAAAGAATTTTTCGAAAAACCATTGTTCCTGATATAAGAATCTTCTAAGCATTTTTTAATGATATAAAAAGGGCCGTCCCAGAATATTTATTTATTCTGGATTATATAAAAAAAAGTTTTTCTATAAAATGACCGCCAAAAGAAGGTTAAAATATTTTAGAATCCAACCAAGGTTACTCCAAAATTTGGTTCATATAACTCTAAAACTAGCTGACTTTTTTAATCTTGAATAAGATGAACCGTTTCGTAAACTTTTAAAAAGATAACTGATACTGTATTTCATGTATCACTAAATAACTGATTAAATCGGTCAAAAAATAAAGATGATATGGTGGGATATCTAAGATTCAATGACTTAAACAATGCTGATCGTTTTGACATAAAGAATTTACTGTCAGTTACGCCCCATTCGGAATGCATAGTAAAAATCTCTAACTCCTATAATAATTTCTTTTCGATCTAGAATCAAGTCATAACCTTGGTCTGCCAGAAACTGTTCTTGAACCTTAAGCAAACTAACAAATTGGTTTAATGCTACAAAGCGAATTTTACGAAGACTTTCGAAGGTGTAGCCTAGCCCTTGAAGTCTTCAATTCCCACGGATATAATGGCGCTTATTTTTTCTTGATATCAGTCATAGGCTGGTTCAAAGTTCTTCCTGGAATGGTTCTTGAACAACTTGGACAAGCGAACTAATTTTTTCATTAGTTCTTCTTGGAATAGTTCTTGAACCTTGGACTAACGAACTAATTTTTTCATTTACGCATCAAACTATATTCTTGAAAAGTTTCTAAGAAAGCCTCAGGAGGTGATACGATCCCTCCTGAAATCCTCAAAGCATACCCATTATTAACGGCTCGCTATCTGGACCCTATCTTTAAGGCGATTTGGCGTGACGAGAAACTACCAGATGAGTGGATGACGGGTATCCTGGTCAAAGTTCCCAAGAAAGGAGACCTCTCGTTATGTAAAAATTACAGAGGCATTACTCTATCAGCATCCCATCGAAAATTTTGTCCAGACTGCTACTAAATAGGATGCAAGCACATCTAGAACAATCTTTACGTAAGTCTCAAACAACTTTCAAAAAATCGGTCGGACTTCAATTCTTTTGTTTTGGCCCTACGCTCCACCCGGAGTCAGAGGAACTTATATATATTGATTCGGCATGCCAAGCAGTACAAATACTATAATTTCAAAATTACAGCGCTTATTGATTCTGCAGAACCCTTGACCTTATGACCATAGGGTATAATAATCTCCATTTGAATAAGATTCGACGCATAACCTCGTCTTATGAGTCTCTCTAAAATGGCTCTTGAACTCTAACTAAACTAACTCAATCCTCCAAACTCAAACTTACGAATAATACGAATTATTTTTTCACAATATTACGTAAACCTTGGCCAAACTAGCTCATTATTCTAATCCTGCGCTCCATAACTTACGAATAAATTCAAAGCTACAGTACTTGAACGTGTTCGAACAAGCATCGACGCATACTATCGTCTTCCTAAAATGGCTCTTGAAGCTCAATCCAGCGAATCCAAACTTTGGAATAATTTTATCAAAATGTTACCTGAATCTTTGGCAAACTAGCTCATTATTTTGACCCTCCGCATCTTAACTTACAAATAAATTCAAAGCTACCGCACTTGAACCTGTTCGTATGAACAAGAATCGACGCATACTATCGTCTTTCTAAAATGGTTCTTGAACTAGCTCACTCCTGCAAACTCAAACTTGGAAATAATTTTATCAAATGTTATCTGAGCCAAACTAGCTCATTATTTTGATCCTGAGCGCCATATAAAGCTACAGCTCTTGAACCAGTTCCTAAGCACTTGAACAAGCCACAAAATTCTTAAAGCAAATCTTAAAAATATTGAAATATGATGAAAGTAAAAATAAGTGGACTGCTTTTTACACATGTTTTGTTATTGTTTTTAGATATGCTCTTGAAGCAGCTGAGCTAAAGATGACTATGTGACTATTCTATGCTCTCTTTCTCTTCGGCTGCCACTCTTTCCCTCTCCCCCTCTGTGACTTTTCCCCAAATGAGACTTATCGATTAGTCACACAGCTGAGTACTTCCGGTCTACGTTGGCGCCAATGGCGGCAAAATGTGATCAGATCATTTGTAAAAACAAAACACAACAATCACAGCCACATCCATCCACATCTAAAATACTCACTTGATACTTGTGCTCCAATTGCAGCTTATGCTCCCGTTCCATTTGTTCACTTTGCTCCTGAAATGTAAGGAGCAGCCTTTGTTTTTGCAATTCCTGTTCCTTTTTTAGCTGCATAAAGACAAGGGAAAAGTACACAGTGTGCGGGGCGTTTGGCAGCAGCAGCAGCCGATTAGTGTGAGTAATGTACAAAAATATCAAAGACAGCAAAAAACAACACTAACAACGACCACAACGATAATAATAATAATATTAATAATAATTATAAGATGATGATGAGTCCGTCGTTGATGGAGACAACAGTTCAAAATTAGCGTTAGCGCCGGCAACGCTACGACTACAACGACGCTGGCGCCGCTGCTGCAGCGCTCCGCTTTGGCCAAAATGCTTTTAGCTGGGCTAATTTATGTACGATTATGTGTGGTAGTGGGCATACATTGCCAGTCAAAAGTTTATGCACACGTCAACAAAGCATATTACAGAATTTCATTTTATTAAGTAATCTGAAACATTGTCGTCTAGGGTCACCAAGGGATATGGTTAAAATCCTTAATCATCTGTTTATCTTCTTTATGAACGATTTAAAAGTCATGATTGGGTTCTTCTTCTTATGTCCTGTTACTCCTAGTGGAGCATAGGAGTGATAGGTTTCGTAATATTGTTATTTCTAAAACATGGGGCTTGCACCTCCAAATCCGGAACAGGTGGATTAGCCGCTGGGACACGGGTACCACTTGGAGAATGAATATTTCTCGGTTGTATGAGAGGGAGCAGCTTTCTGACAGCTAGTTACAAGCTCAAAAGTCAGTCCTGACAACTCTGCTCGCAGTGACAGGCCACTTTTAAATAGGCCGCCCCTAACCTGGAGAGCAACAAATGGGCCGCAAGAGAACATAGGAGATACTGGTTCTCCCTTCCGGGGCTTCGTCAAGCAAAAGTGCTTGTGAAACCTCTGGATGCAATCAAGACAAAAGGTCTTGGCAGAGCGGACCTAAAGCTCCTGGTAGCTTACCTATCTGGCCACCACACTGTTAGATATCATCTACAGAAAATTGGCCTATCGGACTCTTCAGAGTGCAGGCTTTGTCTAGAAGACGATGAAACCACCAGGCATATTCTCTGTGACTGCCCAGCGCTGGTATGGGACAGAGCCTGTCACATGGGAAAGGAACGGATTAGTCCCTTCCATCTCAGGTCAACACCAACAAAAGACCTACTTCTATTCATGAGGAAAGCGGAAAGTCTCTTGTTTTAACCTTAGGGTATGGTACAAAAGACCTTTTGGTCGCAGTGCCCCACCTCTCTGTGAGCTACCCTTTTCGGAAAGAAGAAAAACCTGGAGAGCAGACGCCTTTTGCAGCAGCTCATTCTGAGTACAGACACTACGTTGTGGATCGCCATATGATTGCAAAGCCATGATTCTCCTTCTCACTATTAGTTAGCCCCCAGAACGGTTGTTCAGAGGGTTACCCTGAGGATACTTGACTGAGAGTCGGAATTTTGTGAGCTGCTTGAACCATTCAGCCGTTAATTGGGTTAATCATGTTTCAAAGGGTTATTTCGAGAAGTGCCTCACTTCATATATTATAAGTATGCGTCTTTCGATATTCAAAACTCTTTTCCCATCTAATTTCCAGACTTGGGCTTGGGTCAATGTCTTAACTCTCTACTATTCTAACAAGCTGTCATTTTTGTCCTCATAGTCCTTTTTTTTATGTAAAAAATATATATTTTTATACTTATTGCCGCATAACAGACAGATTGTAAAAAAAAATTAAAAAAAGAACGTAAATCTTGCGAAAAAAGAACAGGGCGCCAAGCCCACAAGCTCCATTAAAAAAACTCTCAAGCTACTAGATTTAAAATCGGCTATCTGTTGGTATTCCATATAGCTCTTTTTGCCGACTTTAAACCAAAGAAAGACCTTATTTGCCAGAAATGTAATGTCCTGTAGGCTCG
This sequence comes from Chymomyza amoena, assembly GCA_037043745.1. Lineage (NCBI taxonomy): Eukaryota > Metazoa > Arthropoda > Insecta > Diptera > Drosophilidae > Chymomyza > Chymomyza amoena. Next base: position 196,248 of record JBAMAX010001363.1, read on the forward strand.
CTCTATATCCGGGGACTCAGGGGCTCAGCCCACAACATCTGAAGTTGTAAGATTTAAAGCGGTTTTTTAGTTAGTAACAAAAATTCTTTTTAAATCTTAAATCTTATCAAGACAATAAAAACTAATAGCTAGACCGGTTCTGACGTACGGCTGCGAAGTTTGGACACTCTAGGCAAAATAAACATGGCAACTATTATCCAGCAAACGGAAAGTGCTGAGAAAGATTTTGGGGGATTTTTTAGAAAACGCCATACATAAAATCACAACGAGTAAGATGGCTGGGCATCGGTTACTTTTCCCCCCGGACCCGAGCTCTCGGAGGGGCCCGGACTCGAGACATTCGGGAAGTTTTTTACATAAAAAAAATATATTAAATTTTCATTCTATGATTGCAATGATAGAATATAATATGGGGATACAAAAGTGTATGTTATGGAACTCCAATTAAGATATTTTATATGCAACTGATTGATTAGGGGAGAGACGCTATATGGCCCATATAGTGCGCACCTTAGCTTTTTTGCCTATAGAAAATAGAGTATTATGCTAGAGACGATTCATTACAAATATTTTTGATTGATGTAAAGAATAAGTTTGTAAGCAAGAAAATTTGATAAGCGCCCGGATCCGAGATTTCCCCCGGGGCCCGAATACTCTCGTTACGGCCCTGTGGCTAAGACACGTTCAACGTATGCACCAGGAATGAAAAAAAACTTGTAAGAAACCTAATTGTATCCCGAAGAAGAGGTAGATCCTGAAAAAGGAGGCTAAATGGCACTGAAGGAGACTTAAGAAGGCTACACGTTAGAGATTTGAAAAACTTGGCATCGGATAGAGTTAGATGGCAAAAATTGGTAGAGGAAGCACTGGTCCACCCAGGAGTGTTATGTTAAGAAAGAAGATTTAAGTTGTAACATAAAAATTGATTTTAAGCAATTCTAAAAAAGTGAAATCCCTATCCGCTGCAGACTTGTAATGTTACGTTCCAGTGAGAAAAATGGTCAATAAGGATTGTGATATGTGAATGTTTTGAGGTGTCCGTCGTATTTAGCCGGAATTGTGAACGCATTTAAGGCAAAACACTCGATAAATACCATCGACCAGGCATCGTACAGTCCAGATCTGGCCCCGTGTAAAACTAAAATTGCCACTTCGGGGAACCCGTTTTGACTCCATACCGACCATAAAACAGAATGCGATGACAGAGCTAAACGCCATTCCGGCCAACGCCTATAAAAAATGTTTCAAAGATTTGAAGAAGCGTTGGCATATTTGTATTGCTTCAGAAGGGGCATATTTTAAAGGAGACAAAATAAATATTGAAAAAGATTAACTATTTTGCGTTTTATTTAGAAATTCCGTAAACTTTATTGTCAAAATGTAGCTTATTTCAGTATTAAACGTTTATAATTTATTTAAAGCAATTCTAACAAAGTGTCCAAAGCTTTAACTACACTCAGAGCAGATATGAGCCATAATTCCTAAAGGATTAGGGAATGGAACGGAAATAACGCAGTTACCCCAAAGGCTACGGAACGTACAAGACGAAAAGGGATTTTAAAAGTTATTAAACTTCAGGCGGCATTGGGATGGGTACCATTGTAAATAGTTTTTCCAACTTATGGGAAATATTGAATACTGACACAAGGTGTGTTCAAAAAGTAAGGCGACTTTTCAAATTCCGCGGGCAACGTATTTTCGATTATCGATTTTTTTGTTTTGTTGTGTTGGTTCACTCTTCCCGAACATCTGTACCAAATTTCATGTGAATGGCATTTTTTGTTTGGTTGTGAGAGGCGTAAATGTTATAAGTGTTTTGCGTGCTCGGCGATTATTTGCTATCGAAAAATATGGATTAACGGATTTGCATCAAATTTTATGTAAAAAATAAAATTAAGTGCTCCGTAACACTTAAAATATTGACAGTAGTATACGGTGAAACTGTTCTGAGTAAAAAAAATGTTTACAAGTGGTACAAACTCTTCCAAGATGGCCGGAAAGATGCCAATGACGAGCCTCGCTCTGGACGCTCAAGCACGTCAACAACTGATGAAAACGTTCAAGCAGTGAAGAAAATTGTTTTGGAAAATCGTCGAATCACTATCAGAGAAGTTGCTGAGGATGTCGGTATATCGCTTGGCTTGTGCCATGAAATTTTTTCTAACGATTTGGGTATGAGACGTGTGTCACCGAAGTTTGTTCCGAAATTGCTAAATTTTGACCAAAAGAACCGTCGCATGAGCATCGCTCAAGAGCTGTTGAATGATGTCAACGTCGACCCAGATTTACTCAAAAGGGTCATAACTGTTGACGAATCATGGGTATATGGTTATGATATCGAAACCAAAGCCCAATCGTCCCAATGGAAGCGGTCAGAAGAGCCAAGACCGAAAAAAGCACGCCAAGTTCGATCAAATGTCAAAGTTTTGCTCACTGTTTTCTTCGATTACCAAGGCGTGGTGCATCAGGAGTTCTTACCATATGGTCGTACGGTCAATAAACAGTATTATCTGGAAGTTATGCGCCGTTTGCGAGAAGCAATAGCAATACGAAGAAAACGTCCAGAATTGTGGATAAACAATTCATGGCTTTTGCAACACGATAATGCCCCTGCTCACTCATCTTTGCTTGTAAGAGATTTTTTGGCCAAAAACAACACCACAATCAGGCCTCAGCCACCATATTCACCGGCTTTGGCCCCATGTGACTTTTTTTGGTTCCCAAAACTAAAGAGATCTATGAAGGACGAAGATTTGCAACGATTGAAGAGATAAAGAATGCATCACTGGAAGAGCTCAAGGCTATACCGAAAAGTGCTTATGAGAAGTGCTTTGAGGATTGGAAAAACCGTTGGCATATGTGTATTGTATCTGAGGGGGATTACTTTGAAGGGCACAACATAAATATTAATGAATAAATAAATACTTTACTTTTTGAACACACCTCGTATTGTAAATAATTAATCATCGATTAATTAGTATTGAACAACGTAATAATATGAACCATGTTATCATAAGAACAATGTTCGAATAAGAAAACGGCAATAAATATTTAGAAATGGCCCTATGCTCCAACTTGGAACTCTAGGAAATATATATAACAAATATTTATGCTTCCGTTCTAGACATAACAATTAAGAATTTTCTACGAAATGCACAATTTTTGTCTGATCATGCTCATTTTTTGGAAAACGACTTAAATTTCTTTTGATTCTCGTGTACGAAAACTTTTCAGCGACAGTATGCATGCATATTTATGTCTACGTCTAAGATATACATATATATAATGTGTCTATGTTAAAAAATTCCCTACATGTTTCAGATATGTTTCCATGACCTTAAGTCTCACAGTCGCACGTTGCACGAAAATTATTGCTGTTGTTTTGATTTTCACTAATTGGTTCAAACGGCCGAAACGGTTTGTTTTAAAGTTGTTTTTTTTTGTTTCTCTTTTAGTTTTGTGTTTTTTTTTAATATTTTTTATTTGTTAATGCTACGCCCGGTGCGTTTTTTTTTTGGGCGCTTGATGTTTCATTAGCTTTTAGCCAAACTAATAAATAATATGAAATTTGCCTGCGTTGGCACAATACACACAAAAAAAAATTTTGCTAAACTTTTTGTATATTTATTTTTTGGTATTCGGTTGTATTTTTTTTTTTTTTTGCTTTTATTATAAACTATTAGTTTCGATTTTCTTTTGGTTTTTCACAAGACGGCGAGTTTTTAGTTGGCCGCCATTAGACGCCGCCGCATTCAGCATTAAAACATTCGCATTCGCGCACGCTTTCATTTCAGTTTCACTCAAGCGACTGGCAAAAAAAAGAAAAATAACCAAACCAAAATACTAATAAAAATATAAACACAAATTTAGAAACAGTTATTTACTCTCGGGCGACGCGACGCGCGCTCTCTCGCGCTCCTGGCACACACAAACATACACACACACACTCGCATACGCTCTCGTTTATACACTTGCTTACTAACGCTGGGGGCAAAACACGCGCGCGCGCCCAAATTGGGGCAGTGCAACAGCGCAAAAAGCTTGCTAACAGAGCACAGAGAGAGCGCCGCGAGAGAGTGTACGAGTGTACGCGAGAGAGCGTTTAACTGAGAGAGAGCTAGCGCGCTCGTTTGAGCGCTTTGACTTTGTTTAACAGTTGTAGCAGACAAATGGGCGTGCTTCGAGCGCTTATTAAGCTGCCAATGAGTGTACATACGTTTGAGCCACTAAATAATGGTTCCTAGAAAACATTCGAGCATGCTGCCAAAAACAAAATACAAACAAATTTGTGAGGCAGTGCATCCTACTCAACTAACTATTGCCAATGCATTTACAACAGATACAGATACATTTATTTCAATGTTCTTATTGCTGCTGCTATAATTATAAATGATGTGCTATAATTAACGCATACACACAGCAACGCACACAAAAATAGATACTACGCAAATGCAATGACAAGGAAATCAAACATTCAGTCCCAAACAACTGACTCGACTCTTCTGGCCACCATATGTGATAAGATTATTGTTCTTTTTTTCTTTCTTTTCTTAAATTTATAACTTAAGGGTTTACAGAGCTATGCAAGTTTTCCCTTAAATCATTTTTGGCGCTCAAAAGATACCGACTATTATATGTCCTGTAAATTTCAAGTTTTTATTTCTCTATTATAAAGAAAGTTTTCCATTAAGTCAGTAAGTTTAAGAATTAATTTCTATGTGTTGCCTTTTTTGGAAAATATTCCATTATCTCCTTAAGGAGCATTTTTATTACAATGGACAAAACACTACGATTATAATATACCCTACACCCTTTACCTAGATCTTACATTAATGCTTAAATCCACGTTGGGTTTTGAAGTCCGGACCCCCAACATCGTAGTCAAAAATCCCCCTATGAACAAATTCTGGTTCCGCTCTGCGTTACAAACTTTTATACATTTTAGCTGACACTGTATCAAATTTTATTAAAATCGCTTGACAATATAAATTGCTATAATCGTTATAGTAGCGATCGGTCATAAACCAAGTTTTAAGACCACAACATCGTGACGTCGTGTCTACAATCGACAGTTCTTTCTCACCAGCTAAGCATGATGCCGCATTTAATCGAAATCGATTTATTTATTAATTTATTTTTGATATACCCTATATCTGAGAGTAGTCTCATTTAACTTAAACGTATTTTTATACCCTGTACCGTATGGTACAAAGGGTATATTAAGTTTGTGCAAGCCGAAAATGTATGTAACATATAGAAGGAGACGTCGGAGATACCCCAAAGTTACCTAAAATATGATCAGGGTGAATAGAGAAGTCGATATACCCATGTCTGTCTGTCCGTCCGTCCGTCTGTCCGTTTGAACGTCTAGATCTCAGAGATGGTAAGAGCTAAAGTTACCAAACTTTCACATTAGATCCCATATTATTCCATAGGAGACAAGTTATTTATTTTTTTTTGATATCGGGTATAAATTATATAGCTCCCATATGGGTGTTTAAAACGACCTCGAAAAAAAAAGGTTTTAGATGGATAATTCGTTTGTTCATGAAGATATCGTAACCAAATTTGGTATTCAAAAGTTTGATGGTTTCCAAGCACCGTACCATATTTCATCAAAATCGGTTGACTGTATCATATAGCTCCCATAGGACCGATCGGCCAAAATAACTTTTTTAAATCAAAATTCGCTATATTTCGTTTTTTAATAAAGATATCGTAACTAGATTTGGCGTTTGAAAATTTTTTAGAGCACTTAAGCAATGTGCCAAATTTAAACAAAATCGGTTGACTATATCATATAGCTCCCATAGGGCCGATCTTCCAAAAAAATTTATTTTTGAACAAAATTTGTTGTGTTTCGTTTGTTTGTTAAGATGTTGGGACTAAATTTGATAGTTTTTGATGAGTTTTTTATAGTTCCTAAGCACTGTACTAAATTTAATCCAAATCGTTTGACTAGATCATATAGCTCCCATAGGACCAAACGGCCCAAAAAAACGTTTTTTATAAAAAATCTGTTGTGTTTCGTTTGTTTGTAAAGATATTTGAACTAAATTCGGCATTCAGATCTTTTTTAAGGTATTTAAGCAACTGTGTCAAATTTTATTGAAATCGGTTGACTATATCATATAGCTTCCATAGGAACGATCGGTCAAAAAAAAAAAATTTTTGCTTAAAAATTTGTCTCGTTTTTGGTTTTTTGTGAAGGAACCGGATTTTAGTGCAAGCTAGTGGTACAGGGTATCCCAAAGTCGTCCGCGCTCGACTTTACGTACGCCATTTTTAAAACTAAATTCGGATAACCGCGACTACCCGTTACTCTCTTCCTAATTTTTTAGTGTACTTTACGATATGATTTGCCTTGAATATTTCATTGTTCGCAACGAATTGCGACTTTTCGCGTGAAAACTTTTAGGTATAAACAGCGCAAAGTTCTTAAGGAGGTTCTGGGATTTGGGATTGAATTTTCTTTATTACTGTGAAGAAACCTGCACTTAAGGCAGTTGAACTGCTTGAAGCAGTATATTATAGGACTGCTTTATGTTAAAGAAGTGGTTGTGAATGATTTCAAAAGTTTAATCCTCCGTCTGATGAATGTTCAGCCAGGCATTGCTGATGACGTTTGGCCACCACTCTTTAAGAATACGCCGGAGACATCTATTCACAAAACTTTGGATGTTTCCTGTTAGAAGGTCGGAAAAGGAGGAAGGAAGTTTGCCGTCAAGCTCTTGATTGGACTCCCCAAGGAAGCCGCCCTAAGACAACATGGAGGAGGTCGCTACAAAAAGAGGTCGATGAATGCGTAAAATCATGGAACGAGCTAAAATTGCTAGCCAAAAATAGAACCAGGTGGAAGTGCTTTATTGAGGCCCTATGCTCCAACCGGAGATAAAGGAATTGATGATGATGATCATTTTTTCGGACTTTTTATAATTGCCATATTGGTAGATCGAAAGCCAATAAAATTTTAGGAAGCTACCTGGGAGCTCAAGTCTCTATGTTAGGTAAAAATATATTAAATTAACGTCGAAAAATAAAAAATGTCTGGCCAGATCTGTTTGTCAGACGGGAGGTTGAAAACGATCACTTTAGAAAGCCAAAAGTGTAGCAAGATACAGAATTGAAAAGATTTTTGCAAAAAGGCTCGTCGTAAACAAAAAAAAAAAAGAAAGCGGAACTACATATATTCGAAAGGATCAAGAGAAATTTTACATTCTCTAAAGTCGTTGAGGAGTTATTTAAAACCAAGAAAATGGGGTTTCTTTTGAACCGGGTGGTATAAATGGATCAATAGTGCTTACGATAGACAAAAAAAGAGAAAAAAAAGAGCCTCATCGAATCGGATGAACATTATCGTGTATTTTGTGCGACTCGAACCGAGCAGAGCCATGACAAAAGCACTCTATCGAACACTGTTAAAGAGATTGCTGCGAGCGCTCAGGGAAAAACTCGCCTAATACTAAAAACGCCAGTCAAAGCCTTTAAAAATACTTAATTGGTAGGTGCTGTCCCAGCAACACTTCTGCCTGTAAGAGCTTTCGGGAAAACCATTAAAAAAAAGAAGAGTTCTTATCAAATTGATAAGGCTAGGTCAACAAAACAGGAATTATGCATTCTGTTCCATTTTGGCAACTCCAGCGATTTAGTGATCATATCATATCCACCATTCAATCTAGAAAAAAAATCCCCTCCGAAATATATTATATATTGGCAAAACTCTTGAGCCAACTCTACTTCAAACATTTTAACACTTCCTGGCATTCCCATAAATTCTTCTAAACAGAAACAACGAACAACGAAAATTCCCCTTAAATGACCTTCTGGGCCGTGCTTTTCACATTCCACAACACTCTTAACTCAACAAAAATTCTGTATAATCATCTATATAAACAAAACATTGTATATATGTATAGTACGAGTATATATATATATATGTGTGTATGTGTGTGTGTATGTCTACATAAGATACGATTGATTATAATGTATGTATGCAATTAATATATAGTTTTGATTATTTTTACTAATTTCGTATTTCGTATTTGTGCAAATCGAAAATGCTTACGATCGATCGGATCGTGCTGCCCAGTTTAATATCAGAGCGGAATCAAAAGAAAATAAAGAGGAAAAGCCGAACGAACACTTTATAAATAACAGCAAATAGGAAAAACATTTTCATGAAACATTTCTTATTAGCATTGTTCGTTGTTGTTGTATATTTTAAAAATAAAACCCACAGAGTTTATAAAAACACAAAAATAAATTCAAAGGAAAAATAAAAATAAAAAAAAAACGATATATAAATATAACAAAAACAGAATCAGAAACAGAAACAGCGAAACGGCAGCATGGCATACAAATGGCCAACGGGCTGGGCCCGATTTGGGCGCGCCGGGGCCCAAACGGGGGCCGGTCGGGTTCAGCGGCGGCAGCAACACACTTTAGCAACAACTACAAACACTTTACAAAAATAAAATTAAACTGAAAAAAAACAGCAGCAGCTAAAAAAAAAATAACAAAAAAAAAGTTGAAGCATAAATAAATCTTGCTATAAATTGAATGCACAGCCAATGGCCCAAAGGAGGCGGACGAACAGAGAGGGGCGTAACGGGGCAGCAGGTGGCAACTCTGCTCTTGCACATGTTGGCCTGCAGTTGGGGCCACAACGTCGCCGTCGCTGTTGGCGTCGACGTCGAAGGCTTTGTCTTGGTTGCCGTTGCGACACACAAAAGGCAAAAAGTACAGTGAACACTTGACAAGTGCAACAGGGATAATAATTTATTTATTTTTTCTGAGTACTAAGAGGCGATGGTTATGGGATTTACTTTAAGCAATTGAATGAATATCGTAAGAGATTTAAAGTACTTGTAGATCTTGTGGATCTGTTTTTCGATACTTTATTAGATCGTGCCGAGGACGACTATCGCATACGGATGAACCACGAGCTGTACGAGCTCTACGACGATATAGATGTTATCCAGCTCATTACAATACAACGTCTGCGCTGGCTCGGCCATGTCGTACGTATGGATAACGATGCTCCAGCGAAAAAAGTATTCGAAGCGAAAGCCGACGAAAGGAAACGAAGGGGACGACCACGACTCCGATGGAAAGATCAAGTGGAGGAGAACCTATCCTACTCTTGGTATTTCTAATTGGAGAAGGCGCGCGCAAAGCAGAGGCGCCTGGCTGAGAGCTGCTTGAGGTCGGCTGTAACCCGAGAACGGGTTGTCATGGCCACATGATGATGATATTAGATGGTGCCTACCAGTTTGTTTTCTTTTTTTGGGCACCTTTCAATTATATAAGGTTTTTACGACATACAGTAAAAATTTAAGTTGCAAAACATTCCTACGACGAAACGCTGGGTACATCGTTTTTGATAAAATTTTGTTAGTTACTAATCTTGTTTATGGAAAAGGGGTTCTAAGATTTTGGTATTCCTAGCTCTAGCAAATATATAAACATTATTTCCAAATGGACATTAATATTGCAGGTCCACCAGCTCCTCGTTCTTCTTTCACAATTTATGCACTTAGTTCATCAAAATCGGTTCAGCCAGGCTAGAATGAGTTTAGAACATAAAGAAGTACCCCAAAAATGTAGACAAGTTTTTAAATACGCTACGTATAGAGACTAAAAAACACTCCCTGAGATTTCAGAAACACTTATAGAGATTTCAAACGCTCTCATAGTAGCTTTCAAAAATTCTTACAGAGATTTTGGAAACTATTTGGAGCACACCAAGAAACAGCAACGGCATAATGCAAAGGCTAATCCGTCGAAGAAATATATTTCGTAACGTCGAATAGCCTTAAATTTGCTACAAAAAACCTTAATTGATCTTAAATTAAAGGGTAAGATTGGTACTAAATAAATGATGTAACTGAAGAGATAATTTAATTCCCTGTTTGACCCCTTGAAGGGGCATGGGGATGTCTATTAATAACTGTTTGAACAGAACAGGGACCTCCAGTTTATAGCCGAATCCGAACGGCGGTGTCTTTAATTAATAGAGACTTTCTATGGCAAATTGCGTCTTTGAGGTGGAGAGATAGTCCTAACAAATTTTTGCCAACCCGTCGCATAATCTCAAATATCTCAAAATCCTGATGTGGTGGGCCAATTGTACCCCCAGATTCGGATCCTACGCAGCAATTTATTTCGTAAATGATCCTTAGGTTTCCTTCAATCTTTGTTATTATTATATAATGTTGTTATTATTATATAATAAAGAACTACAGCGATAATTTTAAATTAAAGGGTAAGATTGGTACAAAATTATTTAACTTATTTTAAGATAGCATTATTTAATTTATTTTAAGATAGCACCCACAAATTTTTGGCACCTTGTGTATAACTTTTTTGGGTACATAGCCTCAAATATCTCAAAATCCTGACGTGATGGGCCAATTCTGACCTCGGATTCGGATCCTATGCAGCAATTTACTTCATAAATGACCCTTAGCTTTCTATCTGTGTTATTTTTATATAATAAAAAACTACAATGATAATTTTACCCAACTTTTAATACCATATACCCTAAGGTACAAAAGGTATAAAGTTTCTGAGCCGAAATTGTATGTAACCCACTGAAGAGAAACGTTCCCAAAGTTACCTAAAATATGGTCAAATTCTCAGAGCTGGTAAGAGCTATATCCAACAAAATTTCAAATTAGATCTCTTATTATGTTATGGCAGACAAGTTATTTTATTTTTTTGGTAACGGCTTTTTTAATGGGATCCGGATTTCCGAAAGGAATATCTCGGAAACCCATTGACCGTTTTGAAAAATTTTAATTTCATTATATTCAGTAAGGACTAACAATTCATCATGGGAACATTTACACCACAACAACGTCTTCAAATAATCGAGATTTCTAATCAAAATCAAAGATTTAAACCACAACAACGTCTTCAAATCTTTGATTTCTAATAAAAATTAAAAAATTACACAACAACAACGTCATCAAACTTTCGAGATTTCTAATCAAATTTAGTTTTCTATTGTCAAAACTTAGAGAACTCTTCGTACAATTTATAGACCGAATAATCTTCCAGCTGCAATTGAATTGGAAATCAACATTGAACGTGTGATCAAAAATTTGAGAGATATCATTTTCAAATATTCAATAATACAAAATGATCTTTCTAATAAAGCCATATTTGGAGTCAATACATTAATTTTTCTATAGTATATTAAGTCCGAAACCTGGAGGCGCTTAAAAAAAAACACCCTTTATTTTATTGTTCCCATAGGCGTGTTAAGAAGCACCTCAAAAAAAAATTCTTGAAATCTTTTGATATTTAAGCAATTGATTGTCTTTAGATAGTGTCGTTATTTCAATAAATAGTTTCGATTTTTCGAAATTAATGCTATGTTCAAGAGTATTTCAAACATTTGGTAACCCTGTGATTTTTTTGACATCGGATTTCGCCGGGGACAGATGGATGTTCAAATAACGCGTTAAAATTGTAGTCTGAAGTACAAACTTTGCATGAAGATAATCGACTTAACGAGAGTACCATTTGTCTTTCTTATAACCATAGAAGATATTGAAAGCTCCATTATACCCACAAAAAGTCATTCAAAAAATTAGTCACTGGGCCATATCGTAAATAAGGACTTAGGATCGCACTACAGCTTTCCTCATCTACATTGTAAAAAAAAGGTAGGGCAAAAGAAGTCGATTATACAAGAAATCGAGGAGATACAGCTAAAATGCTTCTACATTGGATGGACGAGTCAAGAAAACCCAAACAGGTACTGGAAATGAGAACGGAAGGCAATGCACCGAGAGGAAGACCCCGAAAAACTTGGGAAAATCGCATTCAGGATGTGGGGAGGATGAGGGGCAGAACCTTGGCAGGAATGAGAAGAGAGAGCCGGGACCAACCTAATTGAAGAAGATGGATATCCCGAGGCTACCCCGACGCCTAACAGTAAATGGGGATTGAAAAAGAAGACGAAGATTGCAAAGCTCCAAATAAGTTATAAATCGAAAAAAAATTCCGTGATCCAAAGCTTAAGCCATCAATAACTCTGAGGTGTCTGAAACCCAATTCTAACTAGTCCCTAACAGTAGAAAAAAAAAATTGCATGGATGGCAAATAAAAAGATTTAAACGACTTTGTATCCCATGCTATATATGCCCATAACCTGAAACCTATCAAGTTAAAATTTGTTTAACTTCCTGGATGATCCAAAGTTTATTTTTACTTAACTTAGAGACTTAATCATAAGATAATCTTAACTTATTCCGTCCCATGGAATTGAGCTACAAATTATCGTTGTAAATTGAACCATTTGTGGAATGGAATGGAACTTCTATAGTATTGCAATCCTTATTCAATAAACCATATAGAACTTGGCTTGAATTTTAAGAAATAAGATTGAGAATGCTTTATTAGAAAGTTCTAAAGGGTTAAAATGTATATACATATCTTTTTTTGCAATAACATTTATTATGGAAGGCTTTCACTTTTTTGGTAAAATCTTAATGTACAACACTTGAGAAGACATTTAAAAAATAAGTTTAAGAATTCTCGCTTGGAGAAGCTGACCAACAAATATAAATTTATGAAACTCTAAAGCACTTACTAAAAAATTAAAAAAAAAGGCTAAATTATTATTTGAGAAATTATTATTTAAAATCTAGAAAGCTCTCTCGCGCACTTTAACTTTGCAAATGTAATTTTGTTCTATTTGGTGGTTGCTCTTATTTCTATTTTTTTAGCAAATTTTCCCAGCGAATAATTAAGATTTACTAAAAAATTAAAAAGATAAAATTATTAATGAAAATCTAGAGCTTTTAACGCATTTTAGTCGATGTCACACTCAGTTCGGTTAAATAAAAAATTAATTTTTCCACTTGATAATAAATTTAAAAATCACAATCTAGGTGGCGCTATTTTTATTTAAACTCTAAATCTATCTAAAGTGACTTTTCCCAGCAATTAATTAAACCCTAGAAGAAAAAAAAAACGCGAATCTTTCAGGGCACTCTAGCCAGGGCTGTTGGCCACGTTCTGGTACGTCTGACTTTGTCGTAGTCGTAGCCAGCTCCGTCTCCATCATCGTCGTCGTCGTCGTGGCCGTTTTCCTATTATTTATTTTTAGCACAAACGATGTTTTATTTAAAAAATGCGCAAAATACTCATACATATTTTCGTAGAGAAAACAATAAATATAGAATCATTAAGTTGTACACGCGTTTATATTTAGATCGAGAAAATGAAAAAAAATATATAATGTGTATATATAAACGCACACACACACACACATCGAGTTATTATGTGTGTATTATGCATGTACATGTGGCAGGGAACGGTGGCAAGTATAAATAAAAATGAAAAGCGCATGAAAAATGGCAGCTTGGCAAAAGTTTATTTAACAAAAGGTTGCCACAACGCAAATACATATATAACCATCCCATCATATCATATCCTCATCATCATCGTCATCATCATCATCATTATTATTTTTATCGTAATCAACATGTGGCTGTTGCATAGAGCTGCCTTGTTAATTCCATAACAAAAATGTTGCTGCTTCATGTGACTTACCTCCAAGATTTGCTGATTAATATCAACCGCTTGATGTGGCTTGAAATCCAGGGCCAAAGAGCCCGGCGTTATGTGTAACAATCGCTCATCGTTTCCGGCTTCTGGCGGCAAATCTGCAAATTAATAATTTAAACAAATGAATTGAATACTAAATAAATTTGTATAAAAAAAAAACTAATATGTTAAATGTTGACGTCGGTCGCGGTCGACTTTGAAATACTCTGTACTAAAATCTTAAAACTATAAATTAAAAAAAAAAAAAAAATGGCGTACGTAAAGTCGGGTGCGGACGACTTTGGGCAATAACCCTACAGTACCATTGAGCTAGCAATAAAATCCGGTTCCTTCACAAAAAACCAAAAACAGAAGAATTTTTAAGCAGACATATTTTTTTGGACCGATTGGTCCTATGGGAGCTATATGATATAGTCAACCGATTTCAATAAAATTTGACACAGTGCTTAAATACCTTAAAAAAGATCTGAATGCCGAATTTAATTCAAATATTTTAACAAACAAACGAAACACATCGAATTTTGTATAAAAAACGTTTTCTTGGTCCTATGAGAGCTATACGATATAGTCAACCGATTTGGATTAAATTTAGTACAGTGCTTAGGAACTATAAAAAACTCACGAATATCAAATTTGGTCCCAATATCTCAACAAACAAACGAAACAACAAATTTAGTTAGAAAATCGATTTTTTGGAAGATCGGCCCTATGGGAGCTATATGATATAGTCAACCGATTTTGTTCAAATTTGGCACATTGCTTAAGTGCTCTAAAAAATTTCAAAACGCCAAATTTCAACAAAATCGGTTGACTATATCATATAGCTCCCATAGGAACGATCGGTCAAAAAATCGATTTTTTAACAAAATTTGTTGTATTTCGTTTGTTTTTTAAAATATTTCGACCAAATTTGGCACTTGTAAGTTTTTTATTGTTCTTAAGCATTATACCAAATTTGGTTACGATATCTTCATGAACAAACGAATTATCCATCTAAAACATTTTTTTTTGTCGATGAAAATTGAATTTTCTTGTTTACAATAAGCGTCGTAACTTAAGCATTTATCGACCGATTTTAATAAACCATAACTTTTCTTACTCGGAATTAATATTTCTTTAAGATTAAATGTAAAAAAGTAAAGGTGTTTTAACAAAATGTTATATAAAAATGACTTCAAAGTGTGAAAATCGAATAAAAAAAGTGTAAATCTCAGATAACTTTTAAAAAATCTCGTAGTTGCTTTGTATAAAGTATAAACAAGTGTATATCATCTTAAAGCTTGAATCTTCTTCTTTTCAAAGCCGTAAAGCAATCGAAAATCGGTTGAAAAATGGCGACGTTGTGATAGTGGGAGTGATCGCAGTACCCGAAAAACGGTTTTTAAGCGATAACTTCCGATTTTGGGGGTGTTAGACAATTTTGAAAAACACTATCGTGATCTACTCGTCAAGACCTACAACGTACACTAGGTCGCTTGAAAAGTTCTAAATCACTGTTGGACAGTGTAATCCATCAACTAAGCTATTCTTATGTATGAGCAGCTCAAAATCTGTACTTAAAGGGTAGATACTGCAATTATAGAGAGAAATTTACAGACTTCTACTAAAGATGATTTAGTTAATTACAGTAATTTTAAAAACATTTAAACATTTCCAAATACATTTCCGAATCTCTCTCTCTCTAATGGGAAGTTACCAATCCTAATCGCCTATCATCATTCATAGCATTACAACCCTATGTGGGTCAAAGCTTCCTTCACGATGCCCTATCATATCACTGGATCCATTGCTTGAACTTCGTAGTTTTGGACATCCATTTTTCCTAGATCTGCTAGCGTCTCATTCAGCCATCTCCTATACAGATATTAAATCGGATTTTTGATATAAGCAGAAATTTCGATTTTGCTAAAAGATTATATAACCTTTTATAGACATTTTAAGCCTTTTTCGCAACTTGATTACAATCTCGACTTTATTAACTATATTTCCAAAAAAAACTTTAAAAAATGCTAAA
This sequence comes from Chymomyza amoena, assembly GCA_037043745.1. Lineage (NCBI taxonomy): Eukaryota > Metazoa > Arthropoda > Insecta > Diptera > Drosophilidae > Chymomyza > Chymomyza amoena. The sequence continues at coordinate 211,843 of JBAMAX010001363.1, forward strand.
ATAACCTAAGATCCCTACATTCATCTTACAAGGCTTCATTTCTATATAGTTCTTATAAAATTATTATAAGTCAAAAATTTTAGTCTAAAGTCAATGCTTTTCTAGTGAAATCTCTTAAAAATATTGTTTCAACAAATTGACGGGAAATGCAATTTAGTTGATTTTATTTAAACAAAAGGAATGCAAATTTGTACTTAATATTAAAATGTTAAAAAGAAAAGAATCCTCAAAAGACGAAAATTATTGCGATTAATTTTTTTTTTTATTTTGGTTTTTGGAAAAAGAAAATCTCTAACCGGAATCATGTTTTGCTGTGCTTTTTTTGGTGTTGAGTTCAGTTTCCGGGATATCGTCGGAGACTAGGTCAACAAAAATACTTCAAAATAATATGGGAATCGTCTGTAGGTCTTGAGAAAGTAAGTTTAAATGCTTGCGGTATTCGAGCTCAGGTACGTTGTGCGTTATTGTATCTTGAGTTCAGTTTCAGGGATATCGTCGGATACGCAAATTCGAGCCAACTTTTGTTAGGGTTTGATATGCGATTTTCTCAGGTTATATCAAACATATGGTAACAATTGCCTAACCTTAGAAATCGTAAATTAATATTTTTTGTGACGTGTTTGGTTCGAGACCCTGGATTATCTAGATTTTATGCCCGCCAAAGAGGGTGTGATAGGGTTCCTTCGCTGGGATGCTACTATGCACTGGAAAAATCTTTATTCCTCGTCATTTAGATGGTTCTTTTAGGTTTAGATCTCCAGCAATAAGCTAAATATTTCCTCTTGCTGAGATCCACTAAAGCGAATATTCAATATCAGCTTCTTAAAACCTAGAGTCTCTTGAATTTACGGTCTTCTTGGGGAGGTGCTTCCCAAATCCTCTAGCTGGCTTGTCTACATGTTCCCTTCCAGCAATGTTCTAAGAAACAGATAGCCATGTGAAAAAAAAACATGATTCCCTTGATCTGATCGTTCATTACAATCTCAAATTTCCAAAATTTATTTGTCATGGTCTATCTAGACCGTTTTCTGAACTAATGCAGGAACGGACTCGGAAGTTTGCGGTCAGGCGCCTTGTCGAAAATTTAGTTGTCCACATAAATTCCTAGAAAATCTCTCTTAATTCAAGATACTGCCGTTCGGATACGGCTATAAACTGTAGCTGTCTGTTCTTTTCGAACAGTTATTAATGGAAATCCTTAGGGAAATTGTTATTATTATTATAAATTCGTAACATAAACAGCAAAAAAAAACTCAAAAGATAAAACCTATATACAATACGATATGACCCCTAGAGCAGGGCTTAGCCCTCCGCAGCTAAAGAGTATGCCAAATCGCGCAACCACAAAAATTTACATGATATCACACCACTACATATAACTTTGGCTGATTATATAGATAAGGACATAACAATGGACTCTTATCACAATAAATGTTAAAAATAAATCTAAAAGCAACTTATTTTGCATGCTGCCCCGAATATCATCATCATCAGCAACATCATCATCATCAGCGCGCAGCTTATGTACTAAGCATACATAATATATATTATATATAAATAGGTATTTGTGGCTGTTGGCGACTATTTTTAGTAACCTTGTACAAGTTTACAGCGATTACATGAACCGAGTGGCACCCAAAGCTATTTCGATAAATCCCCACGAGAAACTTGCTTGCCGTTTTTTGTATTTTTTTTTATTTTTCGGATCGCACGTGACGTTGGGGGGTGACGCTGACAACTACGTCAAACTTTTTTTTTTTTTTGAAGCTCCGTTCGATCGGTTCGTGCCCCCTCTTCACCCGATTCTGCTTCTTCTAGTCTACGATGTTAGCATGAGACGACTTATTTGATTTGCTCCACAATCGCTAAACCAAAATATCAAAAAAAAAACGCCAACGTTTTCATTGATAAATAAAACAACAACAAAATAATTACGAAAGACTAACATCGAGGTAACGAAGTTTGAATACTCTTTCAATTAAATTTCTACCAAAAATTTCCTTTGTTACGATCTATACAAAATTTATGAATAATTCCTGAGATTATACAATTGTCAAGTGGGACCGTATGATATATTTTTGTATGCGTGAGGGTAACGAGTAGTCGGTTTCCGTGCCAGATTCGTTTTTCAGTCAAGGTAATTTTTTTTACCATTTGGTGTAGGGAATAATGACCCTAGAAATATCGGAATTTTGGATAATATCAGAAATCCGATTTGATATCTGTATAGGAGATTGGTAAAGAGAGAGATTCTGAAACGAATTTGGATATTTGTATTGGAGATTTGAAAATGTTTAAAAGTTTTTGAAATTACTGTGACTAACTGAAACATCTTTGGTAGAAGTCTGAAAATTTCTCTTTATAATTCCAGTATATTACTCATACATAAGAATAGCTGAGTTGGTAGAGGGTTGTTCCTAAAAGTTCTCTTGAGTCCTGGTCATTAAAACTGGTTTTGTTTCGTTTTTGGGTTTTCTCATTGTATTGATCAAAATACAGTGAACTTTAGGACTTTTTGTTAAAAATTTGAGAGATTTTGAATTTATACATTCTTAAATTAGCCAGAATTATTATTATTCTTTTATAGCTATGTAAACGTTAAAAATGAGAATCTTCAAAGGTAATCGTGAGCATAAATTTTGTTCGTTTTCAGTTTTTCGGATTCAAATCGCTAAAAAAAATTCTTTTTGGTGTCATTGGAAGCAACAATTGGTTTTAAAACGAATCCGAATAAAATAATTGGCGCATATGCGTTCGGATTTTTTGCAGAATTCCGAAATACGTGAGTTCCACAAAATTTCTACAATAAAAAAAAGACGATCCAATTTCAAGCACGATTAGGTTTTGAGCAGATAGTATTGTTTTTTGTTTCTGTCTTGAAACCTATCTAAAATCAAACTTCTGTCTATAAAGATGGCGTTCGTTACAGTAGAGCGACGACGACTTTTGGATACTCTGTATCACTACATTGCCATTATTTCTATAGATAAAAATTTATTCCATTTACTCTATAGTTGCATTGCAGTTAAATTCAATATATTTCTTTAGAATTCAAAAGATATTTTATTTGCCAAATTTGGATACGATATTTTCATAAATAATCAAAAAACAGTAAAATTTTGCACCAAACACAATTTTTTAACGATCGCTACTATGGTGATTTTATTATATTTATTTATTTTTATTATTTATTTTTTTATATATAATTATAAAGTAGAATTTAATTCTTAATAAGTTATAAAGGTTTTGTAGCCAGAGCAACGTAGGCCTTCAGGCTGATTATATTATATAATCAATCGATTTTGATCAAATTCTGCACAAATTATTGACTGATCTCTCCTATGGGACCTATATAAGGATATAGTCAACCGATTCTGATCAAAGTTTGAACACTGATTATAAACTCTAAAAAACTTCCGACCGCCAAATTTGGTATGGAGCTATATGATACAATCGAACGATTTTTATCAAATTTCGTATAGTGATTAGGAACTTTTAAAAACTTCCAAGTAGCCAAAGTGATTCATAAACAAATGATTTATCTAAAACTTTTGAGGTTTTTTCAAAGTCCTTAACAGCCATAATATATCCCTGATATCAGAAATAAATATGACTACCCTGACATAATAACGTATCTTATTTTAGTGCCTCTAAATCTTACCATCTCTGAGTTCTATGGGAGCTGTATAATAGAGTCAACCGATTTTTATCAAATTTTGCACAGTGATTAGGAACTCTAAGAAAACTTACGAGTACCAATATCAGAAATTGAAAATAAATTTGCCTCCCCTGACATAATACCGAATCTAATCTGAACATTTTGGTTGCCCTAGCTTTAAGGGGGTCTTACTATGTAACAGTTTCAAAAAATAGATTTTTTTTTACATTTTTTTCATCGAAATAGTGTTAGAAATACACTGGTAAAATGATTTAACTGGGGAGGTCTGACTGATCGGTCAAAATCGTTCACCCTGTGCACCCTGGACACTTTTGACGAGAACGCAGTGAAGGACGTGTAGCCGTCACATACGTAATTTTTATGTAAAACCAAAAAAAACTATCTAAAGTTCAATAATGAATGATAACAATACAAAAAACTGCTTCCCGAAATCATTTGTAGTTTTCTAGTAATTAATTTTTAATATAGCGCTCGGAAATGAGGTATTACATAGAAAGACCCCCTTAACCGTCTCTGAGATCTAGGCGTTCATACAGATGGACAGAAGGACCGACGGGCATGGGAAGTGGATATCTCTAGTTAACCTGCGGGTTTCCCATGTCTTCTGCTGTCTGTTTCGGCTAGCACAAACTTTTTAAACCATACGGCACAGGGTATAAAAAGACGCTCTTGAACTAAGAATTTTACTCCCAATAGAAGAAAAGTCGCTTCTTGTTCGCCTCGGAGCTCTGTTTTGCTGAATTTTTTTTCAAGCTCAAAGAAAGAGTATAAAGTAAGTCGAGCAACTTCTCTCTAAACAAAAACGCAATTTGATAAACATATTTCAATTTTAATAATATTTCCGAAATACGATTTATTCGCTCTTCTCACGATCTTATGCGCTCAGACGCACACTCACACTAAAACCAAAAAATAAAAATTGACTGAACTACTTAATTCAATAAGTCTTTATATATAAAGTATGTACATATATATTATATGCTATATGGCTGATGACTAATTAGTTATAAAAAATAATTATATATCTATTGAGCAACGTGAATGATCTTAAAGAGAACTAACTAACAACCGTTAGCTTGCACTGTTAGTTATTTATATTATTTATTTGTTTGTTTTTGTTGTTTTTCTGTTTCGTTTTTGGCATTTGGCTTGAAAATGAACAAATGGCAGCGCATTTCTATTTTTGTGATTTTTTCGGTACCAACGAAACCAGCAACTAACGAATTGAATTTTAATTGAATATTTGTCTATATAAAGTGAAGCTATATATAGATACAACAACAACAAAAGCTATGTAGCTACAACAATGCCAATATGTTCTGTACAAAAACTGAACGCATGTGCATATGAGTGTTTGTATCTGTGTCTGCTGTCTTATTCTCAGCATGTGTGTTGAGCTGAGTGTATTAGTGTCTGTAATGTTATGAGTGAGTGTGTGTGTGTAAGTGTATTGCTTGAATAGGCCGTGACCTGCTGTTCTATATATAGCAGCATTTATAAATCGTGCATGGCTATTGAGTATATTTAGAAGCAACAACAACACAAACAACAACAACAATAGCAACTGATATTAAAACAAAGCAAAGCAACAACTAACCAGTTGCCAATGAGCCAACTTAACTTGCGCTCACATTGCACAAAACAAAAAAGAAATAAAAACAAAAGATACAAGCCGAAGCTGTTGACGAACAGAGCGAGAAACAGAGACAGCGACAGAGAGAGAGAGAGCACGCGTAAGAGCGGCAACGACGCTAACAATGTTAACTCAACTTGATGGAGCCCATTTACACTTGCTGCTTCTGCCCTGCCCTGCCCTGCCCTTCTATTGCAGCAAGATATAACAAAAAACAAAATAATAATTTAAAGCAAAAACAAAAAAATACATAACCAAAATAAACAGCAACAAAATATCGAGTCAAAGAGCGAGAGTAAATTGCGCGCGCTCAGAGCACAGCAGCAGAGCGCTGAGCGAGCGAGCGCCCAAGCAACAGCTGCACTTGCTGGGGCTGAGCCAATGTGCTGTTGTGTTGCTTGCATGCCCGGTTGGAAATGTGGCGCTTAAACGGTTAGTACAGTAAAAATTCGTTTTAATCAGGCAAAAATTGCATACTGGAATTTCTTTTTAACCCCCGACGCAAAAAGAGGGGTGTTATAAGTTTGACGTGTCTGTCTGTTTGTCTGCCTGTTTGTCTGTCTGTCTATGGCATCGTAGCTCCCGAACGCATGCAGTGATTTCAATTTAGTTTTTTTTGTATTAAAGGTGACTTATGTGCGAGTGTTGTTAGACATGTTTGATGAAAATCGGTTGAGCCGTTTAAAAGTTGTGGGGAGTGAAAGTGGGGAGAAAAACATCAACTTTGTCCGATTGGCTTAAAATTTGGTCCTATTGTAACTGACGACGTCACTGATTCGAATCTGAGGTTATTTTTGCTCGATCTCTTCGCGTTTAGAAGTTATGGCCATTTGAAGTTAAAACCATCAACTTTGTCCGATTGTCTTAAAATTTGTCTGTCTGTCTGTCTGTCTGTTGCATCATAACTCCCGAACGCATGCAGTGATTTCAATTTAGTTTTTTTTGTATTAAAGGTGACTTATGTGCGAGTGTTCCTAGACATGTTTGATGAAAATCGGTTGAGCCGTTTAAGCGATGTGGGGAGTGAAAGTGGGGAGAATGCGTAAAAAAAAAGCAAACGAGCTTGACCTTAAATGTAATCTAAACCTTAACAAGAATCTAAATTATAGTAAGTATATTATAATATACTAAAGTCTAACTTAACCTAACCTACCTATAAAAAGTATGAAATAAAAAATTAAATTAAAAATTTAAAAAACCCCCGAATTTTCATTTAAAAAGTAAAAAATAATAAAAGAAACTTAATGTTAAAGTACCTAAGAATCTATTAATAATTCTAAAAAAATACGTCGCGTTGGGGGACCGCTCCTAAACTAACAATTTAAATACAAATAGTCTAATTAAGCAACAAAGATTAACTTAAAAACAAAATTAAGAAAATACTTCAAAAACTTTCATAGAATTACTTCAAAAAATTTGCATGTAAGATACGACCGTCAACGACGTCTGCCCTCGCGTGTCCCCCAACACGACGTATTTTTTTTAATTATTAATAGATTCTTAGGTACTTTAACATTAAGTTTCTTTTATTATTTTTTACTTTTTAAATGAAAATTCGGGGGTTTTTTAAATTTTTAATTTAATTTTTTTACTTCATGTATTAAAAAATCTAAAACCAAAAAGGTGACCTCCTAGCCCCGTACGGTAAGGGTTTTCGGTTACTATGACATAAAGGGTGATTCATTAAGACCTTTTTTACACCCGAACGTTTTAGTAAATGGGCTCTTGGCAAGATCGATGAAGATACGTTGTTTTCGACCAAAATTTTGTGCAGTGATGAGGCCCACTTTGGGCTCCACGGCTTTGTGAAAAGGCAAAATTGCCGTATTCGGGGAGAAGATCAACCCGAAGAAGTTCACCAGCTGCCATGACATCCAAGAAAATCAACGGTTTGGTGCGGTCTGTGGGCTGGTGGAATCATTGGTCAGTATTTTTTTAAAAATGAGCAAGGTGCAAACGTTACCATCAATGGCGCACGCTATTGGACCATATTAACGGACTTTTTGCTGCCTGAAATTGTTGCCCATGATCTCGACGACATTTGGTTCCAACAGAATGGCGCTCCGGTCCACATTGCCAATGAAACAATGGCTCTATTGCGAGGTCAATTTGGTGAGCGATTAATTTCACGTACGGGATCCGTACCTTGGCCGCCAAAATCGTGCGATATCACACCGCTCGACTTTTTTCTTTGGGGTTACGTAAAGTCAAAAGTTTACGTGGACAAACCAGCAACGATTGAGGCCTTGGAAGCCAACATTTCTCGTGTTATTGGCCAAATACCAGTGGAAATGCTTGAACGAGTCATGGAAAATTGGAACTTCAGGATGGACCATTTAAAACGCAGTTACGGCCAAAATTTGAACGAGATTATTTTTTAAAAATAAATGCCATAAAATATCCTTTCGAGATCATAAATAAAGATCCCATCATTCCTTTGAAATTTGCATTTACCAAATCATTAAAAAAAAAAAGGTCTTATGTTTGAGCCCATTTATCTCGAGTTCTAAGAAGACGTACACAAAAATTTCCAGAGCCAAAAATATTAAATCTTGAAGTTAACATTTTATTTGTAATGGCAGGTATACCAAAAAGTTCATATTTTAGGCGGTCGAGGGCGCCAAAATTACTAAAACGCAGTTTTTTTATATTTTAATTGAATCGATCATTTCAAAAACCCCATAAATTTCAATTGTTCAATTGTTTTTGGTGTGTGTCATAAAATTGTATTTTGAATCATGTAAGTATCTCAAGTAGTTCCCATCTTAGAACACTTTAAAGTCTTTCCTTGAAAAACATACAAGTGCTGCGCTAAAACCTGCAAGTTTTCGTCCCTTGCCGTACAATATATTTATAGATTTTGGCTATATGCAAGATTAGGAAAAAAAATTAACTATTAAAATCTTCACATTCTTTAATAACTCCAGCAGAAGCTGTGTGCACAAAGCAGAGCTAAAAACGGTGGAGCTCTTTCGCCCAAATACCTTGCCAGAAAGCCCTTATAAATGAAATTAATTATTTATTAAGCTATTATTATTAATAACATTATATATCTTTTAAGCCACAACGAATTTGTTGGTGAATTAAAACAAAAAATAAAATTTACATAGATCCCTTGTATTATTATTTACCATTATTTTTGTGATTTTTTGATAATCGAATCATTTTTAGACATTTGTTTGCTTCAGTAGGACTTAAAAATTGGATCTAATTTTTTATTTGACCACTACAATAAAAAACAATCGTCAAAGACAGTCTATCTGCCTTGTGCAAAAAGTGTGCAGGTTACGAAATAAAATTTGCTATTCCTACAGATCCAATTCTTGTATCTAGTTACGTTGTGCTTTATGCCCCATTTTGGAACAAGACCAAACAAGCCATGAGCTAAAGTATCGTTCATATTTCAGCTCAATTCCAAGGTTAGCTTTATTGCAAATATAAAATAAAAATAATAGATTTGCTTAAAAAACAGAGATTAAATTTTTTATAATATCAGTAATGGAAAAATAACAGATTTGGGTTAGTTGTATAGCGACTACTATTTGAGAAAAAAGAATAAGTGCTCTTTTGGGTTGGTCCGCTCTTTTCTGAATAGATCTATTCAAACCGTTGTGCGTATTATTGATAAATTCAGTATGGAAATTTATTGCTTAATAAAATAAATACATTAAACAGCAAAGTATATACCTAAATACCTTGCTGTCGATTTAGAATTACTTTCGTAGTCCCAAACTTGCTGTACCCAGATTGTAACTAACTAAATGTTTTTGTTGGAGAAATTTGGAAATTAAGAAGAATTTAAACGATTTTTTCTCCTTAATCGTTAAGTACCAAGTACTTCTCATCTTAGCATTAAGACATTACTTTCTTAAAATAAGTAAGAAACGAGCTTTAAGAGCACTTGTTCTTAAAATTCTTAAGTTAAGAAATTTAAGGCATCTAACGTTCTGTAAATATGAGTTTCCTTTGACGTAATACCAACTGTCAAAAAAAAAAAAAAATTAATTCTTATATCAAAGTAAAGTTTTTAGATTTTTGGTACTGCTTTTATAAGAAAACCAATTATTTTCTTTAAAAGAATTATTATTATCTTTATGTATTGAAACTATTGCATTACTTTGTGTCTTAAAAATATAAAAATGGATATATGTTTTTATGTAGATTGGAATTTTTAAAAACCGTACAAAATATTGCTTTGATTTTAACACCCGATTGTCATGCATTTGTCTATATATTTTTTAGTTTTCTTTAGCAGCTGAGCTGATGGTAACTTGTAAGCCCGAAAACAAGCACATATTTTTTAAAAGGCGACTTTTAATTGAATCGGTCATTTCAAAAACCTCATAAGTCACTAAATTAGAATTTTTCAGGAATCAATAAAAACTATTTCAGACACAAGCAAATGAGTTTTAATGGACTTTCTTATGCTTAATTATTATTGTATTATTTGAAGAGAAAGAATTGTATGAACTTATACAGTTTTTACCCAGAATACGTAACTCCCTTTAAGGAACCATTTTTAGCAAAAAAAATAAGCATGTTGCAAAAAAATGTGACTTATGAGGTTTTTGAAATGACCGATTCAATTATAAGTGAATAATAATTTAGTTATTATCAAACATTTCCAATTCTTAAGCTATAGACTCTGCTTTACCGTTTTTTTCTATTCCGCAGCTGTTCTTTTTTAAACCGTTTAAAAACTAGTTACGTTCAGAGTAGTTGAGGCCACTTATATGACAACGAATTCTTCCAGGGAAATTCTTGTTTAGGTGTATAGTAAGTGGAGAGTAGATGATATGTATAGTGTAGGATTGAGCGAACTTTGTCTTAAAAATAAGAATAGATAGTTAGGTAAGCAGATATAAATTTGGGCGAGAATTCCAGGATTTGGCGGCGATCCTGGTCAATATAAGATGAAACTATATATATATATATATAATATATATATATTATATTTTAGCAAATATAAATGCATTGTGACATTTAATCGTGACAACGATGAGCTAATCCGCAGCTGTTACTCTGTTTTCACTAAATCTTAGAAGTTACGAATCCAATGTGGATTTAAGTTTTCTTAAAATGCAGAGTTCAGGTTAATTTAATTAGCCTTACTACTGTGTTATTAAATTTTAATGAATATATAATGACATTAGAGTCATACAAAAAACCCCATAAATAATAAATAGTTGCTGCAAGAGCTTGAAGCTGCAAAAAATAAACAATATTTTAATCAAGCATAAATAAATTACAAAACAATTAAAAAATTTTCATAATTTGACAAGTAAAGCTCAATTTAATTGACAGACGAAAGGCATTTAAGGTATCAAATTTAATTGAGTAAATTGAGTGATTTTAAACACTTTCTTAAAGCAAAGAACTAGAAAAAGCACTCCTGCTTAGTAAGACTGACACTAATGGCTTTTAGTTAAAAGTGGGTGTAAGCCCCCAGGATAATTATTGCTGTGCGTGGCTGGACACAGTAAACTAGGTAGCAAGTGAAGCTGCATTAAAAACGAACACAAAGCAATTAAATTTCCCCAACAATATTACACATCCTTCTAGCTCCTAGAAGGACACACAGCTGCACAGCTTTATCAACGTCACGTGGAGTGCTTTTGTAATATGTAATATTATACAATCTATCTAAATGCGTTATATGTGGGTTTCTAGCGTAGTTACATAATAAGATTTATTTTCGTATCGATGCTCCTTTCATGCAACAGCTTGGATATAAGTTCATATTTTAAAATAGATTGCTTGTTCGTTATATCTTCTACTGGGTGCTTGGCTCTGCCTCTGTCGCTGTCGCTTTAGCTGTGTGTGTGCGAGCATACGCGTATATGTGTGATTGTGTGCACGTGTGTGTGTGTGTGTAAGTGCGCCACTTGTAAACAATACACTTGCTGTGTGTGTGTGTGCTTGCTGCTCATTTGATTGCTTCGCAGGTGCATTAAAACATAGTTGCCAACTATGTTGAGGTTAGATTGTGGGTGTGTGTGTTTATGTGTGTGTGTGTGTATTTATATGTTGTGTGTGTCACTGCAAATTGCAACAGTGTATTTATATACATATATACATATGTACATCTGTCTGTCGCGACAGTCTGTCTTTGCTGCTGATTTAGTCAGCTGTTGATGGCAACTTAAAAATGCACGCTACCTATGTACATATATACTCTCCATTACATACGTGTCGTGTACATATGTACAAACATACATACATACATACGTCGTGGCATATATATATACACGTTTAGGTATGGCAAAGTGAAAAGTCTCAAGGTCAATACTGCGCTGCGCAGCCGTTGACATAGAAACCAACCAACCAAATGGGGCGCATACAACACGTGTCTGCCACATTCACACACAAACTAATACACACACGCACACACACCTACATTTACATATATGTACATGCCGCACGCTACATTGCCACAACTTACAAAAACGACATTTTGAATGACTTTTTTTTTGCTGTCTATGTCATCGCAAATGTTTGTAAAATTTTATGAGCTGGTAACGACCATTCATTCAAATTGATATCCAATTGAATCGAAAAAAACACAACCCAAACAAAAGATATAGTATCTAGATATAGATATATATACTATCTATGCAAATGCAAGTAATACTAAATATTTTAAGAAAGAGAAAACTTTACTCAGACACGCAATAAGTTAACATAGTAAATTTTTCAACTTTTGTTTGGCAATGAGTTATTAACTATTTATAGACTTTTTGTTGAAGTTAGGAATTTATTTAAGTTAGAAAGTTTTGTTAGGATTGTTTATTAGTCTTTTATGTGTTATATTATTTACTATACTGTAGAGCAGGAATATCTAGTAGGGGCGGTTAAAAGTTTTTGTTGAAAACTATCAAAGAATTTAGTCACAAAATTGAAGAAAGCTAAGCTAGTGTCAGTGGACTGCTCGGAGGTACCCATTAGACTGAAAGCCAGAGTATGGGTCTCAGCCTAGCCGGAGGATCCAGACAAGATCCTCAGTCGAACTTACAATTAGTGCTGCTCTAGGCTCTACACCAAACGAAGCCTTAGATGCTATTTTAAACCTCCTACCACTGAACAAGGTAGGGAAACAAGAAGCCAATCTATCAGCTTTCGCTTGAGAGAGGCAAAAAAATGGAATGATCAAGATTTTGGTCATGCAAAGATTCTTAAAGGGAACCCACTTATCCCCGAAAGTACAGACTACTGCATACCGCAGGAACATTTTACAACTAACTTCAGAGCCTATATTCCAACCAGAGAGGAGTGGAATACTGGGGTACCAGGCTCAGCTGGTTCGATAAAGGTATACACGGACGGTTCCAAGCTAGACGATCGTGTAGGCGGAGGCATCTAAGTTGGGGATTGCAACGTTAGAACTACTTTTCGTTTCTCGGACCGCTGCAGTGTCTTTCATGCAGAGGTCACAGCAATCCAGGAGGCTTTAACAACAATAAAAAACCTACAAGTTCAAGATAAGAGCATCTGTATATATTCGGACAACCAAGCGGCTATTAAGTCCCTAGTTACGATGACTTCGTGTATGAAGTCAGTGAATGACTGCCGCTTGTCTCTAGGGGAGATGGCTGAGCAGCTTTCAATTCACCTGATACTGACTTTGAGGAAAACTGAACTGCATTGCGCGATGAACTGGCTAGAAAAGGAACTACCAGCATCCTCATTCAAGACAAGCAGAGCCTGGGTATACCCATGGCCAGCTGTAAACTGAGAATACGAAACTTTTTCGCACTCTGTGCAAATAAAACGTGGAATCGGATATCGAACACGTGTAGAATCTCGCGGCAAACCTGGCCGACCTGGCAGTAAAAGAACCAAAAAACTTTGCTGTCTGAATAGAGCCCAGTGCTCATCTGTTATTTGTGCCATTACGGGACACTGGTTGGTAGGAAACCACGCATCCCGGTTAAATGTTCCCCACCATGACTTCTGGAGACGGTGGAACACTTCTTCTGTCACTGCCCAGGACTGGGCAGTTAAAGATTTAGGTTCCTACAGTCACACTTTCTAAACGATCTATCTTAGCTCTCTGAACAGACTCCAAAATGCCTTTTAAGGTTCATTTAGGCAGCCGGATGGCTTACTCAACTTTCGTAGGAGACCTCTCAAGTGGGGAAATGTGGTGAATTAGCTCACGCTAGCGGTATCACAAAGGGCCTATCCTTGGCCTTAGTGAGTTGGGACGTCGGCCGCCCTAACCTAACCTAACTACAACGTCTACGCTGGCTAGATCATGTTGCACGAATGGATGATTATGCTTCAGCCAAAATGGTATCACTGGAAGGTCGATGTTGACAGGAACGCCCGCCGCTGCGATGGGAAGATCAGGCAACGGAGGATCTTCGTCGACTGGGGATTGCTAATTGGCGCCAGCAAACACAAGACAGAAACCGCTGGCGTAGGATAATTTCCGTGGCCAAGACCGATAACCGATTATAATGACCACAATAGGAGTAGTAATAGTATTTGAAGAAAAACATTTTCAGGAGAGATCAGCTTAATGGAATTGCGGAAAGACTTTTTAAAGCGTTCCAACTTGGGAACTACTAGAGATAATTAAATGTTTCTAAATACAGTTCTATGTATTTTTTTGTTATCTTAAAAACAAAAACTGGCAAGGGGGTGTTTAAGAATAGAAAAAACTTCGCTTTAGTAACTTTGATGGAAGCCCCTGTGGAAACCTCCCTTGCAACAATGATGCGTCCAAAACTGAGCAGGGTGTAGGTGTTGGAGTCGTTGGACCCAACACCAGAAACTCCACCGCAATGGGCATCTGGCCCAGCGTCACTCAAGCGAAGATTCATGCCATAAAGATCTTCGCACTTAGTATCCTCCACAAGGGAAGTAGGGGAGCAAACATCTGTATTTAGTTAGATAGCCAAGATACCATTAGGGCATTATCATCTTGGAGCATCTCCTTTAGGATGGTTAAAGAATTCCATAATTACCTCCAAGTCCTGTCCACCCGGAAAAATATCGTGCTATGTTGGGTACCTGCACACTCAGAAGTGGATGGTAATATGATCGCTGACGATCTAGCACGAAAGGGTGCCTCCACCCTGACTATATCTCCTGCACCATTCTGTGGTATTGGTTGGTCCACAATCAAAACCATGATAAACAAATGGGCTGCAGTAGAACATAGGAGATACTGGTTCTTCTTACCGGGGCTGCGTCAAGCAAAAGCTCTTGTCAAACCTCTGGATATGATCAAGACAAAAGGTCTTGGCAGAGCGGACTTTAATCTCCTGGTAGCATACCTATCTGGCCACCACACTGTAAGATATCATCTACAGAAAATTGGCCTATCGGACTCTTCAGAGTGCAGACTCTGTTTCGAGGATGATGAAACCACCAGACATATTCTCTGTGACTGCCCAAAGCTGGTATGGGACAGAGCCTGTTACATGGGAAAGGAATGGAAAGTCCGCAAAAAGGGAAGCTGGAAGCAGATGTAGTCAAAGGCAATTTGGGACATAGGTCCAAAGAGAACAACTACCAATTGAATGAGAAGCCGTATTTTCTTGCGTATTTTCTATTCTATTTCTTTGAAATCAAAGAAGTTCACATCATACAAACTGAAGGTGACTCAACTCTAAAAAGTACAATTTACAGTAGATAAAATTGAGCAGATGACAATACCAAATTCTATTATTATTCTATTCTTTGAAATCAAAGAAGTGGAAATAGTACAAACTAAAGGTGTCTCAACTATAAAAAATGTTTGCCACAACGTCATAAGGGAACAATTTACAGTAGATAAAATTGAGCAGATGACACTACCAAAGTCTATCAAATTGTTTTTTGACCAACCCGGAAAACTAGAAAACATGTTTCTTAGCAATTTTATAATTGCACCAAAAAAAAAATTCTATAAAACTCCATTTACATATAGTAATAATAGTAGTAATAAAATCAAGAAATCAAAGAAAAATGCGTATACTATAGTAGGGCACAAACTTGCTATTAGGCACTAAAAGTGCTTAAACCCGTTGCGAATTATAAGCAATATTAGCAAAAATATTGAAATTATACACTAAAAATACTTAAACCAGTTGTGAATTATAAGCAATATGAGCAAAAAAAAAAAAAAAGTCATAACTTAAATGTCGAAATTGTTGTCAATAAAATTTGTAGATTGGGTGGTTCAATGACTGCACAATTAAAAATTGGAAATCGTGTTGGGTGTTTTTCAAATAATGTGCAAATATCTCAAAATCGGTAGGATTTTTCGGAAATATTTGTAGCATATAGAAGCAGTCAACCGAGATCCCCCAATTTGACCTAAAGAGTGAACAAGGTGACTAGAGAATTCGGTATAGACATGTTGATTTGTCTGAGCAACCAAAGTATCAGACAAGATCCCTTATTCTTTCACAGGATAGAAGTTTTTTTAAATTTCCTTAATATGGGGTTACATTATATAGCTCCCATAGAAGAGTTTCATAGGAACTCGAAAAAAAAACCAAAAATATTATTTGAATAATTCGCTTGCCTATAAAGCTATTAAAATTTTGGCGTTCTTTAGTCTTTTAGAGTTTCGCTGCACAGTACCGATTAGTCAAAATGGTGTAAAATTAGCAAATTTGGCGCCATCTTTAAAAAAAAAACCTTTTTAAATTCCCCCTTTTCAAATAACACTAAACCTTAATCAAGAGAAATTGCAGCATGCAATTTTTTCCTGGTCAACCCCATTTTTGGTATATTTTTACTGTACTAAAATGGCCAAAGCTCTCCATAGTACTCAACAATAAATAATCGGACAGGATACATCGAATTTGGACAGGATAGCTAAATCTCGTATGAAAGTTTAAAGAAATGTTTAAAGTACACTTACTACGCATTATTTGTATCTGGAAAGATTTCCGAAAAGATCTACATTATGAAAGGCGAACAAAAATTAAGGTTGACCCCGAAAGTCACAAAATAGTCGTTACCTAAACCTACCTGTACTAAAGAAAATTATAAAGGCATAACAAAAATTCCTAAATTTGTATCTGCACGGTTTCCGCAAAAATATGCAGTATAAAAGATCAGAAAAAAGTTTGAAAGTTAGTCCCAAAAAAGGTAGCACCTAAACCTAATAAAAAAAATATCCTGAAGAGGATCTGAATTTCAAATGACATCGGATTTTCTTTCCCTTTCCTAATATCTATTTCATATCGTTAAGTGATAACGATATTCAAATTTTTCGCGCTTTACTAAAACTAGACAACCTTTTGTTAGTCCCTGAGGGCAATAGAAGAATTAAGGATGTATATTCATACATTTTTTTAAAGTAAATGTAGTGCTTGTGATAATATCAGAGTATAAAGCCATAGGGATTATCCATAAATTATTTTTAAAGATTTTCCATGCGATTTTTGTATCTCGTGACGCTTTGCCAGCACCTCTCCTCAGCCCTTGAGCGTCACGTAGTTTATGAATGATCCAATACGTAATATATTTTTTTTATGAACTATAATTAAGCGAATTCACGTGTAGATAGAGTTATACAGAAAAATATATCGTGTGTTCGATTCATGGGTTTCCCCTTTAATACAACGATTTCTGTCATATAACGATTTTTTTCAAGTACACATTTGATCTATTTATAACGAATTTCTGTATAATTTGTGTACACGTGCGAATTCGCTTTAGGTTCAAATAATGACAATATTTTTACCTCAGATCATAATAATCTATACAAGGGGCCAAATGGCAAAATCGTGTGTAGAAACATCCCTGCCGCATAGAGAGTCCTAGGTAGGTTAGGTAAGGTTACACTGGCTGGCCACACGAGAGAGTGCAGCCTAGCATAGACCTTTTGGGCCTTAGCTGTGCCAGGTCGGAGGTTATTAAACGAAGTAATGGTAGGTTAAAAATTTGACTTTTTTGGCGAAATTAAGTAGACGGTCAACTTGCAGCCTGGCCACCTCTTCTAAACCGATAAACGCTGGTTCTCCTAGGGTAGCCAGACGATGTCTAGAGATGGCTGGGCAGTCGCAAAGTACGTGTGTTAGGGTCTCAGGGACTTTCGGATCCCTGCTAGATCCTAGGTAGCTTTAGAGCTTTTTATATAATAGTGTTTTTTTTTGCTTTGATCGAAATAGTAAAGGTTATATTGATGACAGCTAGTCATTGGTGTTAATATTGTCGTATGACTAATATTTGAAATTGCGAATCTTTGCTATTTACGTCCATGTACACGCACTATATAATAAATTTATATATTTTTATTTATCATAGCTGTTCCGCATTCCTACACTCGGAAAAAATGGGTCGAACTTAATTTAAATGCGTTACGGCTCAAAACTAGTTTATTCCAAATTAGAACTTAAAAGATATTTTCTACTTAATATATATATATAAAATATTCCTCATTTCCGCATTAAGATTTAACTTTCTTCTAGACGTTTTCCAAAAAAGCTGTCTTTAAGAAACTTACTTTCAATAATAGAGGAATAGCTCTTGCCGTACTCTTGACATCAAAAATTCTTTTGTTTTATATCGAAGATCTCGATGTATTTTTCAAATTCATATTATATGCATAAATGATGATCAAGAAAAAAGATTTTAAGCATTTATACATAAATTAGGCTCTCAAACGTTTTAAAACGGACATGTATCCATATTTTTATTTTGTATTTAATAATTTTATCTACAAAAAAAAAATTCTAATTTTAAGTCTCGCTCGCGATATACAGATGCGATCGATAGCCACTACAGGTTCCAAGCTGGTTTTAAAGTGTAAAAGTATCGGAAACGATGCTTCTTGAACAGGCTAAGCGGATTATAAAGTTTACTTTTACTTTTTGTGGCTTCGAAACACTTTCGTTTTTACATTTTGTAGCACTTTTAATTAAGCTACTCTTTGTAAAGTTTCAACAACTAAGGAAATATTTAAACACAATTCAAGGCTTAGACAAAACTTTTTGATAAAACTAATAATACTAATTACTTTTACGATATAGAGTATAAAAAAGTTTTCCATTGCCCGCTCTTTGGCCAGCTTGAGGCTTAACTCAACTCAGCTGAGACCAACACGTAGAAAGAAGCACAGAGCCTTACATACACATTCATACATACATCATATGTATATATGTGCAAGTGCATGTGTTTTAGAGCAACAACAATACGCAATAGTGCTTACAGTACACTTTATTTGCCCTACTCCTCTTTCTACACACACAAACACACACACACAGCCACACTCGCTCTCTTTTAAATGTTTCACAAGCCGATACAACGACCCACTCACTCACTCACTCACTTACTTTGTTTTGAGTGATAGCAAGCGACATTTGAGTGTATGTAGCTCTGTATGTGTGTGTGTGCGAGAATGCGTGCGTTTTTATTTGTATTTGTTTTTGTATCTGTATATATGTATTTGTGTACTGGGGAAAATTTCCAGCGTATCTAAAAATAGACACAGAGCCGCGCCACATAAAGCCCACAGCAACGTCGCACACTTTGGCCACTTGGACGGACGGCAGCAGCGCCGCTGACGCTGACGTCGACGTCAACTTCGACGTTTAGGCTTTGGCCTATACAAATATGCTATATAGTATATGTATGTGTACTCGCACCTCGTTGCACTGCCGCCCGCCCAGCCCAAGGCATTTGTTTTTGTTTTGAAACTTCCAAGCTACGAGTTATGAGTAAGTAAGATACTTGGCGCTATATGTAACTTTACCTTGATAGCCAAAAAAACAACAAAAAAACCAACTAAAACAGCAAAAATCCATGCTAGAAACGTATGCACACTTATGTACATACAAACATACATAGAACAGACAAACAAATCAACCAACCATATACTAACACATATAAATAATAAAGTATGTACATAGCACATATAGTATACGTAATAGTAGATACAGTGGGGCAAAGCTTATTTTCAGCAGTTGCAATATGCTATTTATAAGTTTTAAAAAGATCTTCAAAATGTTATGGTACTTTACAAAAGGCGCCAATTTTTAGCAGTGTGTAAATATTTTTATACCCTGTACCGTATGGTACAAAGGGTATATTAAGTTTGTGCAAGCCGAAAATGTATGTAACATATAGAAGGAGACGTCGGAGATACCCCAAAGTTACATAAAACATGATCAGGGTGAATAGAGAAGTCGATATACCCATGTCCGTCCGTCCGTTTGAACGCCTAGATCTCAGAGATGGTAAGAGTTAGAGTAACCAAACTTTCACATTATATCCCATATTATTCCATAGGAGACAAGTTTATTTTATTTTTTTGATATCGGGGATAAATTATATAGCTCCCATATGGGTGTTTGAGACGACCTCGACAAATAAAAAGGTTTTAGATGGATAATTCTTTTGTTCATGAAGATATCGTAACCAAATTTGGTATTCGAAAGTTTTTTATAGTTCCCAATCACTGTACCAATTTGATCAAAATCGGTTGACTATATCATATAGCTCCCATAGGACCGATAGGCCAAAATAATATTTTTAATGCAAAATTCGCTATATTTCGTTTTTTGATATAGATATCGTAACCAGATTTGGCGTTTTTTTAGAGCACTTAAGCAATGTGCCAAATTTGAACAAAATCGGTTGACTATATCATATAGCATATATAGGTCCGATCTTCCAAAAAATCGATTTTTTAACAAAATTTGTTGTGTTTCGTTTGTTTGTTAAGATATTGGGACCAAATTTACATTCGTGACTTTTTTATAGTTCCTTAGCACTGCACTAAATTTAATCCAAATCGGTTGACTATATCATATAGCTCCCATAGGGCCAATCTTCCAAAAAATCGATTTTTTAACAAAATTTGTTGTGTTTCGTTTGTTTGTTAAGATATTGGGACCAAATTTGACATTCGTGAGTATTTTATAGTTCCTAAGCACTGTACCAAATTTAATCCAAATCGTTTGACTAGATCATATAGCTCCCATAGGACCAATCGGTCCAAAAACACGTCTTTTATACAAAATTCAATGTGTTTCGTTTGTTTGTAAAGATATTTGAACTAAATTCAGCATTCAGATCTTTTTTAAAGTATTTAAGCACTTTGTCAAATTTTATTGAAATTGGTTGACGATATCATATAGCTGCCATAGGAACGATCGGTAAAAAAAAATTTTGCTTAAAAATTCTTCTGTTTTTGCTTTTTGTGAAGGAACCGGATTATATTTTAGTGGTACAGGGTACCACTAAGTCATTCGCGGCCGACTTTACGTGCGCCTTTTTTTTTAAGTAATCTTTGTAAATACTATTTTAGGTATTATTTAGTGCTTGTGGGCACTTCTACATTTCTGCACAACTTTGGCACACTAATTATAGCCTTTTTCTAATACACTAAAAACTTCTACTTCTTATCTTTCAAATTTCAATTATTTAATGCATAAAACAAACCATATGCCCACTGTATATAAAGTTAACGATTTTATATAATATACATACATACACACACATTTTAGTTTTATTCTTAGCACATGCCATTACAATAACTGCCATGCAAAGACAATGAACAAGGTGAAGGCAACCAAACGCTTGGTTGCTTTTGGGGGTGGTGCCGTCAGTGGCTACTAGTAGGTAGTACATTGGTGGTTGTTTACCCCCAACCCAGCCATAGGGGTAGCGACGATTGAAGGCCTGACCTTTGACTTTGTATGCTTTATGTGGTGCGCCAGGTGTTTTGGTTTATTGCGTCTTAAGATTGAGCGACGCACAGGATTTCTAATGAATTCAATTGTATGGCGGCTACAAAAGCTGAACACACGAAGGTCACAACTACCTACAAATCCTCTTATAGTAAAATGACCATATCAAAAAATATATAGTATATGCTGTAATATATAGTATATAATAGTATTTGTATCTTTTTTGTGCTCTAATTAATAAGTCTGTGAAAATACATGTAATTAATGTGTTGGGTCTCAGGAGCTTTAACTTTCGAAATGCATGATATGTTTAGATAATCTATTATGTTTGTTTGTAGCCACAGTATGGATGGTTGGAAACTTCAGAAATTTCTTGTAATGGGGGCAATCTTCTGACCACGATTCAAAACACTTCCACACAAAATTTAATGCAACAGAAATACGTCGATTAATCTGATTTAGCGGTTTTGAACGTATTTTCCAGAGCATTCTTATTAAAGAATAAAAACTTATTTCGTTTAACTTCTTCAGAGGTTGGCAAGAATCCACTCAGTTGTACCCTCCACGCGGGTGCCGAACGGGCAATGGGCATTTGCTCCTCTGCGTCTGGTTGCATTTTTAGCATGCCAGCGCAGGGAAGTGAATGTCTAGCAAAGATCAGAGCATCGCTCCGCATGCAAGCCCCCGGTGCTACGGATGTGCTTCGATCATTACTGAGTGGTACCTGGCGGTAGGCATAAAACACTATGGGCTCCCCCTGAACTAAGCAATCAAGCAAAATGGAGGTCGATAAAGACGAAACGCGAACTGGGATATCAGTTCAAACGTCGGTGGGAGGCGCGACTGCTACTACCGGCGGGCGCGGGGATACCAGTCAACGCTCGAGTGTAAGCTCGGGCCGCAACGACATAAGCCGAGTCGCCAGCGGTCACACCTATGCTAGGATTGGAGCAAGTCCCAGTAGTCGCGGATGCCGACGTCCTAGAAGACTCGGACCGCGAAAGTATCAACACAGCGGATGAAGACGATTTACTGCGCTCTCCAGGCGATGACCGAGGTACCAGTTCTGCTCGCAAAAATGGGCTGAAGTCAAAGCCGAGCAAGGAAAGCGAAATCTCAATACAAGGCTGCTGTTAAGATCTGCGTTAGGCTGGAGAACAAGTCCGACCTGACGAAGGTGGAAGAAGAACGGTTGTCTTGGGCGAAGGATACGGTAGAGAAAGGCCTAGCTCACTTCGCGTCAAAAGCTTGGTGTGCTCCGACGGACTCGAAATTTGCGAACCATGTCGAGTAGACCCTTGCCGCGAAACGACAGAGATCCACCGAATGCGAAGTGCCGTCTGGAAAGCGGCAGAAGCGTAAGGAGGTAAAGCGTATAAACTCGTCACGTAACGAAATGTGGAGTCTATTTTTACGTTTATTTCGGCTTATATAAATAACTACAGACATCTCTTGAGTTAATGTCAACAATATTTTCGAAACAAAGTTCTTAAACGAAGCTTGTATGTAGTTAGAATGAAAAAGTAAAAACATCGTCACGTAACGAATGAAATGTGAGGTGTATTTTGGCATATATTAGGGCTTATGCCAATAACAACAGCTTCTTCAGAGGTTTATGTCAAAATAATTTTTTTTGAACAAAAAAGCTCTTGAAAGAAGCTAGAGTGAGAAGTTAAAAATATCGTCACGTAACGTAATAAAGTGTGTAGTCTATTTTGGCATATATTTCGGCTTATATCCATAATTACGGATGCCTCTTAGGTTTACATAAAAAAAAAATTGGAACAAAGTTCTTTAAGCTTGTAGTTAGAATGAAAAGTTAAAAACATCGTCACGTAACGAAATTAAATGTGAAGTCTATTTTGGCATAAATTTTGGTTTATATCAATAACTACATATACATAATAGGTTTATGTCAAAAAAAATGGTTTGGAACAAAGTTCTTTAACCAAGCTTGTAGTTAGAGTGAAAAGTTAGAAACATCGTCACGTAACGAGATTAAATGTGTAGTGTATTTTTGGCAAATATTTCGGTTTATATCAATAATTAAAGATACATAATAGGTTTTTATGTCAAAAAAATAGTTTGGAACAAAGTTCTTTAACCAAGCTTGTAGTTAGAATGAAAAGTTAGAAACATCGTCACATAACGAAATTAAATGTGTAGTCTATTTTGGCATATATTTCGATTTATATCAATAACTTCATATACATAATAGGTTTATGTCAAAAAAATAGTTTTGAATAAAGTTCTTTAACCAAGCTTGTAGTTAGAATGAAAAGTTAGAAACATCGTCACGTAACGAAATTAAATGTGTAGTCTATTTTGGCATATATTTCGGTTTATATCAATAATTAAAAATACCTCTTATATTTATGTAAAAAAAATTTTGGAACAAAGTTCCAATATTCGAAATTCATCGACGCGTTCATGAGAACACCCGTAACACGTAAAACATAAGTTTCTTTTATATATATAGATTATAAATGATTTCCACATTTATTATACAAGTTCTCTGATATTTAATTGAGGTAAGTTACAATTTGAGCACGATTCCGATGCTAGAGAAATTGGTATTGGTGGAAAATCAAAATCGATATCAAAAATTCGTTACGACGATATTCGATATTCTAAGTATCGGATAGGTATCGCAAATGCCTCATCTTAACTGGAGGCAAAGAAGCGATTGGTAGATGAGTGTCATGGTCAACCGCCATCTGAACGATTATTTTTAAAATTTTTGCAATCGGTCATCTTTTATTTGAGGTGCACCAAGGAAGAATAAGGGGGGTCTGTCAAAGAAGCCTAGAAGGTCATGTAGACTGACTTCGGGGTGCACGAGGTGTTGTTTCATTCAATTACTTAAATAAGAGTAATTAGACAGGCTAGAAACATCGTCACGTAACGAAATTTAATTTTGAGTTATATTGTTTTAGTTCTGACTTTTCTGTCTTCTTTTACGGAGTTCTCTATAGTGGCTTCAAGTTTTTTTAAATTTAAAGTGTATGCGACTATCCCTTTTCTTTTCAGGATTACGATAAGCTGTGTTTTAGTTTGCTAGGTATAAGTTGTATCTCCGCTTAGATTATAGAAAATGTTGAAAGTGCATCTTTTGCAAATATCTTTCCAAATAGGTATCTGATGGTGACGGCCTGGAGCAAAGAACGTAGCAGTCAGAATCTCTGAGCGCACTAAAAGCATATTACAAAAAGATCTAAAGATTTGACAGATACACCATCCAGTAACTTGGTTATTCTAAGATACACCTTCTATTTGTTTTGATTTTGAAATGGTCTCTTAGTGCCCTAGTTCAGTTCGTTACAATTACTTTTATTTTGTATTTCGTAAAATATGAATTTGTTCTTAATAAATAAGCTTATTTTTTTACAGTGTTCCTCCTTTTTTTTAATCTTTTATATGCAATAATTAATAAAGCAGCAATAAATATTTTCACAAGTGACAAAGTTTTCCAACAATACGACGTGTCAAACTTATTTTTGGGCCAAAGTTTAGCCCATGACTAATTAATAAATTAAGGTTACACAATATATAATGGAGTGTTCTTGAGTTTAATGGATTAATTTATGTGTGAAAATATCGATCTGCTTACAGCAGATAATTATATATAAACTGTACGCCATTTAAAAGGACTCCGGGCCTTATTAAGACATATAAAATTCTGCGGTCACAATTTGCTTAGTATTTTTTTTTAAAAAAATACCAACATTTTGCATCAAATAAGTGCCTGGAAATGGAACACCTGGGTCTGAAGGTTATTTGTCAATTTGCTCAATTTAATTGAGTAATTGACTTAGTGATGGGAAACCAATCAAATATTAATCAATTAATAATCGTTTAAACGGGATTTGAGGCTCGTTTTTTAGTTGTTGTTTTTTTTTTGCATGTAAATGTTGGTTATATATTTAGTACATATTGTGTAATATATATACATGGCATAAAGTTATGGTTTTATGTCATTACAAAGTAGTCGCCTTCGTCCTTAACGTCAACGTCGGCGCCGGCGTCAACGTCAGCTTCGACGCCGACTTTGCAGTATTGTTGGTTTTTGCTGTTGTTATTTTTCAAAGGCAAGTAAATTTTCTAAAAATAGCTCAAAATCGATAAACGAATGTTTTCTTTAGTCATATACAAACAAACATACAAAACATACTATACATATGTACATACATATATACATACATATATGCAGAGCGAAAGAGAGCGTCAGAGCGTCGAGCTGAGTTGCGACGCGACGCGGCGCGGCGCGGCGAGAGTGACAGCCAAAGATTATATGTAACTAGTGGCGGGGGGCAATGGGGTTGAGGTTGGGACTTTCCGTTTTGGACTTTCCACGTGCTTGCTGGCAATGGCAGTGGCAATGGGGCACGCACACACACACATAGATACATTCGACACAGATACATATGGCGGAAAAGTTCCTTCCTTCCTGCCTGCTGGCAACAACAACAATAACAACAACCACTTGCTGTCCCTTGCGAGATAACACACAGAAAACTCTCAGCTACTATTGCCGACCATGGACAATATGGTTGTTCTTGTCACCAGACCCAGACCCCATTACCAAAAACGAAAAACCAGCCCCCAAAAAATGCCTCAATCCGCTTTGCAGCGCTTTTCTGCTCAGCCTGTCGTTGTGTTATTATTACCACAACGTCGTCCATACCCAGGGACTTAAAGCGAAAAGAACACTGAGAGAAAAATCAACAAAAGGTAAAAAAAACTTAAAAAAAGAGAATTCCTCGCCAAAATCTATTACCACATATAGTACAAATAGTTTATATATCGTGCCGCGCGTCACTTAGAAATTAATTTCTTTAGAGCATCTCCTCCAGGATGGTTAAAGAATGCCATAGTTACCTCCAAACCCTGTCCTCCCGGAACAAGTCTTGCTACCTGGTACACGTGGGTACCTGGACACTAAGGAGTGATTGGTAACACGATCGCTGACGATCTAGCACGACAGGGTGCCTCCACCCTGGCTACATCTCCTGCACCATTCTGTGGTATTTGTTGGTCGGTCCACAATCAAAACCATGATAAACAAATGAGCTGCAGGAGAACATACATAGAAGATACTGGTTCTTTTTACCGGGGCTGCGTCAAGCAAAAGCTCTTGTCAAACCTCTGGATATGATCGAGACAAAAGGTCTTGGCAGAGCGGACTTAAAACTCCTGGTAGCATACCCATCTGGCCACCACTCTGTTAGATACCATCTACAGAAAATTGGCTTATCGGACTCATCAAAGTACTGGCCGTCAGCCAGTTGGTGTCACAAGGGGAATCACGTGTAACCCTAGACTTGGGTACGCGCCGTAATTGTGACACACTTCTGGAAGTGCGACTATACTCTCCACGTGAGGGCGGCTGAAAGCAGGCCCACGGTTAAGTCATGTCTCTGCCATGGGTGCTGACGAATGATAGTTTGGGCGAGAGAAGAAAACTCTATAAAATTACCCTAAATCTAAGGTGGAACAGCAAAGGCCGAGGGATGAATGGCTGAGGGGGTCTCAGTCATCACTTTGCGAACTCTGGATACCTGCCGACCTCCAGTTTTAATAAATGGTTTCCCGCGGTATCCGGGCTATCCCGATTTCTCGTGGGTCCAAATTTATGAATTCCAATAAATCTAACAAAAACAACAAAAACCAAAAACCTGAGAACGTAACTCGCCAAAATACGATAGGGAATAACATCCCGAAAAATGCTGCTCAAAGCACGGTGAGGAAGGAACCAGAAGGTGTCCTTCCCATCCCGGATTGTGCCGGCAAGGGCAAGGTGGTAAACCCACCGTCTTCCCTAGATTTTGAGGGAAGGCAGTCCAACCCATCCTCGGACGAAAAAATGGAACAAAAATGTTTCGCTTCTTCGTCCAAGGTAGGGCTGGCTGCCAACTCTTCAGAGCCTGCTACTCCTAAGATGTCACCACCAACAAAACCGTCTTACCAAGACAGGCGACGGGCAGGAGAAATTCTCCAAAAGAATCTTACCAATCCGGAGGTCACACCGGAGGGTAAGAAGACTGTAGATTGGGCCAGAGGTATCCTGCCGGGTTTCCAGCCAGCAGCCCCAGGGAAACCTAAAGCCCAGGTCAAAAGGCAGAGATCCGCGGAAGAAGCTGCGCCTACGCCAAAAAGAACGCGACCGCAGCACCTCAACCGCTCCTTTGCCGAGGTTACGAGGGATAAGATCCTCCTTGGTGTCCTAGACAAGGACAACAAGGAGGGTTTTGTACCTCGGAACTTGTGGAAAGGGGTGGAAAATGAGCAGCAAAATCGCTTCTTGGACGAATTGGAGAAAAGCGGAGGACCCCCTCCACTCTGCAATGACGCCGGATGGCATCTCGGCACAATAATTGCGAAGCGAAGACATCCGCTCGGCAGTGGCCTACAAGAAGGCAATAGCAGCTCTTGGAGAAGTCTATCCAGGAGCTAAGCTAGTAGTAAGCTAAATTGCGTTTTTTTCACCGATCGATATGAACGACCTATTTTGATAAAATTTGGTACAGTGCTTGAGAACTGTAAAAAACTATATAACGCCATGAAATCGTAAAAAAACAACGCAAAATAAACGAACTTCTCCTATGATATTTAATGATATAGTCAACAGATTTTGAAAGAGTAATTGAAAAAAGTCCGAAGGCCATATCCATAAATTAACGAATTGAAAAGCTAATTCGTCATAATTTTTCGTTCTCTATTACTCTAAAAATCAGTAAGAAAAAAAAAATCAATAAATCTGCTAGACATTCTCAAATTAAGAATTTATGTCTATAAAGTTTAGTTTTTCGAGCTAAGAGTTTTGGGCTGAATACTAGAAAAATTGCTTTTGTCGTAGTTTTAACACCCATATATTAAATATATTTTAAAAAACTTTTTGGATTTGTAATTTTGTATCAGTTCAATAGTATAATTTCTACAGATATGGTTATCTAATTTTCGATATTTCAAGCTCTTGCAAATTGAAAAAATTCCAAGATCAATTTTTTTCTCAAAAATTTCCCACAACAACATTTCTGACGAATCTTTTTCTCTCTGTGTAGCAGAGTATACAAAAGTTTGACGCCCCACTTGCCGCCGCCCACTTTTTGTTGCCTGAGCCTACCCCCACACACACACACACACACACACACACTAACACACAGACTCACGCACATCTGTGTGTACTTGTAACAGTTATTTTTGGAAAGCAATACATATATAGTGCGAGTATATAAATGTCTCTATGCGTGAGCGTGTATGTGTTTAAACTTTTGTTTATACTTGAGCCATGTATTGCAGTTATGTATTAGCTTGTTGTTTTTTTTTTTGGGAATTATGTATATTACATCTATGTGCTGGTTGATCGCTTTGGTTGTTAGTTAAATTTGACTGGTCTTATGGCATACTTATATACCTAACTAATGTACATATTTATGTATGTATATACTCACCATGTATTGGTATTCTATCGTCAGGACTAGACATTTTGCATGGATCTGTAAATGAGAAAGAAAAGTTTAGACAGCTTTTTAGAATTAATTCAATAATAAACATGGTTGTCTGGTTAATTATATACAGTATATAAACGAAAATTAAATTGTTATATATTGGCATTATGTATCATTAAATCATGTTTACTTAAAAATTAGGCTACTTAAAGCTTATCTTAGGATTACAATTAAACAGCGCTCGCGCTGGCGAGTTCGGCTTGAAAATAAACGTTAACAAGACCGAATTTATCTCGAACTGCGACGATAATAACGTCCCAAGTTTCACAGTATATGGGAAAGGACTCAATCTCAAACAGGATTTTTGCTACCTTGGCAGCAAAATAACTGCAGCAGACGGTTCATCCGCTGACATCGCCAACCGTATAAACAAAGCCCGCGGTGCCTTCGCACTACTAAACAACATCTGGGCATCTAACGCGATATCGGTCAAGACGAAACTTCGGATTTTTAACTCCAACGTAAAATCCGTCCTGTTATATGCTTGCGAGTCCTGGTCGCTTACATCAGTTCTGATCCGGAAACTGCAAACCTTTGTCAACTCCTGCTTACGTAAAATCTTAAGGATTTGTCGGCCCCGCACCATTTCTAATGCGGAATTATTGAAAGCCACTAATGAGCTTCCTATTGAATTAATAATTAAACGCCGCCGTTTCGGGTGGATCGGGCACACCCTTCGCAAAGACACCTGCGAAATCTGTAGAGCCATGCTTTCATGGAACCCGCAAAGCGCAAGAAGCCGTGGAAGACCAACAACCTCTTGGCGCCGCATGGTGGATGCTGACCTTCGGGACTCCCATACAGACTGGAATAGCCTCAAACAACTTGCAAAAAATCGGTCGGCCTTCAATTCTTTTGTTTTGGCCCTACGCTCCACCCGGAGTTAGAGGAACTTATATATATAGGTATAAATTAATATTACAGCCAGAACTAGCAGGTTCGGCTCTTTCTTCCAGAGAAAACTTAAGACATCTCCATGTGGGTTAAAAGTAATACACACCAATAAATTTTTTTGGTTTTAATTTTAAGCTGCATATGCTTTGATTTTATATGCTTTTTTCACGTGAGTCGCCGATCCAAATGCACTCCAAGGTATTTGACGGATTCTTCATCCGGTATGGACATACCATTTAACATCACAAGAGGCCAATTTTCCTCGTTTCAGTGTGAACGTAATTTGGACTGATTTTTGCGTGTTTACTAAAATTCTCCACTTTTTAGTCATGTTTCAATCAAACCGAGTTGCTCTTGTAAATTTTGGGACGCCATTGCCGAAATTGCGCTGTTTGAAATAATTGCTGTGTCATCCGCATAGGTTGCAACTTCAAGATTGTCATTTGTAGGAAGGTCCGCAGTAAAAATTGTGTATAGCACTGGCCCAAGTACACTACCTTGAGGAACTCCGGCGTTTATTGAGTACAGTTCCGAGTGCTCATCAGCATATTATCATCGTTTAATGCTTTCCTGCATACAAGGCGCTTGAGCAACACGCCCGCGTGCTTGTGCGGCGCTGAGCTTGAGGATTGGCAACACATCCTTTGTGTATGCCCGCTGTATGCAGATGTGCGGTGCCTTGATGGACTAGGAATACATGAAGTAGATGGACATTGGAGTTTCCCTGGATTGTTGGCGACACCTGAGAGGATGAGGCTGCTGGCAGCATTCGCCGAAGTCGTATTTATGCGGCGTCGGCGGATGATCGGACCACAGACGGCAGATGGGTGACCAGTCCCGGGCATTGGATGCCAAAACTGGCGGGGTTCCCCAAATCCGATTCTGTCGGGACTGAAAGGGGAGGGCACACCGAGCCCTTAATTTCGGAACCACGGGTTGAGTTCACGTTCCAAGCGTGCTCATTGAAGTTGGCCCCCTTGTGGGAGCATCGTGGTGGCTGTGGTTGAAACCTACATCGCGGGTAGAGTCAGTTTGGCTCGGCGTGGTGTTGCGATCTCAACCGGGTGCTGCTAGCCATAAAGCAGAAGAGATGATAGATACATCTCGCCCCAAACCAAGGGGGAATTTCAGCTTGCACTTCTGCGATTGTTGTCTGACGGATTGGCATACTCATCTGGCAAGCCGAGCTAAGAAAATTGTCAACCTCTGTCACTGTTTCCTGGTCGAATTCCGAGTTAGGTTGGAACACTGAGTGAAGATGTTGTGCAAATCTTTCCGCAATTTCCTTATCACTTTTACACAGTCTACCATTATTGTCAACTATTGCCGTTTTCCTTCTGCTTGGCCGCTTCAAGTAGCTGGTTGCTCTCCAAAGACTATAACTTAGATCTGGTGTGAATGGGTCAAGGCTTTTAAGATATTCTGATGTTGCAGCATTTTTTAGGTCCCATAGTTTTTGCTTAAGATCTTTAGTAGCTTTATTTAGCAACTGTTTATCAATTGGGCTTCGGCTTAGTTGCCACTTCTTTCGGAGTTTTCTTTTGTTTTTAATTAATTGCCTCAGCTCCAGGGACAGATATGGTTTGTTGGAATGATTCGCGCTTGATTGTGGGGTGTAAAAAACTCCAGCCTCATGAATTGCCTTAGTAAGGGTTTCAATTGCAGAATCAATTTCATCTCCTGTTTCTAGCTCTTCTAGTCTCCGAGATCTAGGCGTTCATTCGGACGGACGGAGGGCCATGGATCGATCGCTACCCGAGGTTATGATAAGCATTTATGTATAAAGGACTTGGGGTCTGCCGCGCTTCCTTCTGTCCATTACATACATTGCACAATTCTAGTATACCCTTTGAACCTTTACGTACAGGATATAATAAAATAAATTATATGTACACACTTTCGTAGAGGTCTAGCAGAGTAAGTGGTTAGGATGTCAGTTGGGACTTAGCGTCTCAACCTACTAAGGCCAAGTATAAGCCCTTTGTAATACTAGGAGTAAGTGATAAGAATATGAAATAGACTGGAAAAGTTAGGGGCAGAGGAAAAGTGGGATTAGAACCCACAACCTGTGGTAGTGAAGTGCATTGTCGCTAATGGAAAAAAAATAATAAATATGTTCACTCTGTTAGAAATGTGTCCTGTTCACAATACACCTTTGGTCAATAATACATTACGTAAGTTGTGGTTGGAAATGCGTTTTTGCACTTTATACATTTTTTGCAGAAGAAAATGGGAAAAGATTCAAATTCAAGTTAATATTTAAAGAATTTAATTAATTATTTTATTATAACTGAGTATACATATTTTAGTCTTTACGAAAATATTTTAGAAATAAGCTTTTTTTCTAGAAAAAGCGTTTCCATAGCGTTTTAATAAAGCTTGTATCCATGGATGGGTATCAATGTACACGAAGGTAAGCGATAGTTAATAACTATCTGGGGATTCCCATAAAGTAAAAAAAGATTTTTACATTTTTGTTTACATAAATTATCATATCTCTCCCAACCGGTTTCGGCGAATACACTCCCCGAAATTCAATTAAGAACACTTTTTAAAAAGTACTCCATTAAAAACATTTGGGGGAACCTGTCCTATCGGGTCTACATGGCGGACGCAAATTTCAGACGGTGCAGGATCTGCGTGAGACATTTACCGAAGAATGGTCTCAAAACCCACTTTTCGATTTGCGGAAGAAGGTTCTTTCGATTCCAGCCTAAATTTTTAAGGTTATAAATAAGTCGGGATCTTGGACTCACTACTAACTTAGTGCTTTTCCCATATTTTTTACAAAACATTTATATTTTGATTCTTTTAAGAAAGTGTTCTTAATTGAATTTCGGTGTAAAATTTAATTTTTCAATGTTATTTGAAGTTTCAAGCCTTTTTTTCGCTTATTTAGGATAAGTTTGTAGCTCATTCGGAATAAATTAACGCTTAAAATATTATTTGAGTCAAAAATGATTTTTAAATATTAAGGAAATTATATTTATAAATGACCAACTCATTTTCAAAAACCTCTCTTGAGGCCATTACTTTACCAACCGGAAAATTTTGCAAATTGCCGCTTGTTGCCAGGTCTAGACTATACAGTGGTTGCGAAAGGACATCCCATACAAACTATCGGAGTTCCTGATATTGAAGATATGTGCAACCTGGCTTTGCCTTGATAGAACACAACATCCTGCCAAATGCACAAATCTTGGCGCTTCTGGTCTTGACAATATAGGTCCAAGTTGATTGCTTGACCAACAGTTCATAGTGGATGATTCCCTTTCAATCCCACCAAGCACATAGTAAAACCTTCTTGGCCGTTAATTCGGGCTTTCCGACGCCCAACAGACCGTACAAAAGCGCCCATAAGTATGCAGCATATTTTGTAAACAGATTTAAATAAAAGTCAAGCTTAGGTAGTCAATATCATAAAAAAATCCACAAATGTTGTTCCGATTAGTTGGCAATTGTATTTATTTTACGCAATAATGGAAACAGTGGAGCTTATATCTAAAAGAGGACTCAACAGAGTTAAGATCAAAACACTCTCAGATAGTCAATCAGTCCTTAATGCACTAAAGAGCTACACATTAACTTTTAAAGTCCTTATATAGTGTAGCAATGCACTCAACCAACTGGCCACCCACAACCAAGTCTCCTTGATGTGGGTGCCCGGCCATGAAGGACATAAAGGTAATGAAAAGGGTGACCTTTACGCCAACAAAAGAGGCGGAAAAGCTATTTATAGGCACATCTCCCTTTTTTTTTACTCGACAAAAAGTCACAGCATACTGAAATGGCCTTGACGGCCTCAACCACTTCAAAAAATTCCTGAACTGTAGCGCCAAAGAAGCGAACATAACGCTCACCCTAAACAGGAAAAGTCTAAAGACACTCTCTGGAGCACTAACAGGCCAATTCGCCTGCAAGAAACACCTACCCAGAATAGGTATATTGGATTTCAAAGAAGAATCAATAGAATACCTTATCACAAACTGTGAGGCGCTAGTCAGATTCCTCGACATAATGTATGTCTAAATAAAAAGGGGTGCACAATAGATCAACGATATGATTACGATACGATTACGATAGTATTTATTTATATGCTTATTTAATAAGACTTTAGAATAGGACATCATTAGTTTTAAAGAATTTCAACTTTCACTAAAACTTTTTACACAGAAATCGAATCTTATTCTTAATGAGTTCTTGATTTTAGATGAACAAATCACTATGTTAAGCTGTTATTTAAAATATATAATAAAATTCTACCAGATGATTCAATAGTAAAGGGTGCTTTTTTATGCGCGTCCAGATTTCAAACTTAAATAAAACATTATTATTTCTGAACGACTAGTAACAATCCAAATTTGGTATAAGGCCCAACCGCACACCTTAGGTTTGAATAAGCCACAAATTGTAGAATAAATGATTTAAAATCGATAGAGCCCTCGTTTCTGAACATTTTGAACTTTTTGAATTAAATCTAATCGAAATCGCCGAATTTGACAAAACCAATCAATTCTATTCGTTTTC
Organism: Chymomyza amoena; assembly: GCA_037043745.1. NCBI lineage: Eukaryota > Metazoa > Arthropoda > Insecta > Diptera > Drosophilidae > Chymomyza > Chymomyza amoena. Next base: position 245,719 of record JBAMAX010001363.1, read on the forward strand.
GTTTTTATACCCTGTACCGTATGGTACAAAGGGTATATTAAGTTTGTGCAAGCCGAAAATGTATGTAACATATAGAAGGAGACGTCGGAGACACCCCAAAGTTACCTAAAATATGATCAGGGTGAATAGAGAAGTCGATATACCCATGTCCGTCTGTCCGTTTGAACGCCTAGATCTCAGAGATGGTAAGAGCTACAGTAACCAAACTTTCATATTAGATCCCATATTATTCCATAGGAGATCGGGGTTAAATTATATAGCTCCCATAGGGGTGTTTGAGACGACCTCGACAAAAAAAAAGTTTTAGATGAATAATTCGTTTGTTTATGAAGATATCGTAACTAAATTTGGTATTCAAAAGTTTTTTATGGTTCCCAAGCACTGTACCAAAGTTCATCAAAATCGGTTGACTATGTCATAAGCTCTCATAGGACCGATCGGCCAAAATAACTTTTTTAAAGAAAAATTCGCTATATTTGGTTTTTTAATAAAGATATCCTAACCAGATTTGGCGTTTGGAAATTTTTTAGAGCCCTGGAGCAATGTGCCAAATTTGATCAAAATCGGTTGAATATATCATATAGCTCCCATAGGACCGATCGGCCAAAATAACTTTTTAAAAGAAAAATTCGCTAAATTTCGTTTTTTAATAAAGAAATCGTAACCAGATTTGGCGTTTGAAAATTTAAGCAATAGGCCAAATTTGAACAAAATCGGTTGACTATATCATATAGCTCCCATAGGTCCGAACTTCCAAAAAATCGATTTTTTAACAAAATTTGTTGTGTTTCGTTTGTTTGTTAAGATATTGGGACCAAATTTGACATTCGTGAGTATTTTATAGTTCCTAAGCACTGTACCAAATTTAATCCAAATCGTTTGACTAGATCATATAGCTCCCATAGGACCAATCGGTCCAAAAACACTTTTTTTATACAAAATTCGATGTGTTTTGTTTGTTTGTGAAGATATTTGAAATAAATTTGGCATTCATATCTTTTTTAAGGTATTTAAGCACTGTGTCAAATTTTATTGAAATCGGTTGACTATATCATATAGCTCCCATAGGAACGATCGGACAAAAAAAAATTTTTTGCTTAAAAATTCTTCTGTTTTTGGATTTTTGTGAAGAAATCGGACTTTATTACAAGCTAGTGGTACAGGGTATCCTAAAGTCGTCCGCGCCCGACTTTATTTAATAAAGATATCGTAACAAGATTTGGCGTTTGGAAATGTGCCAAATTTGAACAAAATCGGTCGACTATATCATATACCTCATATAGGGCCGATCTTCCAAAAAATCGATTTTTTAACAAAATTTGTTGTGTTTCGTTTGTTTGTTACGATATAAGGACCAAATTTGATATTCGTGAGTCGGTTGTCTATATCATATAACTCCCATAGGACGAATCGCTCCAAAAAAAAGGTTTTTAATACAAAATTCGTTGTGTTTTGTTTGTTTGTAAAGATATTTGAACTAAATTCGGCATTCAGATCTTTTTTAAGGTATTTAAGCACTGTGTCAAATTTTATTAAAATCGGTTGACTATATCAAATAGCTACCATAGAAACGATTGGTCAAAAAAACAAAGTTTTCTTAAAAATTCTTCTTTTTTTGGTTTTTTATGAAGGAACCGAATTTTTATTGCTAGCTAGTGGTACAGGGTATCCCAAAGTTGACCGCGCCCGACTTTACGTACGCCATTTTTTAATTAAATCTTATCGAAATCGCCGAATTTGACAAAATCAATCAATTTTATTCGTTTTCGTTTTGATGTGCTGCCAATTTCACATTGTTTGTTGTCGATAAATTCTTCGTTTACTCTGTCTTCTTCTTCTTGTACTAATTTTCTCAGCTTCAATTTATGCATAGCTTAGTTAAGATATAGCTATTACTGTATTATTCTTAAATATTTTTAATCTGTTTACCCAGTGATATTAGATAAAGCATCAATATCAACTCTGTCCCTCCAATCTGTTATCGATATGCCAAAGTGCGTTTCAATAAATTTCATTTCAAAACATCCAGCCAAATTTTAAAAATTTATTGCTATTCAGTTAATCGGTACAAAAATATAAATCTCTAAGTCTGACTTGCGCTTAGTATCTTGAAAATATTGTCAGAGTAAATATTTTGAAGACTCATTTTCGGTATATTCCCATATCCGCTTGTAAACAACACTCATTTAAGGGACTTTTGTTTTTTAATTATTAATTTCAATTCAAATGAATTGTGATGAAAATTCTTTAGAAATATATACTCTATGTATAGCATAATTTTTGTGACGAAATCTTTTAGATAACAGACGAGACAGAGTCACGAAACAGTGCATTCCAAATGTTTGGCTATTGCCCGAATGATTATCACTTTGGAAAAATTTGTTCAAAATGTGAGCAAAAAAAAAAAATTAATAATAAAAAATTTACATATATACACAAATATATGAGCATATGTGTGTGTGTGTGTATATACGTAGTATATATGTATAATAATAATGAATTTATTGTTATACGCTGTCCTGCTTGCGCTCAGCTGTTCAAGCCATTGAAAGCCAACCTAAATAATATTGCGCTCTCGCTTACACATCTTATCACACGACAAATGGCAGCGACTGGTACTTGTTGTTGTTGTTGCTGTTGTTGCTGTTGTGCTGTCTCTTAATCTGTTTTATTTCTTTTCAATGAATTTTTTAAAATGTGTAAACAACAACAAACACGCAGCAAAAAGCAACTAAACAAAAAACAACAATAACATTGAGCATATCAATCAAGAGTAAATTTTATTGTTGTAGTTTTTATTATTGTTGTTGTTGGCAAAAGTCATTGTTCTTGTAGTTGTTGTTGTTGTTCTCTTGGCTTCTTTAGTCATTCATAAGAATCGTGAGGAATTAGCACATAACATATGTACAGATACCTATGTATGTATGTATGTATATATGTATGTATGTATGTATATATGTATATAAGTATGTATTATGATTTGTTCAATCAGTCATTCATGTGATTTTTGCAGAAATTCTTAGTAACTGACTACAGTTCCTAACTCTCTTATATAGATCTTGAGCGCCGAAGTTATCGTCATCGAAATCGACGTCATGCGAGCATTTTTCTATTGCTATTTCTCTTAAGACAGCATTAAATATATTTATATACTTTAATAAGGCCCAAAGTTTTCAATACGAAACTTCTTGAGGATATACATAGAAAACTGGAATATCCGATGCTTCCAGAAAACTTTCTGTTAACAAAAAATTCCTATTAGAACACTGTTTTGTTAAGCCAAGTTCTCTCTTAACCAAGCTTAGAGTGAGAAGTGATAGAAAAATTGTGACGTCACTAAAAGGTTTGTGTGTATGCGTGAGTGAGTATCGTGTACTCTGCAAAAATCGTAATAGAAGCAATATATATGTATTCGTATCATGATCAAACAATTAGAAGCAGTTTCTTTATTCGTGTCTCTCCGAAAAAGAGAGCGCAGATTTTATTTTCTATGTTAGCTATATGAATTACTGAACCAATTTTGATCAAATCGAAAAAAAGAACACAAAATAAAGCAATTTTTTTTTCATTTTTTAAATATCGTGACCTAACATTTGTCTAAAGTTTGATAAAAATTAGAGCACTAAACTCAGTAAGCGAAGGCCCTAAAAATACGTCTGCTGGGAAAAAATACCTAATTTATGTTACTTTCAGGGAGCGTTGGGGTTTTTTTTCTAAGTCTAAAACGAAGATATTGTATTTGCGAGTAGGTAAACCTCCGGTGGCAACAATGCTTCACGGAACAGGGCGTAAAAAAAACGTAAATCTAAAAATTCCAGGGCCAAAGATTTCGTATTTTTCACCATTTTAATGCAAGTATAAAGCGCTACAGGGTGGATCATTTGTTGGTTCATAATTCGGAGCATATCATTCTAAAGCAAATGCTTCAGTATAAGAGGAAGGCTAAGGTGCTTCGGTATAAAAGCAAGTTCGCGGAAGAAGTTGAAGTATGGCTTGCTTTTTTTTAAGATCAGTGCCCAACGTTTTGATTCAAATTATTGTCCATAACTTGAACCTTCTTTGTAACAGCGTTCGTATGCGGCCTGAAAGAACTCTTGAAATTTTGTTTGGGTATCTTCTTCAGATAATGAAAAGCATTTATTTATATACGGGATAATGTTGATAACTCTTCTTCCAAGTCGGGAGCCCCTGTAGAAACATCCGTTGGCAACAATAGTTCACGGAAGGGTCCAAAATTGAGCAGTGTATAGGTGTTGGAATCGTTGGACCCAACACCAGAATCATCACCGCAATGCGCATCTGGCCCAACGTCTTTCAAGCGGAGATTCATGCCATAGAGATCTGCGGCCTTAGTATTCTTCACAAAAGAAGTAGGGGAGAAAACAACTGTATTTACTTAGATAGCCAAGCTGCTATTAGGGCACTGTCATCCTGGAGCATCTCCTCCAGGATGGTTAAAGAATGCCATAATTACCTCCAAACCCTGTCCTCCCGGAACAGAGTCGTGCTATGTTGGGTACCTGGACGCTCAGGAGTGGATGGTAATACGATCGCTGACGATCTAGCACGAAAGGGTGCCTCCACCCTGACTATATCTCCTGCACCATTCTGTGGTATTGGTTGGTCCACAATCAAAACCATGATAAGCAAAGGGGTCGCAGGAGAACATGGATATATTGGTTCTCCCTTCCGGGGCTGCGTCAAGCAAAAGCTCTTGTCAAACCTCTGGATATGATTAAGACAAAAGTCTTGGCAGAGCGGACTTTAATCTCCTGCATACCTATCTGGCCACCACTCTGTTAGATACAATCTACAGAAAATTGGCCTATCGGACTCTTCAGAAGACGTTGAAACCACCAGACATATTCTTTGAAATCAAAGAAGTTCAAATCATACAAACTGAAGGTGACTCAACTCTAAAAAGTACAATTTACAGTAGATAAAATTGAGCAGATGACAATACCAAATTCTATTATTATTCTATTCTTTGAAATCAAAGAAGTGGAAATAGTACAAACTAAAGGTGTCTCAACGGTGCTCATCACGAGACGCCGACCCGTAGCACAAAAAATCCCAGTTTGGTGTTTCCTTTCGATTGGGAGCAATTTACAGTTGATGAAATTGACCAGATGACAATACTTTGGAAGTTTTTCTATTTCTTTGAAATCAAAGAAGTTGAAATAGTACAAACTGAAGGTGTCTTAACACTACAAAATGCTTGCCGCAACGTCATAAGGGAACAATTTACAGTAGATAAAATTGAGAAGATGACACTACCAAATTCTATTAAATTTTTTGACTAACCCGGAATACTAGAAAACATGTCTTTTAGCAATTTTATAATTGCTCCAAAAAAAAATTCTATAAAACTCCATTTACATATAGTAATAATAGTAGTAATAAAATCAAGAAATCAAAAAAAAAATGCGTATACTATAGTAGGGCACAAACTTGCTATTAGGCACTCAAAGTGCTTAAACCCGTTGCGAATTATAAGCAATATTAGCAAAAATATTGAAATTACACACTAAAAATACTTAAACCAGTTGTGAATTATAAGCAATATGAGCAAAAAAAAAACTCATAACTTAAATGTCGAAATTGTTGCCAATAAAATTTGTAGATTGGGTGGTTCAATGACTGTACAATTAAAAATTGGAAATCGTGTTGGGTGTTTTTCAAATAATGTGCAAATATCTCAAAATCGGTAGGATTTTTCGGAAATATTTGTAGCATGCTTCTATATGCAACCGAGATCCCCCAATTTGACCTAAACAGTGAACAAGGTGACTAGAGAAGTCGGTATAGACATGTTCGTTTGTCTGAGCAACCAAACTTTCAGAAAAGATCCCTTATTCTTTTACAGGAGACAAGTTTTTTTAAATTTCCTTAATATGGGGTTACTTTATATAGCTCTCATAGAAGAGTTTCATTGGAACTCGAAAAAAAAACCAAAAGTTTTATTTGAATAATTCGGTTGCTTGTAAAGCTATTGAAATTTTAGCGTTCGGAAGTCTTTTAGAGTACCGATTAGTCAAAATGGTGTAACATTAGCAAATTTGGCGCCACCTTTTAAAAAAAAAAAACTTTTTTAAATAACCACTTTTCAAATAACACTAAACCTTTGTAAAAAAGTATATTTAGGGTAATTTTTGGTTGAGAAATAACTCGTCAAAATAAAGTCGTATCGAATAAATTATGGTTAGAGCGGTTCATTCGATGATAGCGTAATTTATTTAAAATATAATTGAACCAAGGCTTTGGGTTGCTTTCCTTTGGCTATATAACGATAATATATACACTTAAAATAATTAATCATGCTTTAGTGGCTAGCATAAGGTAAATCTCACATATATTTAAAAAATAAAGCAAATTTATAGGTTAAACTATTAAACTGTCATTAAAGCAAAAAAGTTTAATAGATATTATGCTCCAAATTAAATTAAAGACATATTTTGTTTTTATAGCAATTTTTATAAATAAAATGAATGCCTATTTGAATTATTAACTTTGTATCTATTTACTGCATTTTATTAGATCTAGCTAGCGTGTACCAGAGCCAAGTTATAAGAGTTTTTTTTATATTACGGAGTGTTCCAACTCAGAAACTATTTGACGCAAAATCTCTAGTTTAATTATTTAACTTGGCAGCTATTAGCTAAGCTTTACTAAATCCATCTGGTGTCTAACACAACAGAGTTACAAGAGGTTTTTCATTGTACGGAGCGTAACAACTAAGTAACAAATTAACGTAATATGTTGGAAAATGTCGATTTTAGTTATTAAACGTTGTATCTATTTACTGCATTTTACTAGGTCTAGCTAGCATGTACCAGTTCCAAGTTATAAGAGGTTTATTATATTACAGAGTGTTCCAACTCAAGAGCTCGGTGAGCTGCAAATTCCCGAGTTTAATTATTTAACTTGGCAGCTATCAGCTAAACCTTACTATATCCAGCTAGTGTCTAATATAGCAAAGTTACAGAGGGATGCTTGAGTATTTGGTGTATAATTTTAAAGCAATAAATTATTTCCTAAAATATTACATGAAACTAAAATTTAAAATTTTTTAATTTAAAAAACGAACGGAACTTCATTTCGTTGTTGTATAACCGAACGCTTCTGGGATCTATCAATTGATGTAAAGATTTTTAAAACTAATTGTTAAGATCCTTTACAATCAAAAATTAATCCCGATAGATCCCAGAAGCGTTCGGTTATACAACAACGAAATGAAGTTCCATTCGCTATATCTAATTAGATATATTTTTTTAGGATAGATATTTTACTGGAAAATAAGCCATAAACTATTATCAATTAATGCGAGTTTTTAAATCACCAAATTCATACATTGCATCAGGGTATTTATATAGAGTTTAATACACAGATTTCTAAAGAAAAAGATATTCTCTGTATTCTAGATACAAAGTAGTCAATAGAAAGTAGAAACCGTTCTTCGAAAAAAGGGGAAATTTTTGTCTACAATTAGCAGATAAAATTTTCTCTTTCGCAACTGAAGCTGTATCATTTCCTTTTTTTCTTCTTTGGGAACTAAGGATTCTTCCGAAATTTTCCATCGTTTTCCACCATGAAGACTCCATACACAGATGCTAAGAATTCCATCAAAGAAACAAAAATAAGCTTATTTCTTAAGATTTTATCTAACTTCTACCTCTAACTTCAAAACAAAACCACTCCAGTCCAAAAATTTAGCACAATATCAAATTTCTAAATTTGAACCACTTTTCCAAAACAGCAATCTCAAATTTGAACGTATGCTTATATTATTTTATTCCGGATTATATAGAAAAACTTTGAACACCTCTCAAAACTTTTGCTTAGTCATTTGGTCTTTAAAGAGCGTCAAGTCAAATAATTTCAAGAGCACATTAATTTTATGCATTTAATATGCATTCTATATACACGAACGAACACTATATATAAAGAATTCCACTTCCGGTCCAATTTGAATTTGCTATAGAGAGACTATATATGTAGTATTATATTATAATGCCATATCTGTACTTGATATTGCAACTTGCATTATCCCATAACTTATTTTACTGTTGAGAACGGAAGTGAGCGGCACTCAAAAATAAATTATTATTATTATTTTTTTTTTAATTCTTGGATTTTGCATTATTTGGGCATTACTAGTTACGACTTGTTTGCAATTCTTGAACGAATTTGTTTATAAAAAGAATAAAACCAAAAATGAGCTATAAATATTCAGTACAGTCGAGTGAGTCACGTTTTTGTGATTTGTTTATAACAAATTACAGGTACATTTCATTCCGATTCCGTGTCTATATGTATATGTAGCATGGTGACGGAAATTTTGCATAGAACAGCTGCAATTATCGATGAATAATCAAATAAAACAACAAATTGGTAGATCAATACAAATAAAATAAAACAATTAGATCCCATTAATTGTGCCAAAATATTTTGAGTAAAAATAGCAATCAATTTACTTATAGACTATATCAAAGGATACATTGTAAGTATTTCAAGGTAAGTCTTAAGAGATTAACGAGTTTCACAAATTGAAATTTCTTTGTAATTCGTATGGCAGCTGAGTAATATAGAGCTACCTGTCATTCATCTAAATCGAATTTTTGCCTAAATGCCTCGAAATTACTCAAAAGTTAAGTTTTTTTTTTATTTCGGATAATCGGATAATGATAATCCACACAGTATTTAATCATCCCAATCAACTTATATATTATTTTCAAATAGTCTTTTCATTTCTTAATGTACTCATAGAAGTAAGGCGCATAATATCGTTTTAAAAATAATAGTCTAAATCTATTAACGCAGAAACCTTTTAAGTTCACTGAAAAAAAAATCTAGTATTTTGTCCTTTAAATAAGGAAATCCAAATTTGATTTAAGATGTAGAATTTCGATCTTACATACATCAAGTATTTCGATTTTTGTCCGAAATTTTTAAATTAAGAACGTGATTTCTTAAAATATAAGGACGAAATGTTCTTAAAATATAAAAAAAATGTTAAGTATATTTTGAGCCTAAATTGGGATATCAAAATACTTTTTATAATCATAAATAATCTTGAAACAAGTTCTCAATATTTTGATCCGAAAAATTAGCATCTTGAATCTATTTACTCTCAAAGTAAGTGTGTAATATAATTGAATCAAATCAAAAAAGTCTTGATTAGAGCACATTCGATACTTGAAACAAGTTTAACCTTCAATTTAATATAAGAAATATAGGTGTATTCTTAAATCAAGGCTCTATGCTCCACTTAGGAGTCCAGAATTCATAGATTTTGTTCCAAAATATTTACATCTTGAATCATTACAGATTGAAAATTCATAATTCAAGTGAAAGCGGATTTCATTTTAGAATTTTAGACCGACTTTGTTTTTTCTCAGTGTAGAATGTATGAATTAGGTGTCTAAATTTTCTAAAACTTTATAAGGAGGTGAGAAATTTTAATTTAATGTACAACTGTTAAAACCCCTAAAACACTTTGGGTATGCCAGTCCAAATATACTTCGACTTATCTATAACGAACTCTTCTTCGTTATGATTACAATTAGGATCAATTAATATGAAGTCTATCGTCAAACGGCTTTAACGACAAATTTTGTTAAGAAATCTAATCTAAGCTAATTTCAATGACTTTTATTTTGACCAAAACTCATCTGGTTGTTCTGCCATCCTCCTACCGATTTTAAAGATCTTAGACTCGAAATGTTCGGAAACGAATTCTCTTTAAAGAGCTTAAAACATAAGATTTTTTTTTTTACGGGTTCCTCACAAAGAGTAGGGCACTGTGACCAAAAGTTCTTTTGTACCATACCCATATATTTCAGCAAAAGACTTTCCGCTTTTCGCATGAATAGCAGTAGATCTTTTGTTGGTATTGACCTAAAATGGAAGGTACTAATCCGTTCCTTTAGGAACCGGTAAGGAAAACCAGTATCTCCCATGTTCTCCTGAAAACTTAACATACTTTTGTGTAATTTTGAAAAATGGTCGAAAATTACACGGTATTTTTTCGATTTTGGTTACCTTTAGCCTCAATCATATTTTGTTCACGAGATATTGACGAATAATTGAAACATGTTTTTCGAAAAAATTTCAAATACGGTGCTTGAGAAAAAAAAAATGTTCTTTTTTGTCGACCCGAACATACCCTAAAAAAAATTGAATACTTTTTAAGAAAGTTAATTTTTCGTGTAATCTAGTATAATAATCCGTGAGCTTCAATTGTTGCATCGTTTGAATCTTTCAAGCGTGTAAATGCAGATCCGCATGCAAAATTCGTCGCGAAGTGTTCGATGTTCTCGGGGACTCTTCGACACTAGGCTCAGTTAGGTTTCCTTTACAGAACGACCATTTTTATGATTCAAATTTAGTACTTTAGATCTTGACATATGTCAAAGAACACCCTCTTTTATAACGGATATCTTGCGAACTATGAGTGTTTAACAACCAAATCAACAGATGGCCCACCCTATATCTCGAAAGTTTGATTACCATATGTGACATTAGAAGATCGAACAAAGCGTGCCAAAAATCTTTTTCAACCCAATATTATTCTATAACTCAGCTGAGAAACTCAGGCACAGACATTAGTTGTTCTAAGTAGGGATTAAAAATAAGTAAGTATCTATATATAATAATATCTAGGCCGTCAGCCAATAGGTATTACAAGGGATCAACGTGTAACCACTTTTTGTTTGGTATGCGCCGTAATTGTGATACACTACTGGAAGTGCGTCTATGCTCTCCCCGTGAGGGCAGCTGGAAGCAGGTTCTTGGTAAGGTCATGTCTCTGCCTTGGATGCTGACCAATTGTAGTCGGGCGAAGAGAAGAACACTCTTTCAAAAATTAGCCCAATCTAAGGTGGACAATCATACGCCGAAAGATGCATGATCGAGGGGGAGCTCGGTCTCTAGTATGCGGACTCTGGATACCTGTCAACCTCCAGTTTTAATCCTTGACTTCCCACGGCATCTCGGGCCATCCCGTGGGCGACAACCCCGCAATGAGTATTCAATACATATATGGATACTTCAAATGATTCGGATGAGTTTGATGACACTCTAAAAGCATGACGACCTCTAGTTGTACCGTTACGGCTGATGTGCCGCTACCAGCGACCCCCCCTAGTAGTGCTGTTAGGCATGCAGAAGGGACTCGGGATCTGTTTATGTAAAACCGGTACTTATTCAACCGAAGGGACCGCGTGTTCATCGACAGCTCGAGGTATCGGCTTCCAGCTCTGAAGATGAACTCCTGGTCTCTGACGGAGATGACAACGTGAGTTTAGTCTCACAGGAGTCGTCCGTCCCTAGTATCGGAGCCACTCTCCAGACCCTCAATCTGGAGGCAGAGCCTTCCTTTGTAAGGCTGAACTCCCGCGAGAAGAGACTCCTCAGGGTTGCTCTTCGCAAGGGACTCTCCAGAGCAGAAGCTCTGGCTCCCGTCAAATCGGCACCCCCTGCGACACAGGTCAAGAGAAGCCGATCTGACGATAAGTCACCACATACGGCGACAAAGAAACCCAAACAGACTCATGTCGAGTCAAACAAGATGTCCTACAGCGGTGCAGTCAAGGGCATCAAGCTGGGTTTCATTTCAAACGCTGCACCTACTTCCGAGCAAATGGTTTGGATCAAACAGGCGCTTATCGATGTTGTAGTTCGAAGGATGTGTCCTTCGGTCTTTTGTTGGTATTAACCTAAGATAGAAGAGACTAATTCGCTCCTTTTCCATGTGACAGGCTCTGTCCCATACCAGCGTTGGGCAGTCACAGAGAATATGTCTGGTGGTTTCATCGACTTCTAGAGAGAGTCTGCACTCTGAAGAGTCCGATAGGCTAATTTTCTGTAAATGGTATCTTACAGTGTGTTGGCCAGATAGTTATGCTACCAGGAGTTTTAAGTGCGCTCTGATAAGACCTTTTATCTTGATCGTATCCAGAGGTTTGACAAGCACTTTTGCTTAACGTAGCCCCGGTTAGGAGAACCAGTATATCCTATGTTCCTTCTTGAATTTGGACCAAACATATCAGATAGTTCTATACAATTGGACAATATGCTTTAATTTTATGAAAATCAACTCAGGGTTTTACATAGTATTAACTATGGGTTCCTTGAACAGCATCAGAACTGTGAACTCAAACGACAAATTTAGTGGTAACTGAGCTTAATCAAATTATTAGACTACTAGCATTCATTGGAGGGATCCTAAGCACTTCAAGGAGATAAAGGAACTAACAAAGTATTCTCCATTCGTATTTTATGAAAACCATTTCAGCTGTGTACTGCTATTGTGCCTTGAACAGTTTCAGCATTTATTATTATTAGCATATTATTTAAACTTTGGCTTTGCTTCTCTAACTAGCTTTAATTAATAGATAGTATAAAAAAAATAACAAGGTCATAATCTGAACTGCTTAAATGATTTCTTTTCCAAGAAGTTTTCATTCAATTGAAATTGTTCTGTATATTTATTGATATTAAATGCGCTGCGTTTAATTTTTAATGACAATCAAATAACAAGTTGTTGTTGTTATTTATTTATTTATATTATTTATTTTTGTTGTAAATATGTATCTTTTTGATTTTATACTAGTCATTAAATGCACTTAATGGGCGGTATCGAGAAAAAAATAAAACAAATAAATACAATGACGTTGTCTGCTTGTTTGTATACAAGTATATATACATACATACTATATATATGTATTATGCATAGATGTCAGCTTTGACGCTGGCGTCAAAAATAGCAGCGCAGCAGCAGCAGCTGCGCGTCGCGGATATTTTGTTTTGGTTTTTTTTACTATGACGACTTTTCCAATGAACAACTGGAAAATTTACAAACAAATTGATCAAAACTTTGAAAATAAATGTCAATAGAACAGAAATGAAGACATAGCTGCGCTGTCGCAGTCGACGCTGACGCCGACGTCGGCTGCAGGCGTCATTAAAAAACTGCTTTGAGTTATCAACAACAACGACAACGAAATAACAATAAAATTTCGCTGCTACCGTTGCTATTGTAGCAGATAAATACAGTGCATCAAATAAGTTTTTAGACATTTTTTCAAGAGCAGACAAAGCATAGGTATACCATGTTTTTTGTGTTGTTGTAAACAATATTATTCTCTTAAAATCATATATCGTTGTGGCTAGCGCTCTAATTCTTATCCGATATTTCAATACACTTCGCCATCAATAAGACAAGAAAATATTTTATCGCAGAATCCATAGCATTTCTAAGTTAAAAGTGCTGACAATGACTTTGATTTCTAAATACGCCGTCTTTTTTAAAGAAATATTACGTACAGATCTTGTTTTACATTCGTACATACAAAATTCCAATTGCTTAAGAATTTTAACCTAAGGACTCTTGTTGGTATGGTCTTATAACAATAGCAAATTGATTCTTTTTTTTTAGCCGGATTATCTTTTTTAGAGATGAGCCTCATTTTTGGTCAAATGTTCAACAAAGTCAAAATCTTATTGAGCTGGTCGGTTTCTAAAAAATTCTTGTGGCAATTATTTTAAATAAAAGAGATGTTGCCTAGACAAAAGTTGAATATCAATTTAGATATTATAAAGCTTTATACCAAATTTAAAGACCCTTAATTTGTTGTAGTTTAAGGTGGGGCAAACCCGACAGTGTGGCTAAACTCGATCTCATATTGTTTCTCAAAAACGTCAATACTGTGTGAGCTCCTATTACACTGTGCAACATTTCCGAGGTCATCGCCTGGAAACAACTTCTCTTTTCGCTTTTTTTGGAGTACATCCTAAAACTAGAGAAACCCCCAAAGGATTTTGCTCAAAGTCATCACTAAGGTATTTTTTTAATATCGGCCAAATTTCCATTCCAACGTGATTTTTCGAAGATAAGACCATTTTAATCAAGTCCACATACTAATTAGTATTGTCGTGTGAAGCATTAATAATTACCAAAATGATACAATTCCAGTGGCCTGTCAGTCTTGTCAAAAGACAAGAAATATATTTTTACGATTTTCAATTTGATATTTGTGAATTACAAGCATTTTGTGATCGGAAAAAATTGGTAAGAGGCTAACGCGAACGTGTGGTAAATCTGATCCCTAAATGTTGGGCCAAACAGACGTTTAATTTGCATCAAAAATACACCTTCAAGCTATTTGGACTGCAATTAGTTAGCTATTAAATCCGAACTTTTATTTCGATTTATATGTTCTAAACGTTTTTAATAAATACATTCAGTTTTGTAAAACAATAATATGCTTTTTACAATCGAAAACCCATTAAATTTAGATCAATTCGGTGGGGTTTACCCCGCTGATAATAAAATTTGGACTTCTAAAAAATTGTAATATGTCAAAACTTAGTAAAGCTTAGGAAAATAAATAGTTACCTAGTTCCGATGTCAAATAAGCATTTTATAGCTAAAAACAATTACTAGGTCGCGTTTGCCCCACCTAATCCTAACTATTTATATCCATTTATTAGATATAACAGATTGCTTGAGAAATGTCTAGCAACAAATTTAAACTGTGCACAAACTTTTGCTACGCACTGTGGCGATGCGTAAACATGATAATATTCATGTTGGGCAGCTTCAATTTGTTATTGTTGTTGTTATTGTTGCTGTTGTTGCCACCCGCACACAGCTACACTCGCAGAATAAAGCCACTGTCAATTGTTGAAATGTTTTACGTCGACTTTTGCCGTTGAAGCTTCAAAATTTTGCCTGCGGCTGCGCTTAAGCTGATGATAACTGAATTGAAACTGAAAGGCAATGGCAAATTGAACTGAATGTAACCAGTTAAATGCGCTTAGACTAGCTGATGCAACAGTTTATTTTATTATTATTATATTATACTTTTTCCCACTGTGCAGTGGCTGCGACTGTTGATGCTGCTGCTGCTGCATAACAACAAGAAAGTGCTCAGCATTTCACTCACACTCACTGCGGCCTATGGCAAGAAACAACACACACTTGTTACATAAATAACGGCGAAATGAGTGAGTAGCGAAAAAAACAAAAATGAAGAGAAAAAAAAGCACGCACACCAAAAAGAAGCAGCAGAAGAAGCAGCAAAAGTCGTGTGTTGGCGACGACGCAGCGCAACTTTGAAATTATTGCGGCAGCCAGCGAAGCGCCAGCGCCGGCGTCGACGTCGACAACAACGTACAGTGGTCAAAATGTTCTTAGTAACTTGAAATATTTTTATGAGCTCTTTTGATTCAGATAAAATAAACATTAAACCAAGCATAGTGTGTTTTTTTCTGCGTGGGTCGGAAAAATATTTCCAAAGGGTCCCCATTTTTTAACGACTTGTTAAAGCTGCTCATTTTTAGAACTAGTGTGCCTTTTACTTTGTAGTAGAGCTCTTTTGACTTGATACTTTTTAAATTAATCCAAGTGTATTTAAGTTTGTGCTAAGCTATTATTATTGTGAGATTTCAAATTCACCTAAGTTCAAGATGTTTAAAAAAACAGGGACCGTAATTCTTATAATATTGAAAATAAAGATTATGAAATAATTATTATAATCTATATAAAACATCAAATTTTAACTCTTATTTTTCACATAAAAAATAAAAATCAAAAATAAAAATTACTGGGCAATTTTTATTTAAAAATTTTAAATAAGAGTTACGCTGCAATTTTTATAATAAAAATAAAAACTATTGAGCAATTTTTATTTTAAAATTGAAAATAAGATAAAAATGAGCCTACATATTTCTACGTTTTGTGGGCTGCGAGTAAGAAATATTGGAGAACCACTAATAATTACAATTGACCTTATGTAAAAGTAACAAAGTTGTTCTAAGTTAATTAGAATAAATTTTATGTTTCTATTATACTTTTTAGAAAAAAACATGTGAAAAAAATCGTGACATAAAGTAAATTAAGGTTTTACTTGCTGCTATGAAAATAAATTAGAAAGGGGAATTCTCTAGCTAAGTTTTTAATAAAGAAGATTAATAAAAATGTTCTTCTTTAAAATTTCTATCAAATAGTTTTTTTATTCGGACTAAATCAAAAGAAATTAAGTCAAAAACTATTTTTTATAGAACCTGCGTACATACAGAATACACCTATTTACCAAGCTATTAATAAAGCTCTTTAGGTTTTGTCGCAAGCTGAAATGGAAATCTTGTGAAAACCTAGCAGCGCTGGGGATTTTCTTTTAAAAGCTGACAACTGCTGGCTATTACAAGTTCAATTAATTCCATTTTTTTTGGCCAAAACTAAGTACATAATAATGGAGCTTGCTTAAAAGATACACACGTGTTAGCATATCTTAGATCTGTCTGAATTTCTTTTTTTACCCTGGCTCTAAACTATTTGTTCCCTAGAATTAATTCTAAGGTACAATATTAAAAATAAATAAATAAATATCTTAGATCTGCTCATATTGTTTGAAAGAGTTTTTTCAGCTGTGCAGCTTGTTGAAGTCAACGGCTCCTTGACATAAATTAGCTAATTTATTGATTAAAGAAAGAGATTTTTTAACGAAATCAACCACGACAAAAGCTAGGCTAATTTTTGGCCCCTTAGACGTTTTATTTTAGGCTGGAAATTTTGTATAAAAACACACTTTTTTAATATCATTATTTTTTTAATTAAAACTACTAAAAGAGTCAAAAATGTTATAGCAGTTTAGCCATAAAAATAGCTAAATTTAATAAAATAAACACTAGATACATAGATTAGTTATACCCTCTATTTTTATTTTCTAAATAAATATAATTTTTTTCTATAATATAATGTCAACTGCTCTTAGTTGTACTCCTTCAATAAACAAATAAATAAATTAATTGTTTTAAATGGTACAAAATTAATTTGGAAATACATATCAAACACGAGTTTTTTGCTAGCTTCTAAGAGATATCTGGCTAAACGCTGATAAATTGGCTTCAGCTAAATTGCTCATTTGAACCACTGTGCGACGTCGACGTCAACGTAAACCTGCTGATGGGGTGGCTTTGAGCTTGGACATTGCTTTACATGCATAAACACAGGCATGTATATATACAATATGAATATATAGAGAAGCACGCACTGTTAAATATATAAGCGTGCACGCACACACACACACACAACACACACACATTCGCATATATGCCAGTTATCTAATAAGAATTTTTAAATTAGACAAAAACATACCTCTTAAAAGTGGTGTGAACTGCTCGGCTGCCTATTAATGTTGTTGTTATTGTTGTTATTCTTGCTATTGTTGCCGCTGCTGCTGACGCGCGCACACACACACACACACAATACGCTATGCGTGTGTGCGTGCTGCTTTTCACAATGCGAAAATTATTAAAACGAAATGCGGAATATTTTCATATGAAAACAGAGCAAAAAAAAAATTAAAAAAAAACAACACAGCAACTAAAAGCAAACACACGCACACAGCAGTAAGATGTAGACGAAGACGACGACGAAGAGAGCGAGGCAGCGACAACGACGTATTCACGACTTTTTTAAGTTAATTTTTTTTTTGTTTTTGTTGTTATTATTGTGCTGTTGTGGCTGTGTTGGTTGTATTTTTGTGGTAAATATTTTTGCGCTCTTTATTTTTTATTATTTATTTTTTGTCACTTCCACTTCACAAGCAGCTTTCGCATTTTTTCTAGTACTACACAAACTGCTTTTTTTCCTCATCATTCATTCTCTTTTTCTTGTTGATTCGCCCACAATTTGGTCAGCTTTTTTTTCTTATATTTCTTTTTTTTTTGTTGTTGCTGGCCAGCGCTCTTTTGCCAGTGTTTGCATGTATTTTTTGCACTTGCTTTTTTTTTTTGCTACTTTCTGCACACGCACGCACTCACGCACTTTACTTAAACTTCAGTAATTCATATTAGCGTTGTGCTGTTTTAGCAGCTTAGACGTAAAAAATATAATACATCAAATTAAAAAAAAAAAAACAAAAAAAAATATCTGCTTAATTTATTGCGAACATTGTTCCGTGTTGTTCCGTTCTCGTTCTTCTTCGTTCTTCTTCAAAATAGGGTTGTTGTTATGCTGCCGATAGTTATATCGATAGCTCGATAGGCTTAAAAACAAATTGTGCGATATTTACATATGTTATTTGGCACGGTTGATAGTTTCGAAACATCGAAATTCACATTAATTTTATCTAAACATTTTTAGATCGCATTTTAATTTAAATTGTAGCACATACAAGTACTTTTGGCAAATAGACGTTCAAAAGTTATGTTTAGAAATAGTGCAAAATAGTACTACAAATGTTATGTTATAAATGTAAAATGTAACTGCTGTTCTAAATTTAAAAGTCCCGACCGAAGCTTAAATATTTATAATATGTACAACTAAGCTGCAAAATTTCGATTAAAAAACTTAATGCATCTTAAATAATTTAGCTGTTGCCGCATTTGCACTAAGCAAAAGAAAATACAACATTGCCAGCGATAATTTTAGAACAATTTGGCCATTCACTTGTTGACGTTATGTCTGTTTTAGACGCTTATTCAAATATAGCGCATACGTGGCCATTTATTTTATTTTTATTACAAACATTGTGCTTGGCAAATGCTGTGCCAAAAAATGATTATGCACATTTTTACTTATCTAAATTGCATTTTATAAATCTAGCTGAACCCTTAAAATTAAATGTTTAATTGTTGTTGATCAGTACTTGGTAGTTGCTTACAACAGCAACAAACGTCACGATTTTTGCAAATGAGTACTTTGATTCTTCTGGTACATTACTTGAGCTGCTCGATCATTCGATAACATTCATATCGAACTACACAGCTGATTTTTGCCGCTCCGTCTCATAGAACTTCAAACAAATAAAAGCTGGTGCCGCTGATTGACACTGATTAATAGTTGATTGGGGCTGCTGCAATTTAATAAATAAGTGCGTTGCTGCGTGAACAATTGAAAGCCGACTGTTTGTTTAAATTTTCAAGTATTGTACGATCACTTAACATATGTCACCTTTGCGGCTTTGATTAATGCGAATATTTTAGATCAAAATGTCTACGCAAGAGCAACAGTTGGATTACATACAAAAATATTTAATATATGACATCTATAAAAATTTTGAACCTACGGCCAAGCCTGTCTCTCAACGTATAGAGTGCTCCAATGGACTAGATGGCTTCATGTCGGCCCTGTACACCATTGTGCTGGAAATGAACGTGTCCGGCAGGTATTTGTTATACATTGTGGCAACCAATTTGGGTCACTAAAAACTTTCTCTTTTCATGTTGCACAGCCAAAAAACGGAGACTGTCTTGGTCAAGTTTATGAAGGGCAGCAAGGAGTTTCGTCATTCCAGCAAATCCTATATACAATTTGCCAACGAAGTATTTGTTTATGCTGAAATATTGCCAGCTTATGAGCATCTTTTGCGCAGCAGCAAACTTAACACGGACATTGTAAACGATTGGGTGCCGCGCGCTTATCGTGCTGAATTTGGTATCATAGAGGGTAAGCTAATAAGCCTATTATCTTGCCACCACTTGTACACATCATCAGTTCATTCATTGGTACACGTACATACATTTAGGTTTGAGCAGCAATGATGAGAACGAAGCGGTTCTGGCACTTAAGCATCTGAAGAACGATGGATTTGTGTTGGGACCACGAGTCTTTTTGAAACGCGATCAGCTGGAAGCCATGAGCGTTGTCATAGGTCAATACCACGCCATGGGCCATGCTTTGCGCCTAATCCAGCCGCAAGTATATGAACGCTTGAAAGCCGGCGTGCTGCCTTTGCCATTTGTGCCCGAAACGCCGGAAAATCCGGGACTTTATCAGGCCGTATATAAGGTTGCTTATGTGCGCTTCTACGAGTTCTTCGATCGACAGCGCCAGCAGCTTTTAAAGGAGCACGAATCAGAACAGGATAAACGCTTTGCGGCTTTATTAGAGCGCATGCGTGAAAAGTATTTTGAGCAGCCCTGGTTGCTGTTGGAGCGCATACGCACTAGATCCGTGGATCCTGCTCAAGCGGACAGTTATTTTAGCACCTTCTTGCATGGGGACTTTAATCGCAACAATATACTATTCCATTATGCTGCCGATGGACAAACTGTCGATGACTTCAAAATAATTGATTTCCAGGAGCTGCGCTTCAGCACAGTTGCCATTGACTTGAGTTTCTATCTGTATATGAATTGTCCGCCTAAAGAACGCGAAGCCTGGTTTTATCCATTACTAAAGAAATATCATCAGACAATGATTGAACTGCTGGAAATGGTACTACAGCGTAATAAGGATATATTGTCTGAGGAGCAACTGCAGCAAATTTTGCAGGATTACAGGTGGGTCAAAGTGCATTTAAAAATATTTGCATTTCTAATTTTTGTTTTTTTTTTAGTTATGAGCGCTTTTTGGCACACTTTAAGCGCTATGCCTTCTATGGCGTTATGGTTTGCATGCATTTTATGCCCTGGCTGCTAGGCACCACGGAGGATTGCGATAAGCTATCCCAGCTTTTTGAAACAAACATGCATGGCTCGGAATTTTTCGATCTATCGCTGACCATTGGCGGTGATGAGTGCAATCATGAAATCTTTAAAATCGTGCGCCATGCTTTCGAGCAAGGCTACTTGGATGATATATTGGATTGATTCCGGCCGGTACGTGCAATCAGCAAACAGCAATATAAAATTAATATGAAAAGCTTTTTTAAAAAGCTTATCTATAACACAAATAAGCAAAACTAATGTGCAATCTATAAAATCTTGATATCAATTGTTTTCCAATCATACCTTAGATACTTAGAATCACATACATATATATGTACATATGTATTTAGATTAACACTTTATTTACTATATAACGCACTTGTTTTTATGTTTGTACACTTTTTACAATATACGAAATATTATGCGCATATGCTTATTATTTTTATACAGATATTATAATAATATCCATTGTTCGTTTACACTGTAATGTTGTAAATATTTATCTTTTAAAATTTTTATTATTTTCTACATGTACATATGCAAATACTTATACGCATATATTTTATATGATTGTTAAAAATTGTTTTGAAAGTCTAACAATAATAGCTGGTAAACAGGAGCGCGCTTACAGAGGGGTCCAGATTCCCACTAAAATATCTAAGTTCCTTAAAAAGGTAGACATTCGCTACAAATCAGTTAAAACTGATTTTTCAAGTTACAAAATTTTTTAGAACTTAAAACATTCTATAAAATCGTTGTGTACAGATATTTAAACGAAAAATAAATCAGTTAGCATGGATTTTTCACTCGTATTAGTTCAAATTTAAAATCGTCATGGAAATATATTCAAACGAAAAATAAATCAGTTTGCGTTCATTTTTCACTCGAATAAATTCTAAATTAGTTAAAACATTTTTTGTAGTTAAAACATTTTATAAAATTGTCGTGAAGAAAAAAGTATCAAAATTTTTGTGTAAATTCCAAATTTCAACGATTAACATTTTAGCGGTTTATGGTAAAGCCAATGCCAATTTTAGAGATAACTTAAGTAGAGTGGAAAATGAGATCGTAACGCCTTTAAGTAGCTTTCGGGGTAGACAAGACCGACATACTCTACACATTGTTAATACTTTAGCGCGTATGAGCGTTTCATTACTAATATGAAAGATTAACCCGCATCAAAAACTATATTTTCAATGGAGTTTTGTTCACCTGCATTTTAATGGCGCCTCCTGCTTTGTTGAATGGTAAAGCCACATCTAGTTTTTTGGGATCCTTATAAAAAGCTGTGGCCAGCCAGTTGCTATTAACGACGAGTTCTCCATGCAATTCCATATTTTTATGGGCCCAACCAAGCGCAGCTCTCCAGACAGGCAAATTAGCGTCGACAGTGTCATAATTGCAGCTTAAGCCGCCCAAGATCTCTTTGTTGCCCAACACTATTGAAGCGTTTATAATGGGACCATTTGGATGCAAGTTAATATCGGACAAGAAATTGAAGTTTTCCTGGCATAGCTCAACTAAAAATTTACCATCTCCCAAATACATCAGTGAGAGCAGAGTAACCCATCACAGAGGACAACCTATTGACTACTTTGTTTATGTGTCCACCCATGAAGTAGGTAAAGTTGTATTTTTTTACATAAATTTTTAATAATAGTTTATGTTTACAGAATTATTAAAAGGAAGACCGCCAGTATGAACTAGAAAACGGAAGCATGACTAGAATCGTAAAATTCCATCGGTCTCCTTCACGATGTCCGAATTTAAGAGTGTCTTCACGAATTTGAGAGGATGACAAGACGATACCACAAGGCAACCGGCAGACAAAGCAACCAAGTAGGAGATGACCAACAATGAAAGTTGTATTTTTATAAAAACTTGTGTTAAATAAATGTTTGTCTTTGAGATTGAACATCTTTTGACTTGTCTCCAAAGGAAGTAGAAGAAGGTTAAATCCCTATTAAGCAAACTTTCGATGAACAACCACCCCAGGCAGCTGGATGCAGTGGTTATTTTACTGAAGTGGCGGCGAGAAGCACAGCCAGACACTAAATCTTCTCAGGCCGTGTCACGGAAGTGCTCGTGAGCACTTGCTTTCACGTTTACTAATATAAAAAAGCACATCAAGATGTCTTTCTGAAAATCACAAAGATGGTTAAAATCAAGGCAAAATGCTAATGCTAGGCTACTACGCTCGGTTGTCATATTTTCCGAGCGCTGTGGTCAATATATAATCCAAAGCGCGAATGCAAACTTCTAGACCAGATTGATGGCAGGAGTTATAGGGGAGCACATCACAATAGGTCTAAACCCTGAAAGAATGAGTGTTGCCTATCCTGACTGCTTTCGTAGCAAGGCTACTCTCGGTTGTCATATCTACCGAGCACTGTGGTCAATACATAATCCAAAGCGTGAATGCAAACTTCTCGACCAGATTGGTGGCAGGAGTTATAGCGTAGCACATCACAATAGGTCTTATGCCTGAAAGAATGAATGTTGCCTATCCTGACTGCTTTCGTAGCTTGCGGAGATAAAAAGGGAATAAAAGTAT
The DNA here is from genome assembly GCA_037043745.1 of Chymomyza amoena. Classification (NCBI taxonomy): domain Eukaryota; kingdom Metazoa; phylum Arthropoda; class Insecta; order Diptera; family Drosophilidae; genus Chymomyza; species Chymomyza amoena. Next base: position 268,712 of record JBAMAX010001363.1, read on the forward strand.
TCCAAGCAACTAGTCCACACTTATCGTATTTAGGAAACCCTTTTTCAGAAGCTTTTTGACCTGTCTAGCGAATCTGCGCATAGTGGACCTGCCTCTATTTATCAAATTTTCTAAATGGCACAGAACACACTGAATTTGCACTTAATAAAAATGCAATTTTAAACTTAATAAATCTTTTAATTTTCATAAAATATATTTATAATTATAAAAAAAATTGTCTAATTAAAAATTTTTAGTACACTTCGGATAAAAAAAACAAAGCGGCCGCTTTCCCTCTCTGAATCTCTCTCCCTGATTGAGCAACTGTTTGTTTGCACTGCTTGAACTGCTTTTGGCAAGCAGTCTGCTTGTGTACACTGCGCGTTTATTCTTGACAGATTCCAGTGTATTGTACTTCATAGTCGGACATGGACACACCACGTTTTTCGGCAGCTACGGCGCAACGGACCTCGTTGGCAAACTCACAGGACGTGGCGTAGGTAATCAAAATACCATCGCGCTTCACACAGAGTGGGCGATAAAAACGTGGACAAATGCGCTCGCAGTTGTCCTCATTGAGGCTTCTATCTTCCGAATCTGGCTCAGCATCTGCTGGTTGCTCAGCACTCGCCTCATCGCTGGGCTCGTCCGCCTCCTCCTCGTCATCATCAGCGTCCTCATCATCTTGCTCTTCAATGGAGCCAGAGTTGTCAGCGGCGGCATTTTCTTGGCTTATATCATTGGCCTGCAATTCCTGTGATTCCTCGCTTTGTGCTGAAGCTTCCTGCGATTGCGCTGGCACTTGGCTGATCAGCAAACACATCAACAAAAACACCGCAATTATATGACGCATATTTTGGGTTTTTAGCCAAGTTAGCTACTGTCTTTAAATGTTTTATGGCTTATTCGGTGTTACGTTTTGCTTTTTATAGTTTTTAACTGTTCAAATGTCGTAGAAACTTTGTCTTGTCTATTTTACAGTTGTGCAAATAATTGTCTAAAAGGTTTTTTTTTCGGGCTCTTTCAACAAGAACAAAACCTTTGTCATATGCTCGCTATATGTGTACGTTTGTATATTATATACCCCCATGCATATGTATGTGTAAGTATATCTATTTTAAAATGAATTTAAAATTCGAATCAAGGTCGATGATTTGGCTATGTGCGAGTACACGGTTGTTGGGTTAATTTTGCCCGGATCATGCTCTTGAAAAGATGCCTCACAATTGATCTATGCAAACTATTTGCTTAAATATTGGCGCATTTAAGCTAATATTTTGTATGAAAGTAGGTCACACATGAATTGGCGAGGAACTGGCCTAAACAGGAAACAGATAGCCAAGGTTATGATGCATGATCTTTTTGTAAGCTTATAGGCAAACATTTGCAGAAAAGGTTTTATTAAAGAATAAAAATATGTACATATATAAAACTTTCTTTATGGTCATCTCCTGCCAGATGGTTTCTTTGGTTGGCGGTTGCGTTGTGGTACCATTCTGTCATCCTCTCAAATTCGTGAAAACACTCCTAAAATTGGGACTGAATTGTACGATTTTTGTCATGCTTCGGTTTTCTAGCTCAGACTGGCGGTCTACTATTTAATAATTCTGTAAGCATAAACTATTGCAAGCTAGTGGTACAGGGTATCCCAAAGTCATTCGCGCCCGACTTTACGTACGCCATTTTTTATATTAGTAAACGAGAGAGCACGACTGTGACCCAAAAGGATGGCCTCAGACGATTTAGTGTCTGGCTGTGCTTCTCGCCCACTGCATCCAGCTGCCTGGGGTGGTCGTTCATCGAAAGTTTGCTTAATAGAGATTTAACCTTCTTCTACTTCCTTTGGAGACAAGTGAAATCTTTTCAATCTTATAGACAAACATTTATTTAACACAAGTTTTTATAAAAATACATATATGTATATGTACAACTTTCATTGTGGTAATCTCCTGCTTGGTTTCTTTATTTGCCGGTTGCTTTGTGGCATCGTCCTGTCATCCTCTCAAAATCGTGAAGACACTCCTAAAATCGGACATCGGGAAGGAGACCGATGGACTTTTACGAATGTAGTCATGCTTCCGTTTTCTAGCTCATACTGGCGGTCTTCCATTTAATAGTTCTGCAAGCATAAACTATTATTAAAAGTTTATGTAAAAAAATACAACTTTACCTTCTTCTTGGGTTGACACATAAACAAAGTAGTCAATAGGATGTCCTCTGTGATGGGTTACTCTGCTCTCACTGATGTATTTGGGAGATGGTAAATTGAAGTTGAGCTATGCCAGGAAAACTTCAATTTCTTGTCCGATATTAACTTGCATCCAAATGGTCCCATTATAAACGCTTCAATAGTGTTGGGCAACAAAGAGATCTTGGGCGGCTTAAGCTGCAACTATGACACTGTCGACGCTAATATGCCTGTCTGGAGAGCTGCGCTCGGTTGGGCTAATAAAAACATGCAATTCCATGGAGAACTCGTCGTTAATAGCAACTGGCTGGCCACAGCTTTTTATAAGGATCCCAAAAAACTAAATGTGGCTTTACCATTGAACAAAGCAGGAGGCGCCATTAAAATGCAGGTGAACAAAACTCCATTGAAGATATGTTTTTGGTGCTGGGTTAATCTTTTATATTAGTAATGAAACGCTCATACGCGCTAGAGTATTAATAATGTGTATATCGGTGTTGGGGCTACCCCGAAAGCTACTTGAAGGCGTTACGATCTCATTTTCCACTTTACTTGAGTTAACCCTAAAATTTGGCTTTACACAAAAATTTTGATACTTTTTTCTCCACGACAATTTTATAAAATATTTTAACTAATTTTGAACTTATTCGAGTGAAAAATGAACGCAAACTGATTTATTTTTCGTTTGAATATATTTCCATGACAATTTTATATTTAAACTAATTCGAGTGAAAAATCAATGCTAACTGATTTATTTTACTATTACTTTATCCGACCAAAGTCCCATAGACATGATTAGGTTTGACGAATGATTTGTCTAACCAGTTGCTGCCCCCACAGGAGTATTTCTGAACCAAGAGAGTTTGGAGTCTATGACAAAGTTGCTGCTGGTTTAAATAGAAACAGCAGTGTAACTAAAAGTATGCTATAGATTTCTGCGTTTCTCCCAGAAGTATGTGGCTCTGCATTAATAACTCCGTCAACTTTAAATGGTATGAGAAACTTGTTAGTTTCCGTACTTTTTTATTTTTCCTTAAAAGGTTACCTCACAGAGAGTTGGGGCTCTGCGACCAAAAGGTCTTTTGTACCGTATCCTTAGGTTAAAACAAAAGACTTTCCGCTTTCCTCATAAATAGCAGTAGATCTTTTGTTGGTGTTGACCTGAGATGGAAGGGACTAATCTGTTCCTTTCCCATGTGACAGACTCTGTCCCATACCAGCGCTGGGCAGTCACAGAGAATATGCCTGGTGGTTTCATCGTCTTCTAGACAGAGCCTGCACTCTGAAGAGTCCGATAGGCAAATTATCTGTAGAAGATATCTTAAAGTGTGGTGGCCTGATAGGTAAGCTACCAGGAGCTTTAGATCCGCTCTGCGAAGACCTTTTTTCTTGATTGCATCCAGAGGTTTGACAAGCACTTTTGCTTGACAAAGCCCCGGAGGGGAGAATTAGTATCTCATATGTTCTCGTGCGGCCCATTTGTTTATCATGGCTTTGATCGTCGACCAACCAATACCACAAAACGGTCAGGAGATGTAGTCAGGCTGGCGGCACCCTGTCATGCTAGGTCGTCAGCGATCGCGTTAACATCCACTCCCGAGTGTCCAGGCACCCAACATAGCACGACTTTGTTCCGGGCGGACAGGGCTTGGAAGTAGTTATAACATTCTTTAACCATCCGGGAGTAGATGCTCCAGGAAGACAATGCTCTAATGGCAGCTTGGCTGTCTGAAAAAATACATATGTTTGCGCCCCTAGTTCCCTTGAGAAGGATATTAAGGACGCAGATCTCTATGGTATGAATCTCCGCTTGAAAGACGCTGGGCCAGATGCCCATTGCGGTAGAGATTCTGGTGTTGGGTCCAACGATTCCAACACCTACACCCTGCTCAGTTTTGGACCCATCCGTGAACCATTGTTGCCATCGGGGGTTTCCACAAGGGCTGCCATCATCCCAAGTCTCCCGACTAGGGAGAAAAGATCTAAATTTCCTGTTGTGGAAAAGTTCCGTGTTCATAAGATCTGATCTAGAGCACATCGATACGTCAGGAAGGAAAGGCCGCACTGGCATGACCAGTGTCATTTGCTAAGAGTCCAGATGTGATCTGAATACGTAGTAGACTGTGCATGGCTGACTTTTTGATGAAAATATGCAGTGGTGAGAGTCCAAGGACTCCCGAGAGAGATATGCAAACTAGTCTTTGAAGTTTGCTGCATTTATTGATGGCCACAGTTTGCTGCGTCTTGGGCCACCACACAAGGGCTGCATATGTGACGATAGGCCATACCATCATACGGTATATCCATTCTATAATATGAGGGCTGAAGCCCCATGTGCTGCCAAAGAATTTTCTACAGGCCCACATGGCTCGAGTAGCTTTGGAGAGCACTAATTCTAAGTGGGAGTTCCAGTTGAGTCTTTTGACTAGGGCCACACCTAGATATTTGACCTGAATACTCCAGCTCAGTGTTGTTTATAGAAAGGTTTTGAAGCTGCATGCTGTATCTCTTCGTGAAGGGAACAATCACAGCTTTTTGGGAGTTGATGCTAAGCCCTGCACTTAGACACCAGTTAAGGGTAATTTGAAGAGCGTTATCCACCATCTCCCTGATGGTGCTCTCGTATTTACCCGTCACTATGATGGCCAGGTCGTCTGCGTACCCAATGACCTTATAACCAAGCCTTGTCAGCTTAATTAAAAGTTCATCGATTAGGAGAGACCATGGCAAGGGAGATAACACACCTCCTTGTGGACAACCCTTTACAGCTCCTATGCTGACTGTTGTACCGTCTAGAGATGAAGTTATGTCCCTCTGTCGGAGCATGGATTCAATCCATGCGGTCACATGTAGTTCTATGTTCTTACGGGCCAACGCTCTAAAGATAGAACCAAAGTCAGTATTGTCGAAAGCTCACTCGACATCCAGTAATGTGCACAAAGCTATGTTCTTAGAGTCGAAAGCGTTTTCAATCTTTCTGACTAGGTGGTATAAGGCAACCTCCGTTGACTTCCCTTTGGAATATGCAAACTGCATTGGATGCAGCGGGTTCGCGGCATACAGTTTGTTTCTGATGTGCAGATCGAGAAGTCTCTCTACTGTTTTCAGAGGGAATGAGGATATACTGATTGGTCTGTATGACTTGGGCTTGTCTATTAGCCTGTTGTCAGATTTGGGGATGAAGACAACCCGTACTCTCCTCCAAGAGTGAGGTATGTATCCTCAGTTTCCGTACTTACAATAAAGGCCAATGCCGTTGAGAGCAAATTACGGACGCGTGACTATGCTTTTCCAACTATTTCCCAAAGAACTTAAATCCAGAATATTTTTATTCCTGAGCACTCATACTGAGCTAGCAGTAATAACCCAACTATATCTGGAACAAACGGACCCAATAAAATAAACCATTCAATAACGTTGTTAACACTTATGCGACATTTAATTCAAATTTCGAGTTTTTGGAACAACGTTTATGAAATAATAAAAAATAAATAGCTTAGTTAAAGTCGCTGAAGTTCGGAAAGACGTTAAAAAACAAGCTCGGTTTGTTTTGATGAGCATCCTTAAAGCCGCGCTGAATAACATTATACTTGGTTTGAATGCCCAAACGGCTACGCAATTGTGTCATATCTTTCAATTCCTCAGTCATTCTAAGAACCATTGCATCCATATCATAAATTTTAAGTGCCCTTGCAAGTTCAATCGTTTTTAGGCGTATATAGTCATCGGTTGCATTGTTCATAGAGACAGCAAGTGCATTTATCTGGGGCGCACCGGGTAACAGGATCAGCATCATGGTCATATTATCACGACTGCCCAGACGTAGGCACATATCCAACACATCATGCACAATGCTCTTTAGATCATGTGTGACCTGTAGACGCTTATGTATATAGCTGCATAACTCGCTGTTGCCCATAACATCCCAAATACCATCACAGGCTAGCACAACAAATTCATCGTTATCTTGTATAACATGTTCGGTAACATCGGGTTCGGCTGAGACTAGCTGCTCCAGCACATTACGCTGTGTGTTGTCCTTAAAACTAAAGTCGCCCAAAGCGCGTGACATGGCCAAGTTGCCGTCGACGCGATCATTTAATATAATACCACCAGCTTTCAAAATGCGCGACTCCTCCTTCGGTAGCGAAGGTGTGTGATCCTGTGTTTTAAAGGCGACAGCACCATGGCGGCAAAGAAAGCCGCGTGAGTCGCCACAGTTGGCAAAGTACAATTTATCAGGCGACGTCATCAAAGTGATGGCTGTGCTGCCACTATTTGTGTCTAATTCATGGAGCATGTCATCGTCCAACTGTAGATAGCCAGCACGTATGCCCGCGCAATACTTTGCACTTTCAAATTCCTTTGTTTCCAATATGCAGTTTAGCAAACATTCGGAGGCATAGAGAGCCGCTTGTTTGCCGGCATGTCCATCAAAAACGCCAAAGTAGTTCCAGTCACCGTACGGCTCGGGTAGGCCACAGACCGCTGCATGTGCATCCTCCATATTATTGCGCCAGCCTTGCATGCTGCTGACACAATATTTCAGGCCGTTGCCAGCACCCTCTTTTGTATACTTCTTGGTGTTGGGCTTTTGCAGAAAGTTGCCCATGATGAGTTTTTGCTGCAAGCGTTTATAAATTTAGATGCACTTCTTGATGGTGCTCAATTTAAAGACAGCCGTTGGCACTAAATATGCTTGTATATAGCCTCTTATTTAATTTGGATTTTAAAACACACTTGAATATTTGTATGCTTTATGTTTAGTAATAATTTTTAAAAATTGTCTCCATAATGTAGAAAGAACTGTAAGCGAAAACACGTTTAAGTCAGGGAACACTAGATTGAACAAATGTATTCGAAACAAATCCCAAACGAGTAGTAATTGCATCAAAAGTGATTACAAAAGCTGGCTTAAAGCTGCTAAGACATGGTAACAAAGTTAAGGCACATCCTTTTAAATCATCAATACAGTCATTTTCTTTTTTTAAAACATATAATAAAACAATATAAAATTTAATAAGGCAAATATAATACATACCGCATAGGTATGCAAGTACTTAGTCTAGCTTTAAAGCAAGTGTTTGGGCGCACTGGAGCCCATATAATGATAAAGATCACTTAAAGTTGAACGCACCAGCTTGGCTTTAATCGTTTCCCGCTGCAAACGTTTGTAGGCCTCAAAGCGATGGCAGCCGCCAAAACTAAAGTAGTATTGACCACCCTCATCGCCGGTTATCCATAAGATATCAATGGGTGGCACTTGGTCCTCCGTTGTCTCTTGCTGCAGTTATGAAAAACATTTGTTAGTTTTTAAAGTTGATTTAAAATTTGTACATGCACCTTTATGGTTTCCATGAGTGAGGCCACTTTCTGCTCATCCAAAACTGGCGGTATTGGTCGCTTAATAACATTCATGGGCACATTATGCACCTCCGAAATGCTAGCGGAATGTATGGTAGTGTCCAGGCAGGCCATCTTAGCATTCACTTCGTCGTCTATTGCCAGAGTAAAAGTTGAAACAAGCCAGAAAAACTTGTGAAATTGTACATACATGGTAGCTTATATATTTAAATATGTACAAGTATGAGTTGTTATACTGGTAGAAGTAGTAGTAGTGGTAGCATACATAGTTGGGTGTGATTGCTGTTTTAAAAATTTTACTAACGCCTTTTTAGAACAATTTGAAAAATAAAAAACAAATTTAATTTCATAGACGTGCCTTTTTTGTAAATAAACTTATTGGTTAAAGAAAATACATCCTACGAACGTTTTTGCGATCAAAGCAGTTTAGTTCAGGACAAATCCTGCAACGTATACAAAACGAAATACGATGTGCCTCAGTTTGATATTATAGACACAAATATTCTTGTACAGATTAAGCCAATTTCGGTGCTCAGTGCACTTAAGAGGCGTTAAAAATTGCAAAACAAACATGGATATAAAGCAAAGCGTTCTTTTGGTGTTTACATGGACTTGTTTTCTTGAGCAAACTTTAACTGATCTTTGATAAAATGTTTACTAGTAAAGCAAACTCTAGCGCAGCGTATCACAATCCCAACTATGAAATTAACACTTTTGTATACTAGTGAGGAATCCAGAGCGCTATACTGAGTTGCCAAAACATCTTACCAATGCAGACGGTAAAATTTGGCAAACCCCCTTTCGTATATTTTACTGAATCCGTCACTGGTAAGCTGTGTTGCTGCCACTTGTTGCAACACTTACCATGCGTTGGTGTTGGCTTTGTTGTTGTTGCGTAGTTGTTGCCGTTTTTGTTGATGAAGTGCGCGTTGAACCAGCCACTGCGTCTGCTCGTTTGCAATATGAAATGCCTAATGAACATCTTGAACTGCTCAAAAATCCAATTGAACACAAAACTCTGCGACAAAACTTGTTTTCATACATGTATGTACATACGTATGCATTATATACCAATACAGTTATGCATATATACGTACATATGTACTATATTTTATGCCGGCAGCAGTATTTGTTGCACTTATATGTGTTATTGCTTGCTTGCCTTTGGCATAATCAAAGTCGTCGCACCTGCTTGGCCCCCAGGTGAAAAAAATAACACAAACACAAGCGCAGCAGCAAAACGGGAGCATATGTACGTGTGATAAAAACAAATGAAAACAAAATTAAAATATACATACATATATACATATACTACATATACGCAAAAATACATACCCGCAATATTCTTGGGCTTGGCATGAATGTGTCTATATGCGTGTATGCATGGCAAGAATTCTGATTAGCGTACTAAACGACAATAAACAATTAAAATGTGTAATCTACAATAGCAATACACTTAAGTCTCAACATAAATACTTAGTATATGTATGTATATTAACCACGCCCTATGAAGCGTATACTCTATGTAACATTGCTTGTTAGCAATTGTTGTAAATCAATTGTGGCAGCTACAATAAATTACATACTTAACAAAACAAACATATGGCCACAAAAAACAAAAACATATGTTTTAGTAGCCGTTATGCCGCTCGATAATCAACAGTTGGTTTAGCAACACTAAACTGCTTTAAGCGCTTTTGAGCACTACGTAAAGCGCCTTTTTTCGAAATTTGTGCGCTGCTTGTATCAAAGTCAAGTTGAAGGCCCTTTTGATTTGCTCAATTAAAGTTTACATTTATCTACGTTAGTTGCTGATAACGTTCAATGTTCAAAAGGCTTTTTATCTGATTTCAACATGCTGATAAGAAAATTTTGTTGCTTAATTAAGAAATGTTTAGCGCTGCATTAACATATTTGTCTACAACACAAATCGGCAGCTAATTGCTTAACAATTTTTCATCAGCATTTAGTACTTATACCAAAAACGTAACTATCTTTGCATGTTCAAGGACATGTTTAGCCAAAATCAGGCCATGGATGCGCGATGATTTCATTTATTTTATATTTCGTTACTTTCACAGCGTACTTTCCCCGGTTTTTGAGAATAGCATGACAAACCACCACAAAACCTACGTCAAGCTCTACTATCTATATCTCTGCGTATGTATATTACTGCTGTGTATCTTACTGTTGGCAGCAACAAAACGTTAACGTTTCTTCTGAACAATCTTCAATTAACAATTACCACTTGTTCTACTATGTAGACAAGCATATTCAAACCAATTTTCGCGCCTGTTATTGCTTCTGGAATTTTGTACAAGGTTGCAGCTTACAAAAGGAAACCGACAGCGGAAATTCGTTAACAGTTACTATACGAATTTTGTCACATAAAGTGCTAGACACTTTTTATTCCTGAGTGAATTATATTAAGTTTTGTTTTACCTAATTTTTTTTTAGTATGAAAACTAACCTTTTGAAAACAATTGCAATAATTGGTTGCCTCATAATTGTTCAAATCTATGGCATACAAGGTGATTTCCAAAAAGGATAATGGAAAATTTGTATGCAACGTGTGTTATAAAATTTAAATTTATGAAATTGCCATGCTATAACTACCTAAAAATTTTAATTAAAGTGCAATAATCGCAAAAACTTAACAAAGCACACATTTATAGTCTTAACTTCGTATAAAAACACTTTTTAGTAGCTTTTATTAATTCAAATAAAACCGTCTACAGCTCGAAATAAACGTTTTATTGAAACACGCGTTTTCGATAAATATCGAGAACTATAATTATTTGCACACAAACGGCATCAATTCCTTTTTGACTATTGTGAATATTTAAAATTAAATTTATTTACACTATTCGCAGACATTGATGGCAAACGTATTGTTAGCAAATACGAACGCATACGCCAGCTGTACCCACAGCTGGCTGGGGACAACGAGTCCTCGCAATGGCGCATGGCAGATAAGGAAATGCAACATCCTTGCAAACGCAATTGCGTAGATCAGCAGCCCATGACATGCTATTACTATATGGTAGTTCACTATGACGATACCATGGCGGACTCCTGCAAGCGTTATTTGCAATCCAAATATCGGTTTCAGCTTGATGGTAAGGAGTACATTGATACGCTCAAGGTGGCTGAATTGGAGCTCAACAGCGATGACTGCAAATATGCGGATGGACTGGAATCTGAAGTAATGGTTGTAAATGGCAAGTTACCTGGTCTGGCTATAGAAGTGTGCAATGGCGATACTATTGTTGCAGATGTTATTAATAGCATGCATGAGACAACGACAATTCACTGGCATGGCATACATCAACGGATAACGCCGTTCATGGACGGTGTTCCTCATGTTACACAGTATCCCATAGAAGCTGGACAAGCATTTCGATATCGTTTTGAGGTAGACCATGTGGGAACTAATTGGTGGCACAGTCATACCGAGCATCAACGTGCATTTGGCTTAGCAGGCGCTTTTGTAGTGCGCCAGTCGGATAAGTTAAATCCTCATGCCCATTTATATGATTTTGATCTGACAGAGCACATTATCATAATACAAGATTGGGTGCATAATTTCGTAGAAAGCGTTGCTGAAAACATATTAATCAATGGAATGGGACGTAATATGAAAAAGGATAGCAAGATTAAACCCACAATGTATGCTTATTTTAAAGTGGTACGTGGCGGACGTTATCGTTTTCGTGTAATTTTCAATGGTGAGAAAAAGATAAACTTTTAAGTCGAAATCGATAAGGACAAATTTTTTTACAATCAATATTTTGCAGGCATTTCCAATTGTCCCATAAGTTTGAGCATTGACAATCACGATTTAGTAGTAATCTCCAGCGATGGTAATGACATTGAACCCGTAACCGTGCAAAAGATTATGTTCCATGGTGCCGAACGCTATGACTTTGTGCTGCATGCTAATCAAGAGGTCTCCAATTATTGGTTACGCATCAAGGGATACAGTTTTTGTGCTAGAAATCAGTTGCACCAGGAAGCAGTGCTTCATTATCAGGACGCTGATCCTCATAAACTGGATACACGTACCCTAAGCTATGCCTACGATGCACCTGGCATTTTACTAAACGAACTCGGCGATGACAACGGAGGTGATAGTGCGCAAGCCATCTCATTGGTCAGTCTTAATTCCAAGCGCATTGACTCTGATTTAACACCTTCGGCCACTTACTATACCAGCATGGCGGCAGTGTTTATGGGTGATGAGGGATTTCGTTTTCAAATGGATGATATAAGCTTTAGCATGCCAAAAATGTCGCTGCTACAAACTCGCAATCTGGGCATTGGTCAGTTCTTTTGCAATAGAACTCAGCAAGCAGCGCTCGGTTTTAATTGTAAACAGCGTCATTGCAAGTGCTCCAATGTTATACAAGTGCAAGCGCATAAAAATGTAGAATTTGTTATATCCAGCAAATCTAATACAGCGCATCCTGTGCACTTGCATGGCTATACGTTCGCAGTGGTCGGCATGGGTGTTCTGGGTGAAGAGCGCATTGGACAGATTGAGGAGATTGATAAACGTACGCCTTTGCCGCGCAGAGGCAAAGGAGCTCCCTTAAAGGACTCTGTACAGGTGCCAGCGTTTGGCTACACCATAATACGTTTCTATACGGACAGTCCTGGCTATTGGATGTTCCATTGTCATATCTCAACGCACTCAGAGAACGGCATGTCGGCGGTTATACGAGTTGGTGATGATCTTGAAATGAAAATGTGTCCAGTTAGCAATTGTGGGCTTTGCAGCTCTGTGGCATAATGTATAACAAATAAAGTTTAAGTACTGTATACAAGCGACAATTTATATTATATTCCATTGAAGCAATAAACTGAATTTTATATTTAAGGATAAAGTTGGATACGAATATTATCTATATGCATAAAAATGTTGGGCATGACTGACTGGCAGCGAAACGCGTTATCTAAAAACTGTCATTAACTTTTTAGATTAGAAACCTTACAATCTGTAACGTCTAATTTTCAAATTATTTTTAGTGCTGAAAAGTGCTGCACAGCAACTGCAAGTATTGCTTAACGTCGGCACCTCAACAGCTGGGTCAGCTGTCGCGTGCTCTAGCCAAATAAACTATAAACAATTTGCATTTACACAAAATTATAAACTGCTAGCTAAAAGCAATGCCCAGTGATAGCGACTCTGAAGATGAGGCACGAATGCGTCAGTTCCTGGAGGCTGCCGATCACACACTGCTTACCAATGCCATGTATCAAGAGAAGCCAACGACACCGGTAAAGGAAAATCTGGAAGTGAAGCTGAATGCATCAATAACTACCACAAAACCACTTAAAAGTGAACGCCACCTGGATGAGCAGGCTGCAAATGCAGCAGCCCAATGTGATTTACAAATCAGCGAACAAATGCAGACACATATGTGGCGCAAATTGAGCTCTATTATACAAGAACAAGTGGAATTTTGTGACCACACGGAAAACAGCAGCAAGGCAATGGAATCATCAAGTGTTAGTGAAGTCAAGTTGGTGTCTGATGCGAATTGCTATTTAAGCGATATTGTGATTGATACTGGTCCCAAAGGACCACAGAAAAAACCAAATATTAAAAAGCGCCAATTGAAAGAGGAAATCAATGATGACAAAAGAGATATTTCCATGCTTGCTGTTAGCGGCGAATCTATAATGGCCGGAGTAGATACAACTTATTGGGCCAAACGTGTCAAGCGTAAAGATAAATATTTTGAATATGCCAAAGGTGGTAAGGATGGCTTTTTATTAAGAGCCATTGAGCCGAGCAATGAATTTACCGCATTAAGGCGAAAAAATGGTTGGAAAGAAAGCAAGATACACCAAAAAAATTCAAATAAAAAAAAATTTTAATTATATTAATTGTAGTTTGTATTTCCTTAGCGTACAAATGGCTTTTAAAAATGTGACTGTTGAAACGTTACAAAGTTATATGCTTTGGTTTTAAACTGTGTCTTTTCCCAGAATAATCGAAAGTGTACTCATCAGAAATCATTACAATATTTGAAGCTATACAATTACTTAAATTCCAACCCGGAAAATTTGTAATCTGTAAAATCAAAACTTTTTAAAAACATCAAACTGGTATCAAGCCAATAACACATCAAAATCAAATATCACGCAAATATTAATAAAATTTTAGCCTTAGAAAAGTAGCAATTTATTTTAAGTTACATAATATACAAATGTAAATACCTTTAGTTAAATTTATACTATTAAATAAATAATTTAAAATATTGCGTTGCTATTCGAATCCACCTTGTTGCCCACTCGTATTAGTCAAACTTGAACTGCTGCTAGATATTTGACTATCCAAAAATCCATATAAATTATTTTGTCCAGAACCACTACTATGTTGGCCTATTGTAGTTGCGTTGGATGTGCCACTGCCATTGCCACTGCCACTGCCATTGCCACCGCCACTGCCACTGCCACTACCACCGCTACTGCTGCCGCCCAAATCCTGCAGCATATCGTTGACAAGGTTGCTCATACTCGAGCCTATTGTTGCTGATGTGCTACCACCACTGCCATCATCGCTATTCGGCATTTCCAGTATGTTTAGAAAATCATTGCCATTAAATTCATCTTCCTTTTGCATGCTGCTTTGACTTTCCTTCATTAGCTTGTCGTACTCTTCGAATACGCTAGTAAACTCTGCAATTTCAGCTCTATTCCGTGTAATGACTTTGTGCTTAAAATAATTGTGTACTTGGGTCAATGAAGTTCCAGTTGCGGAACAATATGCCTGTTCAAGCGGTAACAGCGCAAGACTTGTAGATTTAACTGTCTTCTCATCTATATTATAAATACTACGATACTCTCCAATGAAACTTCGCAAGAATTCCTCAGTGGCATCAGTAAGTAACAAAACGGCAGATTCAGAGCAGTCTGTAAAGCCAGCCAAACGCAATAGGCCGCACATTACTTTACGTAAGGTATGACGACAAACTTGGCTAGATATATCTGGATAGTCCTGTGGATCACCACGCGAGTAGGCTGTATCGGCAGTAGGTATAAACCAGATCGGTTTCTGGATTTTTTGTTCACGCACCAAGTCTGCGGCATTTTCAGGTGGAAAGTCCACTTCAGGTATTATTTGGCAGGGATTTAGTAAATAATTTGAGCTGCCCTAAAAATAAATTAAGTGGCTTTACAAAAATATCTTTAATTTAAATTAATTTTAAAACTTACATTTTTGTTGGAATAGGTATCTATAAGAGATGTCAGCACTTCTGTTTGTTTCATTACCTCAATGGTTTGCGTTACAATCGAACTCTTTAGCTCAACTTCTTGGCTGTAAAATAGAAAAATAAATTAATTACAATTAAGTTTAAGCCATAGTTCATCTACTGGGTATGGGAATTGGGCTCTGCTCACACATATAATTGCCCTACTAAAGACTATAAAATTTATAAAACATTCTAGAAGTAACAATGCATTAAGTTTAAAATTCGCTGATTATGTCACTAAGCTTCAGACAGTCTTGTGTTTTCTTAGGTTATATTTCCCCTAGTGGAGAATATGACTATACATCAAAAAGATTCCTACGGCTGGAGGCTGCTTATTTTATACTAGTCCAGCATAATAAACTTGCTATATTGTAAACGAAGGAAGGTAGTAAGACTCCCAAAGGAATCTTCTTCTCGACAACTTGTAAAGAAATAACAAATAATTTTAAAATATATGCATTGCATCTAATTTTTTATTATACCATGTTAGGGCAACCAAATGCTATCTATGCTGACTAAAATGGATCCTATGCAAGGATAAAAGAACCAAGCAATTTCTTTGGCAATGTCACAGATATTGTCTTATGGAAACAATACAAATTAAGAAAATATATTATAAAAGTCATATCATATATATAAGTCAAAACATATGCATCTTATAAACGAACCCATTTTCATCATCATATTGTAATTCATCATCACATTCTTCAAGCTTGTTTTTTTTAATAGTTGTAGGCACCAATGTGTCCTGAGTTAAAGTGCTGACTTCTTCATCCGGAAGAAATGAGCCCCAATGATCAGTTTGCATTGTGATAAAACAATAAGGCAATTTGGCAAAACTGTTCCACAAACTTAAAAAACAAAACAAAAATGTTAGTAGAAGTGGAAAATGTTTACAGCGCGCTTTATAGGCAAGACTTAGTGTTGTGCAACGCTTAACATATTGCCGAAAAACAGCTGATTGGTCAAAATTTAAACCAAAAATAATGTTATTTGAAGTTTTTACACTCTAACTTGTACATAAAAGGGCTCCATATTGCAAAAACTATTTATTTTCTATACAAGTAACATAAAAAATTCAAATTCTATTTGTACAAAAATATTTCGGTTTGTTAATACTGCTTTTCGCACCTTACGGCGTTTTACAGCACTTGCCGCCTGCCAACTGACTAGACATACAAGACACGCATACAAACGCACGCAATATGTAATATTGGCAATATTATTTGTTTTCATTTTAGATTAAATTAATAGACGAATTTTAAGTTGTATAAAACACAACGAAATTTATTAAAAACCATAACGCAACTTGTACTAACAACATGCATCAGCAGCACTTGGACTTACATGCGCCAGTGGACTTAAATAAGGTAAGATAATGATAACTTACTTCAGCGTACCCAATTTAAATTTATAAATAAAAAAACTTCTACAGCCCCTGGATGATATGACGCCGGAGGAGCGCAGGCGGTATGTATTAACATTAAATGCAGTTACTCTGGCATTATAAACTAAAAACTAAATTTCAATAGCGCTGAACATCAGCTGATGGTGGAGAAACACAAGGGCCACGACGCCATGCACTCGGAAATGGTTATCATACTGTTTGTCACGCTTGTCGTTGCACAAATCATACTTGTAGAATGGAAGAAACGCCATTATAGCTCATATTCTTTTGTTACTCTGCTGGCCATGTGGATTATTCCGCTGGTTATATCATGTTCCTTTGGATGGCTGCGATTCATCATAATTTGGGTTATATTCACAAGCATAACGATGTGGGTTATGCGCTTTGCAACGACCAAACCCCTCAAGGGCACGACACCCAGGTGAGGCAAACATTTTATAGGCAAAGTATTTATGTTTTCTAATTAACTCTGTGTGTCTGTGTGTTTATGTGGTTTTGTACCGTCAGCATATTTTTACTCTTAACACGCTGTTGACGTGTTAAAATCAGCCGTTTCCCACCACCATGTAGGTTGGCAGAGAACTTGAAGGATAAATGCCTATCATTAGTTTTTATTCTATTTTTCCAATATATTAATGGAAATACCAATTATTTACATGATTTCAAGTGAATTTGATATGAGTTATGACCGATTTGTATGACTTTATAAAATTTCTAAAAGTTTTGAAAAATATAGAGCGAAATATTAGGGAGAGTTATTGAATTCTTCACTATCTAATCCCCCAGGGGTCAACCAGTACAATCTAACCTATTTAATTCTTTCATTGTCTGAATTCAATGTGAGGGCTTATTGTAAATTGATTTATTTATTATAATTCTTCGGCGCTGCGACGTTTAACATAAAAACATAATAACTATAACATTTACTCATTGGCAGGCTTGTCTACAAATGGTTTTACTTTATCTACAAGCTCAGCTATGGTCTGGGCATAATTGGATACTTGATCATTATGTCTGCTTTTATGGGCATTAATTATGTTTTTTCGCAAGCACCAAATATATGGATGGATGCGGGTCTTATGTTTTGTTTTTATGGCCTCTATATTGGAGTGCTCGGGCGTGACATATCCGAAATCTGTTCGGATAAAATGGCAGCTGCCATTGGTGTAAGTAACTGATGCACATGCACGATATGAAATCTTTAACAAATTCTTTTCTTTAGTATTACACCCCACAGGGCATACCTACACGTCATTTGGACCAAAACGTGTGCGCTGTTTGTGGTAATAAATTGTTAGTATCTCCCACAGAGGAGGGTGTTATTGAGAATACGTACAAGTTGTCCTGTAATCATGTATTTCATGAGTTTTGTATACGCGGCTGGTGCATTGTGGGCAAAAAACAAACCTGTCCTTATTGCAAGGAGAAGGTTGATCTGCAAAAAATGTTTCGCAATCCGTAAGCATAATTATACATACACAATATTCAATTAAGTAAATATCGTTGGTGTTTTGCAGCTGGGAGAAACCCCATGTATTATATGGTCGTCTTTTGGACTGGATTCGCTGGCTGGTCGCCTGGCAACCGTTAATCTTCTTTATAGTACAAGGCATCAATTGGATGCTAGGCCTAGAGTAAATTCGTTGCACTGTTCTCTATTTCTAGTCAAGCAAATACGATGTCATTAACGACCAACTAGAAAACAATTTCCAAATATATATAGAGAAAAAGTGAATTCAGCAGCATTTCCATAAATAGGCAGCCGCTATGTAAATTAAAGATATTTATTGGTTTCATCTGTTGGTTATCTTTGCAAATTTAAGCTGGCTGTTTGTCCTATGTACTTTTTCATTAATTCCAAAACCAAATGTGAAACACTATTTTAAATATATATTTATGCATACATGTATATGTATATTAAATTTTTTTGTGTGCTGTATTATTTATTTATGTGTGAAAGTGTTAAGACATGTTATGTACATAAGCATATACCACACAAGCCTCTGAATGTTTTTGCACTATGTATAAACTTTAAAACACTTGAAAAACTGATAAATCTTGAAAAGAATTCAAAGAAAATATAAATGTATGGACTTGACGTCTAAAATCGAAAATGCTTAAGATATTTTCTTATTTAAGTGGGAGTTAAAACAATTAGTTATATTTTGTAACTTAAGACAGTAAGTAAGAATTCAAACTAATAACAAGGTGTTTATTAAATCCCTAAATAATAACTTAGAAACGCTGTGTCCATGTTCTACAAATATTTTGCATGGTTTAGAAAGGGAAAGTAGATTTTTGCCCTACTATTCTAGTCGTTTGAAAATGCATGAACATGGCGTACTTTTGTCCAAATAAAGAAAAGAAGTTCGCTATCCTAACAAGCATTAAGCAAAGTGCGCAGGATGTCTAAAAAAGAATATTAAGCGCCTACTAAATGTGTCTGCCTCGGTAAAGTTGTTAAAATATGAAAATAAACCAATTTTTAATTTGTTGACTACACCCAAAAATTTTTAATTAATTAAATATTAACATAAACATATTATTTTAGAATACGCAACACCTGTAGCTCCTCTACTGATGACGGCAGCAAGGCCAGAAGCTCGCTATATTGATCCAGTCGTGTCTCAATTAGTACTCTTGTGCGTTTCTTAAGAAAATATCAGTGAATGTCCAACTATCAATTTTTCAATTCGTTTTGCCGATTTACATTCCAAAAGCAAGTCGTATATTTGTGAAAATTGAATGGATCCAGCAACATGCCTGTTACAACAGCTTTACTTCCTTGATGCTTGATGGAAGCAGTATGGCTAGAAGATATGTCGTGGATCATTCATTAGTGGGTATCTGTGCGTTTCTGCTGAAGGTATTTATGCATGTCCACCTGAGAAATTTTGAATGGTTTTGTAGATTCCAAATGGTTGTTGATATATTTAATAATTTAAAATAGTTTTGCCGATTCTGATTCCAAAAGGTGCTCGTATGTTATTGAAAATTAAAAGTTCCAGCAGCATGCCTGATACAACAGGTTTGCCTCCTCGATGGATGCAGCATGGCCAGAAGCTAGTTGTATTCAAACAGTCGTGGATCAGTCATTACAGCAGCTGCTTCTTGAAGTAGTCGTGTTCTGCCGAATATTCGCCAAAGGTTGTCATGTATAACTCAAAATTTAAAGGCTTTCGTATGTTGTAGATTAGTGTCTCCAACGGCTGCATCTCGTTTTTATGTTCAAGCAGTCGTGGATCTACACATTTTAAACTGGACACGAAATAAAATCTTGAAGCAGTCGTGTTCTGCTGAATATTCGCCAAAGGTTGTCATGTATAACTAAAAATTTAAAGGCTCTCATATGTTGTAGATTAGTGTCTCCAACAGCTGCATCTCGTTTTTATGTTAAAGCAGTCGTGGATCTACACATTTTAAACTGGACACGAAATAAAATCTTAAAGCAGTCGTGTTCAGCCCAATTTTCGCCAAAGGTTGTCATGTATAACCAAAAATTTAAAGGCTCCCATATGTTGTAGATTAGGAACTCCAACAGCTGCATCTCGGTTTTATGTTCAAGCAGTCGTGGATCTACACATTTTAAGCTGGACACCAAATACATATGTATATAAAAATGCTAAATTAAAACTAAACAAATAAAAAGCAGGTGTAGCCAAAATCTTGTTACGAGAGGGATCGGTAAGATCGCCAATCATTGCACATTTGCTCGAGAATTTCATTGCCGTTTATATACAAACTTTGCCCTTCACGATCGCAAAATTCGTCAACTAATGGGATAATATGCTGCTCACATATACGGATCTTTTTGGAAAGACTTCCTTTACGTAATGGATCACACTCATTTAACTGGTTCAGTTGTTGCCAAAGAGCAGTGCGCGACGCATACAGCTTAAATATTTTTTCATTTTGTGAGTAATAGCTTTCTAGTTTGAATACTTCTTGTTCGTGTGCTATCACCAGTTCTAGATTATAGTCTTCATTATGGAAACCCACAAACAGTTCTCGCTCGTCCTGAGACTTGTAAGTTAACTGCCACAAATGTTTAATTCTTTCCCGCAAGTATTTAATAAAAATGCTCAAATTCTTGGAATGGCGTTGTTTCCAGTACATCAGTGCCGCGTCAAGGTAACAATCTATCTTATACACTTCCTTCCGTGATCTTAAATACAACTGATTTGCAAATACGTGATATTTGGATTGCAATCCTTGCTTGAGTACCGTTTGATTGAACATCAATAAATGCTTTTGCACGCAAAAATAGAGTGCGTACAGATTCTCAAAAATACTTGGCGTTAGTGACAACTGTGGCGGTTCAATCAGATGGTGTACTTCATCAGAAGGCGGCAGCGTGGCCAAAAGATCAGTATCATTTTGTATAATCTGAGTTAAATCATATTTTCGGCGCTCATATGAAGTGCGTTCCTTCTGCTGTGGCATATCACCTACTTCAGTATCTGTTATTTCTGCTATTATTTCATTGAGCTCGGTTAATTGCTGCAGCATCTCTTCGGTCTCGGTTCGAATTTCACTAATCCCTTTATTTTTCAGCGTATTGATTTTGGAGAAGCAAATGTCTTTTGTAAGTGCGGTGGTTTGCTCTACATCCGCTATTATATCTCTATTTTCGGTTTTGCTCTTCATCGTTCCTACCAATAATTGCTCTTTAAGGATTAACGTCTCATTCAAAATACTCTTTTGATACTCCATGGTGTAAGCAAACAGCCGGCGTAAGTAGATCTCATATGTTGGGCCGTCAAACATGCCTTGCCATAGGTCGCAGAGTTTGTGCACTTGCCGGTTGCTCATCTCAAGGAGTTCAGTTTTGAGATCCATGATAGCTCGAGTAGATATTATAAAGAAAATAGAGAAATTTTTAAACAGCTGTAAGACAATGTAAGGCACACTTTGCCTGCCGTAAATGTATGATTGAATGATTAAGAAGGCTTGCTTTGCTGCTTTATAGTTTTTTGTGATTATACTTTTCGTTCTATTTGTTAACAAGATCAAGACGGAATTTCTGACGACGTAGTAGTGTATAATCTTTCACTTTTCGATATCAAATCTTTCGAACTTGAGGCACACTGGATATTGTCACCGTAGAGCCGAATTGAAGCGTTTAACTCTGTCAAAATCAGTGCTTTACAAGTATCAAGTAATTCCAAAAAGCCAACATAGCGCTGGAGCCCAGTTTTTAGCAAACAACAAATTAAATAAGACACATTTATTTATTTCTGTCCATTTGTATTATTTTTATTTAAGAGTATATGTACATACATTTATTAAAACAGTTTTTTTTATTATTCCACTGGGTATAGTAAAAAACGGTTTTATAGAGCTTTGACGGCACAATAGAAAAGTTACTATACTATAAAAATAGATTCCCATAGTTGTACAGAAGCATTAAGATTTATCCTTGTTCGGCATTTGATTTAAATTTTGATCATTTTATAACAATTTTTATTTTGTTTCTTTTCAATGCAACAATAATAACAAAACCGAATTTCTTAAAAATAATACAAATATTAAACCGATAAAACATAAGTTTTAACAAAACTTAAATTAATATTTAATGGATGTAGTTGTGTGTAAGTGTGAGTGTATGTGTATGTGTGTGTTACGCATGCTTGGACTTGAGTCTCCTTGTACTGGTTGTACCATATTAATAGCACTTCATTTTTAAATTTACTTAACAAACAATTTCATACTTTTTAAAGTAGCTCAGCAATTAGTTTGTGTTAAGAAGTTTCTTTTGATTTTTGTTTAATGCTTAGTAACCGGAGGCACCAATCATTTTTCGTATCTGCTCAAACGATAGCCAAAAGGTTAGCGACCAAGGAGCCATACGTATCCAGCAAGGTAAAAATCCTTTATAGAGAGCCACAAAACCCTCCTTGGCAACAGTTTGGCGTAGACAATCTACAGAGCCTTTATAAAGTAGTCCACTGCAAAAAATACCATTTATTTAGTGTGCATCATAAAATATAAATCTTAATCTAATCTTCAGACAATTGATGTGCTACTTACCGGCCCTTCTCATCGGTAGGCTGATTCATAATGCGTGTTTTTACAACATCAGCTGGTGTACCCATTATGGCAGCTACGAAACCGGCACAAACCGATGCCAACACATGCACTGTATGACAGTCGGGCATTTCTAAGCGCTCCATAATCAAATGCTTAATTGTGTCGTATGTAGTTAGGTCACCTGGACAAAGAATAAGCAAAGTATTAGCATAGTTATATGATACAATAGCTAGAATAGTACATATTAAGAGATACATATTGAGCTGTCGGAGGCATACAAATTGGATTGAAATCAAATGATCAACTTAAGCCAAGTTTTTAAGAATGTATAGCAATATGTATGAAGGTTCTACACAGTACGTTGAAATCATTTAAATCAATCCAACGATCCAGCCAAATTCTTAGAGAATTGACTCACCCAGATTAACCAACGCAGCACGTTGCACATTTGGTATGCTGCCCTTCCACAGTCCCTTGACGCCACCACGCGCCACAATATCGCGAAAAGCATGCGCAGCGCCATGTACACGCGGCGCCTCGCCCATTAATCGCCGTTTGCCCTCCATTTGTACTTGTACCTTGACCAGATCGGCGGGAGAAGCCAGCCATTGAGCAACAGCGCCCGCTGTTACACCACAAATGGCTGACTTCCAAATGGGCAACGCCTGAGTGCCACCCTGTGTAAACTCCTTGCGCATAAGATCATAGCTACAGATGCGCACGCCACTACGGAAATTGGAATATAGTAAAAGTGTAAATTAGTTTTGTTTTATAGTGATATAAAGATTAAATAAAATTATTAAATTAAATATATACATAGCTGTTGGCTTGGCTAAATTAAATAATGTGAATTTTGAATTTGTAATATGATAGAGAGAGTATTGCCCACCTATAGACGACGTGTCTGTATAGCGCTGGTGTCACGCCCTGCCACAACTTGAGGGCGCCCTCCTCACGTACAATGCCAATGGCGGTGGCCATCATGCCGCGGTATTGCATCTAATAATGGGTAGCATTTATATTGAGAGTCGACAAAATTTTGAACATAAACTTATAGTGTAAGTATGGTACAGCAAGAGGGAGAGTGGATTGGCAACACATTCGAGGTATGAGCACAAAAAAAAAAAAAAAAACAAAGTTAATACTACATACAAGTTAATAACATAGTTAGCAGGGGGTTTGCTTGGGTTGTTTAAAGGCATATAGGGTTTAAAGCCACAGATATGTGTATTCTAAGTGTCCAGCAAACCAATGTCTTGTATGTCGGTGCAGCAAAGGTATAAAGCATTATAGCCTTGAATGTTGATAAACTAACTTATATAAAAGCTAAAGTTCCTTTCTTTCAAAATTATTTTTAATTTTGGCAAGAGTTTATAAAAGTTCTAAAATTGGGCTGGCATGGACCGAAACTATAAATTAAAAAACATGTTTTTCTTTTAAAGATCGTTTAGCTTTACTTAATCTATTTTAAGTTCTTTTAAAATGATTTATTTCAAGCCAACCTAAACACGCCCACTGCCTGTCAATCATCTGGCCATATGAATGCTATATGTATTGCTGACGTCTTATCTTTAATTTCTAGACATTGAAATGGTACAGGAATATTTTCAACTTATGTTTTGGTTATCAATTTTACTGATAAATTTAGGCGATTGCAATTTGTTTTAACGATAACTAAACAAAAAATGCAAGATAAACGATTAGGATGAATTATGATGATGATAAGCTGAATGTAAATCATTTATGATCATTTACAACATACTCTTGGGTTTATTCCGATGCTTCAACTATGTCGCCAACTATTAAAATATACAAGTGCCGAAATTGTTGAGTGGACATGCAAACCATAACTACAGCAACAACATACAAACAGCAATGGCAAACATTAAGTGAGCGTCACAAAAGCAAGACAAGAACTACTCACATTGGATTTGGCTTGACCCGCACCTATAGGCGTTGCTTTTGCGGCCGGGCTTATGTTAGCTGATTCGCCTTGAATTTGAAGGCGTGTTTTTGTGAGATCCAACGGGTAGGTGGCCAGCTCAGCTATGGACGCAGCGACGACCGAAACAACGTAGGTGCAGGCAAATGAATCCGCATAATCATATTTTACTGGCCGCAATTGATTACGTCCACTGCTCTTGTTGGGATTTGCGGCATTATCGGAAGCAGGCGGTGTCGTTGTCGTTGCAGTGGTAATAGCTGCAGCAGCTGCAGCAGCGGCGGCTGCTTTTGGTGTGCTGGACATTTTTTAAAGCGGCGACTAAGTTGGCAAGTAAATATTTGTTAAAATGCATACATTGAATACATAATATCAAATATATGTATGTACATACCGACACAATAGCACAGGTTGAACTGACCCCAAAATGCTGCACTTTTTTGTAGTGTATGAAAGTTGCCAAGTTTAAAAGTGAAAATGTAAAAAGCTCATAAACAACGCGCGTGACTTGTAGTCAAACAAATAATTGCATACGCTTGGACTAGGCGCAAAATAAACAATAATAGTCCAAAGTACGTTCAACTTGGCGACTGTTGTATTAAGTTGAAGGATGCTCACTGCTGGCTGCTGTGTTTGTGAGTTTTTGGTAAGAGTTATGAGCGCTTTTGATTTTAAAATACACTTCCGTGAAATTTACATAATAAATACGACGACGGCGACGTCAGTATCGAAGAAAGCAAACAAAAAGCCAAACCAGAGCAATATGTTTGGTTGGCTGGCACGACGTCAACGACACTCGGCTAGTTTTATAATCACTTGAAGGCACGCTCAGTGCGGCTAATCATAGTAAAATAAAAATAAAAAATGAATTGTTTAGCTGGCGTTGTGTGCTCTATATATATTATAATTGCTTATCAATTGTGCATCAATAAAACAAAAATAACACCACAAAACAATGCAGGAAGGAAAAACAAAAACACAAGCTGCTCAGTGTTGCACAATTGCGCAAAAAATGTAGTGCTGCAAGGCAGATTGCATATCACTTGGCAGCATTGTATGATATAGTAGCATTTTTTAATGTTTTCAAAACATTTATTAAATTTACTTTATTGCTAATTTTGTGTTGACATTTTTGCTAAATCTTAATTAAAACATTTGTATAAACTTGCGCAATTTTTGGTTATTTAAAACAGCTGCCATAAATGCCTATCGATATGCAGCTATCGATTAACACACAGCTGTTTTTAATTTATTAATTTGCGCATTCTGACTGGGGCTCGGATTTTATTTACCCATGCTCTGTGAGTCGTTCAAACATATGCCGTAAGTTCCACTTGTTTGTCGATTACTTCATGCATACACAACGCAGACCTGAGCCAAAGCTACTGCAATAACAAGATATTCAACAAACGCTATAAAGCACGACAAAGCAGTTGGGCGCGCTTACGACATCATCGTTCAGCTGAAAAAATAGCAACAATATAGACATAAGGTAAGTTTGAATTACGCAAAGTTATTATTTAAAATGCGTTAACGCATTGGCATTAACATTTTGTGTATTTTTTTTTTTAATAAAGCGCCATTAGCATGAGTAACGGCGACGCGTCCAAACAATTACAACAGGCTGAGAGCAGCACCAGTAGCGCCCAAAATGCACGTCAACAGCTTGCAACCTATCGTGTCTATGTGGTCACTTGGAATGTTGGCAGTCGATTTCCGGACAATATATCACTGCGGCTGCTGCTAGGTTTGCATGATGCCAGTGACGCCAGCTGCGCGGATGATCATTTGCCTGATATTTATGCTATTGGATTGCAGGAGGTTAATGTACAGCCACAGCAACAGGTGTTGGGACTTTTCAAGTCAGATCCATGGACGCATAAAGCTAAGGAGCTGCTGCGCACATACGACTATGTTGTTGTCAAGACCGAACAAATGCAGGGCTTGCTTTTGACAATTTTTGTACGTCGACCGCACGTTGAACACTTGCGCGATATTGAGGCCGAATTTACGCGCACTGGCTTTGGTGGCATTTGGGGTAACAAAGGTGCGGTCAGTATACGCTTTTCGCTCTATGGCTGCGGTTTGGCTTTTGTTGTGGCTCACTTGGCTGCCCATGACCATCAGCTGGACGAACGCATAGAGGATTATAAGCAAATATTGGAACATCATCATTATCATGTGGCGCGTTATCGTGAGATTTTCGATCATGACTATGTCTTTTGGTTTGGCGATCTCAACTTTCGGCTGCAAGGCAATGACTCCCCCGTAGAGGTGCGCGATGCTCTGAATGATGAGCACAAACAAGATTCGCTCATTAAACGCGATCAGCTTTATCATGTGCGTGAACAAACTCAGCAAGCTTTCCAAGTGTTGCACGAACGATTACCAGCTTTCCCGCCTACCTTCAAATTCAAAGAGGGCACTTCTGAATACGATCTTAAACGAAGACCCGCGTGGACTGATCGCATAATGTATGCTGTGCAGCCACTAAATCGACTGCCCGGCATGCAGCTAGCCATTGAACAATGTTCTTATAAATCACATCCAGTGTATAATATAAGCGACCATAAGCCCGTTACCAGTGATTTCACAATCAAGCTATATCCAAATTATCGCGAGACCTGTGTTATTTTCACTCCAATCACTGTCTGGCGCATTGGTGATGAAAATACCGTCGAGTATCGCAAGCCCATTGATTTTGAGGAACGCGCCAATGATTGGATAGGCATTTATCGTGTAAACTTTGACAGCTTTGCGGATTATGCAGCATATGAGTATGTTAACCAAGCTGAGTCGCCCTCGTCCGCAGAATCGGGTGGAGAACGCGAATATTTTGATACGCCTGCACCGCAAAGGCATCATCATCATCACCATAGGCAACGCTTGCATCGTCGCCAAGAGGCTAATGAGGAGCAAGTGCGCTTAGACTTTGCCGACGATGTAGGACTGCGGCATGGTGAGCAGTATATGCTCATATATTTCCAAAATACAGGACTACGTGGTGTGACCAGCGTGGCTGGAAAGAGCAATATTTTTGTGGCTGAGAAACGCGAAGGCTCGCCACATCGCACGGAATACCATGTTGACTAGCTAACCGAGGCACTGGATATATACATTTTGTAGTGAATTTTTTGGCTTTACCCTAAACCCTTACCTTTAAACCTTGTACATCTTATATAATTGTGTATCTAATTGTTTTTATTTGTTATGTTTGTTAATCTTCAGAATTTCCAATAGACACTTGGCTAACTACCGTATATATATATATATATATATATTGATATTTTTTTATATAACATTATACACAAATTTTATACAAATACATGCATGTCTTATGTATAAATAGCGTAAATACTTTTTGTTTTTTTAATATTACGTAATTTAAATCATTTTTCAAACAATTCATCTCATAATTTTTGCATCTAAGGTAGTATAAACATCGATTTAGTTTTTTTTTTAATTATATAGCTTGGCTCGAATTAAACATTATACCAAAGAGATTTTGAAATCCGAAAGACTGTTTTGCATGCGCTTGATTTGTAATCTATAAAATTGAGTCTTTCCAGTGCCCAATTTATTGGTATAACAAACATACTATAAAATTTAAGGCATATCTATTATATATCTCATAATGATAGTTGGATCGTTAAGGAGTAAGCTGAAGCTACAATTATATGCATAATTAGAAAATTTTAAATGTTGGCCAAATTTAGCGCCTTTAATACGAAAATATCTTTAAAAGTTGCTTGAATTTTTATAGGTGTTTTACCATATATGAAGTTTTGTGTGTTTTTTTAATTCATTTATTAAGCAAGTGCATCCAAGGCTGCTTTTTGGGCACGGAGCATTAAATGTTATCCATTTTGGATGAAATGAAAATTTTTCAATTTTTAAAGTCAATCTAAAAGTGTTGCATTTTAACAAAGCAACAATTAAAATATGAATCAAATAAGAACCCTATTCCAATACAGGTTAAAAATTTGTGATCCAAAAAAAAAAGATACAGTCGCCAAAGTTAATACGCCAACTTATGTAAACGGAAAAAATGTTTATGTTGTAGTTGGTAATATAGAGTAAAGCGATTATCATGATCTTGAGACGGGGTCATGACATCTATTGTTGATTACAATTTTATCATAAAATTCTTATCTAGTTTAAAGATATCTTTACATTCCGAAGCACTTAAAATTCAAAATTTTATCTTTTATTAAAAAAAAAATGTGTAAATAGATTTATTTGTTTAGAAGATAAGAGTTGTTAAAGAAAAATCTAATTAAGAAAAATTTTAAATATTTATAATAACTATGGTCCTAGCAAGGCGTCTGGCGCGCCTAATTTTCCCAAACAATCGTTTAAAATCTTTGCAAGTTATATACATAAATATTAGTTATATACAATTAACTCCAATTTTTAGCTCACTTTTTACACATAAAAGCACATCTACTACTTATAGAGTATGCCATACTAGATCTTAACTCTGATTATATCGGCAAATAAAGCAAATTTTAATTCTAATTTAAGAAAAAAATATTTTGACATGATACATTTTTTTAAAATTTTTTTCACCCCACTTATTTGGCAAAGATCATATTTGTTAGGTCACAGTACGTTCGTTGTTTGTCATAATTTTATAATAATAAAGATTTATTTATTTTTAAAGCAGTGCATTATTTAATATAACGACTTTAAATAAATTAAGTCATTCCGACACACCTAGGCCTATGAAAGGCCCGTTGTGAAGCTCAAGTAAGTGTAACTAATGTATTAAATTTATATTTTATTTATAATTTATATTATATTTATAATTTATTCAATTTAAACTAACAATACAGTTAACTTCATACATAAACATATTTAAACATCACTTTTATTTATCCTTTGCCCTGAGCGCGTAAGAAAGCAGCATAAAAAACTAGAAAAAGATTTAAATATGTAACTGTCTCTACTACAATAGGTTACATGTCTAAGGTGATACCTGTTAACATTAACATTTTAATGTTGCAAAAGGCGTAAATACGTTGTGTACAATATCAATTAGCTTTTAACAGACTTTAGGGTTATATCAATATTACATTTGTGTATTCTGTTATAATTTAATGTTAATGTTATTGATTAACATAAATAAAAGCGATCGGTGACGCGCTGCGGTTTAATGTAAAATTAATAAATTTACGCGTTCCAATGTTTTAAAATAGTTAATGAAAAAGTCTGCGATATTTCGAAATAGTGGGCTTATACGCGGCATTGTTTTAAATAAATAAATCATGAAAGTTAATAAAATGCGCATAAAAGTTGGCAGTGTAAACGGTAAAAAGGAAGGAAAATAAAAAAATCTTATAGTGTGAAAAAGTGCGAGTGTATGTTAGTTTTTTTTTAGTGCAATCGCGTGTGTGAGTGTGCAAAAATAGTGATTTTTTTTTAAGATTTCTTTTAAAGTGTGTTATCATTTTGTTGTTGTTGTTTTGTTGTTGCCCTGTAGCCAAATTGGTTAATTGTAGAGTGTAAAGTGTAATTGTCTTTAAGAGCAAATGATAATTCAATAAAATAATATTGGACTTTATATGAACTACATACAATACGTTATGCAGGTAAGTTTTTTACATTTACATTATTTTTTTTTGTTTTTTTTTTTATTTTATTAAGTGTAGACCTGTACCTTATAATTTAGTACCTTATTTAGTAGTACCTTATTAGTAATTTAATTAGAACCAAACCCCATAACGCAGTATAAGGATTTTAAATGGAGGTTGCCTTACTGACTTCCAATCGTCTTGGCAAAACCTTGAGGTTTAAGTCGCCTTAAAGGTCGCGCAGGGCGTAGTCCTCTTACGAGCAGACTGCGGTGTCTCAGCAATCTTTCGCTGCATCTTCGCTTGTGTGCCTTCCAATCTGTTCTTCAACTGTATGCAGTTTGAGGTCTTTATGGAGTGTGGAACCGCGCACGTACCAGGGACAGTTGATTATCTGTCGTAGTACCCGATTCTGCAATACCTGTATGAGTTTATAATTGGATTTGGCAGCAATCCTCCAAATCTGCACTCCATAAAGCCATATCGACAGAATACAGTGCTCCTCTTATTGTTGAGCCACCGCAGTTGTAGCAGTCTGTGGCGACATTTTTTAACCGTCTCTTTGAGGTGTGGCCCAAAGGTAAGGCGCTTGTCCAAAGTGATGCCGAGGTACTTAGCTTGTGACGGCTGCTCCAGGGTAACTCCCTCCAGCTGGATTGGAGGGCTTTGCATCAGTCTTTTGAGGATGAAACATGTTTATTGTTTTCAGCGGGTTAAGCATTTAATTCCACCGTTTGCACCAAGCTGCGAGAGTATCAAGATACCCTTGTAGTCCATTATATTTACAATTTAAATCTATTGCTTAAGGCTAACATTTTTAACGATGATAAATGATTTTGAAATATTTTCCATCAGATTGAAAAAATTATTAAAGTATTTATAACAACAGCTTTTTAAATAAAGATAACTCCTATCAACTTAGGTTTTTATTAGTCTACACAACTTTGTAGAGTTTCATAAAGTAGATAAAAGTGGTTGTCTTCCAACACACCAAGGCCTACTAGAGGCCCGTTGTGATGCCACTTGAGTTAGTCCTTACTCTCCTGTATCTTCTTTGAACCAACCTGTCGATTTAATAAACGAATTCATCTTATTTATTCTGATTTTTGCGAATTCAGTAATATTACCAATAGTTTCGGAACCCAGTGTATTCAGTCTCCTCCTGCATAGTACCATGCATCCACACGGAGGTGCTCCACTGTTTCCTCCTTTTGACAGCATCTACAGCAGTCAAATTACGGCCTACCAATAAGACAATACCCTGTAAGAGCCCCTATCGTAGCTCTTATGTCTAGTCTGCTTAGTTTTAAAAATAGCTTGGTCCTATTCCAGCAGACAGGTTCCAGTTTACTCCCATCTATAGTTTGCATCATTAATGATACTTCTATGTATTAATAATTTGCACGTTGCTGGTGGTATAGTTATCAACGACTTATCCGGCTGAAGTGATGCCCCGTCTAGCTAGTTTATCTGCCTTGCAATTGCCCACGATATATCGGTGACCTGGTACCCAAAGTAGATTAATGGTGAAGAATTTAGTAGCATCTCGTAAAAGCTCGTTCCATCACTGTTTGGGATGTGAGCCTAACTGACTGTACTGCTTTTAAAGCAGCCTGACTGTCACAACAGATCTCAATTTCCCTTTCGGTTCAAACACGATTCCTAATTATGAGAACACTTTTCATTATAAAGAGTGATTTTTTAAGAGGTATAATATATGATTTTCAAAAAAAAATACAAAAAATTGGAACAAATTGATAAAATCTTTATTGGAATCGATAGAACGATCAATATAATTTAATGTTTGAATATGATTTCATGCAAATGTTGGCCGTGGCTCCGCTTTAGATGGCCCATGCGCAAGGTCTAATTTTGGCACACTCCAACACATAGACCGGTATTTCACGAATAAATGCTTCAATATTGGCTTCCAGTGCACGTTGCTGGTTTATTCCTGTAGACATGAGCCTTAACATGGCTCCACAAGATATAATCCAAAGGCGTTAAATCCCACGATCTAGGCGGCCAATTGAGGGCCCCAAACGTGAGATAAACTGTTCACCGAAGACGACTCTTAATTGGGCCATTGTTTCGCGTGCCGTGTAGCATAGTGGCACCATCTTGTTGAAACCACATGTCAGGCATGTCCAATTCTTCCATTTTGTGCAAAAAAAAGTCGTCAATATTCCGACGGTAGCGCTCGCCATTCACAATACGTTCCGGTCATTGTCGTCTTTGAAGAAATACGGCCCGATGATGCTACCGGCCTATAATCCGCACCAAACAGTGACTTTTTCGGGATGCATTGGTAGCTCTTGCAATGCTTCTGGCTGGTTTAATGTCCAATAATGTAAACTGGGTTCGAAATTTAGTCACAAGCTTCCGAATAGCTCCCTCAGTAGGCCGACCAAACTGCCCATAAATTGTAAGAAGTGCGCGATTCACTTTCTGAACCGAGCATGAATTTTGATAGTAAAATTCAATAATTTGCAAGCGTTGTTCGTTTGTAAATCTATTTATGGTTAAATTATAGACCAAACTGATCAAGTGTGACTATGACATAAGACTCGATGTACGCGTGTTCTGTCAAAAACAGTGTTGCCAAAAAGATACCAGCAAAAAAATGACCCTTTAGTTATGACTTTGATTAAAAAACACTGCAATGTTCTGGAAAATGGTAATCTTGCTATTGCAGTCTGGTATACCATTATCCCAATCTTCACGAGATGGGAAACTTACACTGAATTGTTTGTCTAAGAAAAACTCCATTGAGTTAGAAAAGTCAGTGGTTCTGGGAATTTGCGGAAATTTTGGCGCAGAATAGTCGAGCGTGCTGTAGAGCTTATGGCTAGATCCGAAGATTCTCTTAGGCTCGGCCTTAAGCCGATTTCACTGCTATTTGCTTACTATAAAGATCTTTCGGCAATAGATGCTCGAATTTCCTTATGCCGCATAAAAAGTTTTACTTAAAAAAAACTCTTTTAATAACAAATGGTTTGGAGGCAAATTAGATATGGTCACACTAATAATTGTAAAGTTTTCACAAAAAAAGTTTTTTAAAAAAATTGCATTTAAAATTAAAATGTAATGGAGGTCCTATACTTCACAGGGAGATAGAGAATTCAAGAACAACAATGCATATAATAACAACCGGTTTAAAAATTAAAAGTTAAAAAAAGTTTTATTTTTATTTATTTATTATTCTCTAATGTACAACAATAAATTTTCATTCCAAATAAAAAAACAACAACATTTTGTGTTTCTTCCTATTTTTAAATATACTTGCATTGGTTCTTTTAACATTTTAAATATATGATAAAAAACGTTTTTTAAACAATATAAATATTAGTTTTGATTCTATTAAAAAAAAAAAGTTTTATATTAAAACTATTGTCTATATTCAATTAAAACATAAATGGCCTGAATGTTGGTTACACAAAAAACTTTCCTAGTGGAACATGCATCTGTAATCCTTGGTGCTAGGTTACCTAGGAATATTTATTTGCATCCTTTTTAGCCCCGCTTGTTTCTTATATTTTACTTTATTTATTTATGGCACATATCATAAGACTAGTTTTCACATGTTAGTCTGAGTAGACTCATAAGACATAGCCCATACCATCATCATCATCGTCATCGTCATCTGCGTGCTGTAGCTCGCACCTTTGCAAGGCTTCTATATACGGCTGCAGCACCGACATCGAACGTCACTGATGATGCTGATGCCGATGCAGAGGAGGCGGCGGTTGTTGCTGCGTCGGAGGACGCAGGAACGGTGTCAACAGCTCCATGGGCAGTGGGAAAATAATTGTAGAATTCTTCTCCGCTGAGATGCTGTTCAATGTTTGCAGATAGCGCAGTTGCAAAGCTGACGTACTGCCGGAAATGATTTCCGAGGCCTCACGCAGAGCACGCGAAGACTTCATTTCACCTTCGGCGGCAATCACCTTGGCACGTGCCTCGCGTGCTGCCTCCGCTTCAGCAGCCATGGCGCGCTGCAAAGCAATGGGTAGCGAAACATCCTTGCTGAAATAATATATAGTATATAACATAAGTGTTTATCTTTAATGGATGTGGAGTTCATTGCCAGGATGGGTTTAGTGGCAAATATGAGCATGGGGAAGTTAGTGTTTTTTTAAGTTAAGGCATGAGCTGATATGATGATCATTCATTCATAATTCATTGGCTATACACCGCCATGGGTGTTACCATCCGTCTCTATGAGATCTCAATTTGGTAGCCTACACTAAAAAAAAAAAAGCAAACCCAAATAAAAAGCTAAGTAAAGTTTAGCGAACCCTAGAATTGACCATTAGTGTAGAGCACTTTGCTCGACCCCAAATAGATGCTATGCTAATCCTCTTCTCCTTTGGACGAGGTGGGTAAACAATTAGCCGTTCTATTAGCTGTAGGCATGAGTGAGGCAAAAAAATTGGAATGATCGTGACTTCGGTCACTTAAAGGTTCTTAAGGGAAACCCTTTTACTCCTGAGAGTACGGACTACTGTACTCCTCAGGAACATTACATTTTTAACGCATATTCAAACTAGGAAGAAGTGGAGTATCGGTGTTCCAGGCCTAGCTGGCTCCATAAAGATCTTTAGGGATGGTTCCAAGCTGGACGACCGTGTAGGTGAAAGCATCTACATTGAGGAACTCAACGTCAGAATAGCTGTCCAGCTCCCGGATCACTGCAGTGTCGCTACAGGCTCTAACAACAATAATAAAACTAACAAGTATGTAATAAGCACATCTGTATCTACTCAGAGAACCAGGCGGCTATTAGGTCCCTTGCTGAACAACTGTTGCAGGAGATAGGTTAGCAATTTCCAACCCTAGCATATAGGGATGCGAGGGTTACTGCAGATAAGCTGTCTAAACAAGGAATTACAATCATCCTCTTTCAAGACAAGGAGCAATTGGGTATACTGAGACTACGAAACCATTTCGTTCCCATTGCAAACCAAACGTGGGATTGGATATCGAACACGTGCAGGATCTTTTTGCTGTCTTAACAGAGCTCAATGCTTGACCGTAATCCTGGTGGGAATCCATGCATCCCGACTCAACGCTCCACACCATGACTTTTGTAGAAGCTGTGACGATGAGGAGGAGCTGGAGACAGTGGAACACATTTTCTGTCACTACCCGGGACAGTGAATGACAGGGTCTCGCTTTCTTAATGATTTATCTCAGCTCTCAGAACAGAGTTCAAAATGTCTCTTAAGGTTCATTCAGGCCGCCGGATGGCTGTGACACATATGCCTCTTAAATGGGGAAGAGTGGTGAAAAGTTTACCGGAGCGGTATCCAAACGAGCTTATTGGCCTAAATAATGATGCACTAACCTAGCCTAATGTATAGTCTCCTAGATCTTCTTGCTTATTCGGACACACGCCCTCTTCGAGCTACATAAATCGCAAGAAACAAAATAACACCATATTCTCTAGCAAATACTTACATCTCTACGCGCTCCACTTTGACACCCCAGGGATCCGTTGCCTCGTCCAGTGACATTTGCATGGTATGCGAAATTGTCTCACGTTCGGTGAGCAGCTCGGAAAGATTACGCGTGCCCAATACATTACGCAGCGTTGTGGCAGCCAGCAGGCGTGTCGCATGACTGTAGTTGGACACCTGAATGACGGCCTTAAGTGGATCACTTATGCGATAATAAACCACTGCATCAACAGTCACCGTCACAGAGTCTTTGGACAGCACCTCCTGTGGTGGCACATCAAAGGAAACCGTACGCAGATCCACTTTACAGTAGTCATCGACGCAGGGCAGCACAAAAAATACACCAGGACCACGTGCACCACCGCTGCGTAAACGACCCATGCGAAAGATTACGGCACGCTCATATTCCGAGACAACTTTAAAGCATATAAACACCGATATAGGAAATGTTATAACCATGAGTAGCACCGATATGGCTGTGGCCAGTATTTCCACACAGCCCATGTCATCGTTCTCGGCTGTGGATTTCAAATGGAAACGAAAATGTTGTCAGTGATAAGTAGATACATATGAACATAAATCTTAAGCGTTAATCGAATATTTCTCAAGCAATTGAAAAACAATTGAAACCATTTTGAACAATAGTTGGCAGGGAGTCGATATACTGCGGATTGGCACATTGTGAGCAGCTGCAGCATTTGGGATTTGTGATGTCTGTTTTGGTTTTTTTTTCTAGTTTTTGTCGGACTTCCGTTTTGATTTTGAAAAATGCAAGTATTTTAATATAGGGTGACCAGATAGCAAAGATAGGTTTGAAGTGTTATGTTTCAGAAGCTGTCAAAGATCAGATCGTCAAGAAGTCAGATAGATCTTGGTGTTAAATACAAAAAAAAAAGTAGCTAAGTGGTCAATATTGTAGAAGGTGTCGATTTGTCGATTTGCCTGAATGAAGCCGAAAGACCTTAGACAACGCCAATGGTCCAGATTTTGGCCAAAAAGTATAGCTGTCCCTGCTAACTAAATTCGTTTATGCGTCTGTTTTAACGTCTTTATCTCAGAGATGGTAAGAACGAAAGCAGTCAAACTTTCGATGAATCGGCTGACTATATCATATAGTTGCCAAAGACAGCTTGTGGCGGTACAAGTTATCTCACAGTCCTTCGCGCCCGATCCTAACTTTCGCCATCTTAAAATATTTTTACTTTTGCTTATTCTATAATACAAAATAAGATATTCTTGGAAAAAATTCGAATTCTGACGCCTGATTATAATAATTTTGTATTACTAACTAACTTAAAGATCCAAAATCATGGCACCGATTTGTTAATGCACTGAGCAATATTACGATATTCATAATTGGAATTATCTATTCAAAAGAAAAAAATGTTCCAAAGCTGGAATTTTTGCATTAAGTCAAAAAAACTTTAGTATGTAGAAAAAAGACTCTATGCTCCACTAGGAGAGAAGGATGACAGTAGTAGTAACGAAGAAAAATGTTGTTCCATATAATAGAATGTATATCCAGGCTAATATTTTTCTGTTCATCCCTGGTACTTTGCAGCTGCCCCCAAAGACAGCTGAATTTAGTCAATTTATGATTCTATTGTAGCTTCTTGTAATTATTGTTTTTTTTAATAATTTTTACATTTTGAAGCATTTTTTTATTAGTGGAATAAAACATAAAAAACTAATTCGGAGTCGTTTTGCCCCCAATATCATCAAAACAAATTTTTTACTTGGTTTGAAACCAAATTTTTGGTTATAAGAGGAATTAAAACGGAATTTTTAAACATAATTCAACAATAAAAAGTTCTCTCTGAAGTATAGAGCGCTGTTTCAATTTTTGTATGGTAGCTATATAAAACAGTCAACCAATTTAGATCAAACATGCGCACAAAATGCATAAAAACAAATAAATATATCTTCAAAATTAGTTTTGAAGTATTAAACGAATCGGAAAAATCGTTCTCGCGGATGTCTTAAAAAATATGAACTTTTTTTAGTTTTAGCTTCAAAGGCATTCTAATACAGTTCTGCAGCTAATAATAAAATTCATTTATATGTCTATAGTCTTTTTAAACTGAAATAATTTTTAAAATATTTTTGGATATTCCTAGATTTTATTAATGCCAATTTTAATTGAAATAGCTGTTGAAAAATATTTTAAATTATTTTTATATGGTATGTGTCTAGAATAAAAAAAAGTCCATTGTATGAATAGCATGTGGATATCGTGGATAACCCCTCCGAAAATTTTTAAGCTAAGCTAACTGTGGGCACAGCAGAAGATTCAGATTTGGGAGCAGGAAAAAAAAAGTGTTTTTAGTGTAATTTTGCGTCAAGAAACACCAAAATTACACACCTTTTTTTTCCTATGGACTTTTTCAAGATTTTTTCGAAAATCATGTTTTTGAACAACTTTCTCAGGTATTCGTCTATATCTCGTAAACAATATTTTGTATCTACATGAAGAACAACTAGGTCGAAAGGTATTGATGTACTCTTTCGATATAGACTGTATAAAGATTAAATAAAATTATTAAAGTTACAAACCATCAAAGCCCAAAAAAGTGTAATTTTTGAATATTTTTAAAAATTACAAATTTTTGGTTTGAATTTCATTAACGAGAAATTTTTTAAAAATTATTTTGAGCTTTAGGCTGAAAGAGAATTCTTTTACAAACTTTTCAAGCCTAAGATCTTTGAAATCGGATAGAAATTGTAGATGTGATGGAACCGTGAATGAAAAATCACGACTACTACAAATTCGTGAAGCCATAAATGAACGCAAACGAAAATCCTTAAATGTAATTTTTTTTTTTACAAAAAAGTGATTAAGTGAAGATTTAAACTTGTTCACGAAATATTGACGAAGAACTGAAAATGATTCCAAAACATGCTTTACGAAAAAATATCGAAAGCGGCTCTTAACCCTTTCATGCACCCTTTTTGCACAAGGCAGGTAAATTCTTGTGACGATTTTTCAAATAAAAAAATTAAATTTTTAAATATTTAGTTACTTTTACTAGTTTAAATAATATGTTTTAAATATACAACAAAGAGCGTTAATAGAGTAAAACCCTAAAAAAAATCCGAGAGCGATATCTTTATAAACATAAAAAATATACCGATATTTGTACAAGAATCCATTTTTTGGCCGATCGGTCCTATGAGAGCTATAATTGAATAAACAATTTTGATAAAATTTGGTACAGTGCTTAAGAACCCTAAAAAACTGTCAAATTTGGTAACGATATCTTTATAGCCAAACGAATTCTCCATTTAAAACTTTTGGCTTTTTTCGAAGTCCTCTGAAGCACACCTATGGGAGCTACATATATAATGTATTTTTTTTCCTTAAAAGGGTACCTCACAGAGAGGTGGGGGACTGCGACCAAAAGGTCTTTTGTACCATAACCTTAGGTTAAAACAAAAGACTTTCCGCTTTCCTCATGAATAGCAGTAGGTCTTTTGTTGGTGTTGACCTTAAATGGAAGGGACTAATCCGTTCCTTTCCCATGTGACAGGCTCTGTCCCATACCAGCGCTGGGCAGTCACAGAGAATATGCCTGGTGGTTTCATTGTCTTCTAGACAGAGCCTGCACTCTGAAGAGTCCGATAGGCCAATTTTCTGTAGATGATATCTAACAGTGTGGTGGCCTGATAGGTAAGCTAACAGGAGTTTTAGGTCCGCTCTGCCAAGACCTTTTGTCTTGATTGCATCCAGAGGTTTGACAAGCACTTTTGCTTGACGAAGCCCCGGAAGGGAGAACCAGTATCTCCTATGTTCTCCTGCGGCCCATTTGTTTATCATGGTTTTGATCGTCGACCAACCAATACCACAAAACGGCGCAGGAGATGTAGTCAGGGTAGAGGCACCCTGTCGTGCTAGATCGTCAGCTATGGCGTTACCATCCACTCCCGAGTGTCCAGGCACCCAACATAGCACAACTTTGTTCCGGGCGGACAGGGTTTGGAGGTAGTTATAGCATTCTTTAACCATCCGGGAGGAGATGCTCTAGGAAGACAATGCCCTAATGGCAGCTTGACTATCTGAAAAAATGCATATGTGTGCGCCCCTAGTTCCCTTGAGAAAGATATTGAGGACGCAGATCTCTATGCCAAGAATCTCCGCTTGAAAGACGCTGGGCCAGATGACCATTGCGGTAGAGATTCTGGGGTTGGGTCCAACGATTCCAACACCTACACCCTGCTCAGTTTTGGACCCATCCGTGAACCATTGTTGCCATCGGGAGTTTCCAAAAGGGCTGCCATCATCCCAAGTCTCCCGATTAGGGAGAAGAGATCTCATATATAATGTAACACCGATATCAAAAACTAAAATAAGCTTGTCTCTTATGGAATAATAAGGGATCTAATGTGAAAGTTTGTTTACTCTAGCTCTTACCATCACTGAGATCTAGGGGTTTATACGGACAGACGGACGGACCGACAGACGAACATGGGTATATCGACTTTTTTAGTCACCCTGATCATACTTTAGGTAACTTTGGGTATCTTCGACGACTCCCTCTGTATGTTGTATACATTTTCGGCTTGCACAAACTTAATATATCCTTTGTACCATATGGTTTACGGTATAAAAAGAAAAAGAAAGGAAAGAATTTCAATTTTGACTTTCTTGATTTAAAATGACCTTAAAAGACACTTTCTATGAAGGTTCGCTCGATGGCTTTTAAATTTGTTAACTAGTGTTATTTATGTTCGAAAAAATGAGATTTGACCCATTTTATAAAATAGCTATATAAGCGCACATGGGCGATGCGAGTGGGCGTGTTTGCATCGATTAGACACTTTGTCAGAATTTTCTATTTTCTTTCAAATTTTTCTTAATTAATGTGGCAATTTTGAGCACCGTAGGCAGCTTACTCAAATTTAAGCCCATATTTTGGATTTTTCACCCACTGTGCCCCCATGTTTTCGTATACCCTAAAACTTTACTATTAACAACAAGTTTTGATCTAATAATACATGCCATTAGTAAATAGTTTCAAGCACCTGAATTGAATGTATTTTTTTTCTTTTTTTGGAAAAAGCATCTTTTTAAAAAAATTAATGTACTTCATTTGTTTATGGATGGTTTAAACGTGCATGATATCTGATTATGATGATTTTATGGCTGGTTTTTTTTCTTTTTATGTTTAATACACAAATACATGACCAACTATGTACAAGTTTGTTTACACATACTACTATATTGAAATATATTGGGATATGCCCAAGATATCCAAAGATATGTATAAATTGAATCAACGCACTGCTTTTGAACTGTTTATATTAATGGTATTTTCAGTTGAGTTTCTTTTGTTTATCTTATGAGTTTCAACAATACGATTTATATCACGGATACAAATCGTCGATCTATATGTCCAATGCTGGAGCTACAGCCCGAGTATTATTTATTTTTACATGTCGGCGTGTAGTTTATATTGCCTACTTCATGGGTGGTCCTGCCAAGAAACTATAAAATTCAATATGGCCTAGTATAGCGAAACAACTATATACACGAAGTATTGGCCAAATGTGGACTCCATAAATCATTTGCCGTAAGGTCTAAGCGGAGCACTTATTACCATATTTAAAAAAAAAAAAAAGTTGACACTAAAAGGTATTCCAAATTTGTTTTGCTGCTTACAAGTTTTCAAACCCTGGTAAGTTTGATGTGGCGGAACATGCTGGGGCTGCAGCTGCTGGTGATGATGATGCTGCTGCTGCTGCTGCTGTTGCTGCTGTTGTTGCTGCTGCTGTTGCTGCTGTCCTCCACGCAAATCCGTAAGAGCAAATGCCTCCGTTTGTTGCACAGCTGCAGCGGCCTTGGGCGGTGCATTGAGATTAACACGCGTGCGATGCTGATGCGGCGAAGCTGGATGCATTTTCCTCACAGTAAACCACAACGATGTGCTTTACAATCAAAATCACGTTTACGAGGAGGAGCACAAAAGACCGAGCACTGCACGCATTCAACGCACATTTTCAAGTGAGCAACCTAAACGGCGGCAGGTCCAAAAAATAATTGTTTAGCTAATCCGAATTTGTGGCGCCGCAGTCTTAATACTCTTTTGTTTCGAATAATTTGAGGTACACGAAAAAAAATCGATTTCCGAGCTCGGCGCTGACTACACGGTTTTGAAATCGATGAAACCGACTACAAGCTTCAAAAAACAAAAGCACGTGAACATTTTGGAATAAACTTCCGAAAAGCTCATAAAAATCGTTTTCGAAATTTTTTTTTTTGATGAAACTTTCTTGAAATATTCTTTGAAATCGCAAATCTACCCTGTTAAGCTCCAGATGCCTTAGACGCTTTTGAAATAAAATCGATTTTCGAACTCGGACTTTAGACTAGTATAAATATTAATTCAGATGTCAGGCCTTGATAGGAACTGCTGATTCCACATTTAAGCTCCCAAAAATTCAACCACTTCAGAGTTTTGATATAAACTCCAAAACAAACCGTAAAAAAT